>JAGFNQ010005733.1:48697-326663 GCA_024364735.1 Boesenbergia rotunda
TGCAGGAAGGAGAATCTGCTAGCCAACTCCACGCCCGGATCAAGGACATACTGAATGGACTCCACATGATCGGGCACAAACAGGAGAACCGGGACATAATAAGGTACGCTTTAAATGCATTCCCTAGAAATTCACTATGGGCATCTATTATAGATGCTTATAAAATTTCTAGGAACCTTTCTAAAATTAATTTAGATGAATTGTTTTGTGAATTAGAACTGCACGAACAGACTAACGCCAAGGCCGAGAAAGGGCTAGCTTTATTTGCAGGTTCACCAAAGGAAGCCAAATCAAAGAGAAAAGTCCAAGAAGAATCTGAAGAGGAGTCAGGCTCTGATGAAGAAGAACAACTGGTGAACTTGGTAAGAAAAATGTTCACCAGAAGGAAGAACAAACTTTCAAAGAAGGATATTCAAAAGGTGATGAAGCCCTACAGCACTGAAGGTAAAAGCAAAATGATCTGCTTCGGCTGTAACAGAAAAGGGCACTTCAAACATGAATGCCCTTACAAGAAAGAGGACCAACCCACTAAGAACAAAAAGAAGAAGGCTCTTCAAGCCACGTGGGATGAAAGCTCGGACGATTCCGACGATGAACAACCGAAGAATGCAAGCTACCTCGCACTGATGGCAACCGGACCAGAATCGGACTCGGAGCAAGACGAGGATTCCGAATACGAGTCGAGTCAAGAGATCGGACTCTTTTCGGACGACTCGACTAAGGTATATTTAGATTCAGTAAATAAAAAGTTCTTTAAAATTATTTCTGTTTTAAATAAAAAATTGCTTGAATCTGAATCTAGAAATGACCAGCTTCTTAAGGAAAATCAAGACCTTAAGGAGCAATCAATTAATACCAGAACATTAACTGAACAAACTCAAAATCAAAAATTAATTGAGCTTGAAACTGAAAACTTAACCCTAAAGGGTGAAGTCCTAAAACTTAAGGATCTACTAGCAACTTTCACAACCCGATCCAAAAACCTTGACCTTATTCTTGGATCACAAAAGGGCATGTACAACAAATCTGGGATAGGATATAAATCAAGATCGAACCAAAGATCTTTTATCTCCTTTATCCACCCCCGCAAAAATCAACGAAAAGCGTGGGTTCCGAAAGCTTATCTAACAAAGCAAGTAGGTCAGAATCAATTTTATGTCCCAAAAAGGGACATTCATTACATTGACCCTAAACACCCAGTCTACAATTTAGGGGGAGGCTCCAAATTAGTTGGCACCTTAAAATCAGCCTCTGCCCAGGTGGGCACTTAGGATTAGCTTCAAAGTTAATTTGAATCTTGTACTATTTAGTACCAAGGTTTTCAATGAGTAAGTTAAAAGTCCAACTTCTTTAAGCGGCTTTGCCTAGAAAAGGGTTGTTGCTCCAATAAGGCTTCGGCCAAAGAAGGCCACTGTGCCTCGCCCTGGCCTGGAAGCCAATTATTGAAGTGTACTTTTAAATTACTACTTGTTAAACTTGGATCTAAAACAAGGTCAAGTTAACATTTCTAATCAAACTCAAAATCATCTCACAAAATCATAGGACTCCCTTGATTGATAACTTAGACCGAGTGAGATGAATAAGGATAACCAAATTTAAATTATTGATAAATTAAAATTAAACTTAAAATTAAAATTCAAATTAAAATTAAAATTAAACTTAAAATTAAAATTCAAATTAAAATTAAAATTAAACTTAAAATTAAAATTCAAATTAAAATTAAAATTAAACTTAAAATTAAAATTCAAATTAAAATTAAAATTAAACTTAAAATTAAAATTAAAATTAAAATTAAAATTAAACTTAAAATTAAAATTCAAATTCAAATTAAAATTCAAATTCAAATTAAAATTCAAATTCAAATTAAAATTAAAATTAAATTAAAATTAAATTAAAATTAAAATTAAAATTAAATTAAAATTCAAATTAAAATTCAAATTCAAATTCAAATTAAATTAAAATTAAAATTAAAATTAAAATTAGAATCAAAATTAACATAACTCAAATTCAAAATTCAAACTCAAGTTTTTAAATCTTCTTAGATTTTTTTTAAAAACTCAACCTAAGGTCTAAACCTCTTACTTAACTGTAGGAAAACAAATGGATTATTGACAGTGGATGCTCCAGACACATGACTGGGGATCCCACCAAATTTACAGAACTCAAGTACAAAAGACTAGGGACCGTTGCTTTTGGAAACAACGGTAAACTTAAGGTAATTGGCCTAGGCAATATTGAACTTGAGTCTGATTTCATAATAACAAATGTATTACTTGTTGAAAATTTTAACTTCAATTTACTAAGCATTAGCCAATTGTGTGACACTGGTTATAAGGTTAGGTTCCTATCAAATGAATGTCTGATCAAACACAATGACAACCCAAACATCACACTTAGAGGACTTAGGCACAATAACATTTATGAAATTAAGTTAACCTGTCCCTTAGAAAATTGCCTCTTAACCCATAAGGATGAGACTTGGCTCTGGCATAGGAGACTTTCACATACTCACTTCAGAAAACTACCTAAACTAAATGGTTTAGTTAGAGGCCTACCAAAGTTATCTAACCTTGAGTCAACCTTATGTAATGCTTGTCAACAAGGAAAACAAACTAGGTCAACCCACAAACCAACTAATCAAACTCAAACCAAGTCAATTCTGGAATTAATTCACCTAGACCTATTTGACTCACATGGGGTTAAATCAATTAATGGTAACCTATACTGCCTAGTAATTATAGATGACTATTCAAGATTTACCTGGGTAAAATTCTTAAAAAATAAAGATGAAACTTATGATATACTCACTCAATTTTGTAAATTAACGGAAAATGAAAAGGGGGTTAAAATCAAAAGATTTAGGAGCGATAATGGCGGAGAATTCAAAAATCATAAATTTAATCAATTTTGTCTAGAAAAAGGCTACCATCACGAATTCTCTTGCCCTAAAACACCTCAACAAAATGGAGTTGTAGAAAGAAAAAATAGAACACTACAAGAAGCAGCTAGAACAATGCTTAATGAATACAACTTACCTAAATACCTTTGGGCTGAGGCTGTTAGTACAGCTTGTTATGTACAAAATAGAATAACTCTAATTAAAAACCTAGGAAAGACCTCTTTTGAAATTTATTACAACAAACAACCAAACATTAAATACCTTAAAGTATTTGGATGTAAAGTCTATATCTTAAATACTAGAGAACACTTAGGAAAATTTACTTCTAAGGTTGAGGAAGGTATCTTTGTAGGTTATTCCCTTACCAGTAGAGCCTATAGAGTTTATAACAAGACTACCCTAAAAATTGAAGAAACTACAAATGTAAAATTTGATGAAAAATCTGATCCAAATAACTCTGATCAAACCACCTACCAACCAATTGACTTTGTTAGATCCAGGACTGACCCTAATGAAAGGCCAAGTGAGGACCAAAACGATGATCTAACTGAACCCACACCTGATACTGAACCTAACCAACCCAGAACTGTTCGAGTTAGCTCAGCCCACCCAACTAATCAAATCTTAGGTGATCCAGAACTAAGGGTTCAGACTAGATCAGCTTTTAGGAACCTTAGTCAAATTGCCTTGATTTCAAAAATTGAACCCAAGTCTATAGAAGAGTCCTTACTTGACCCTGATTGGATCATAGCCATGCAGGAAGAGTTAGCCCAATTTGAACGTAGTCAAGTCTGGGACTTAGTACCCTTACCTAAAGACAAGAAATTTATTGAAACCAAATGGGTCTTTAGGAATAAACTTAACGAACAAGGAGAAACAGTCAGGAATAAGGCTAGGCTAGTAGCTAAGGGGTTTAGCCAAGTAGAAGGTCTTGATTATGATGAAACCTATGCCCCTGTAGCTAGACTTGAATCCATTAGAATGCTCTTAAGTTATGCAGCCCATAAGGGATTTAAGCTTTTTCAAATGGATGTTAAGTCAGCCTTCCTAAATGGCCTAATTAAAGAAGAGATTTATGTAGGTCAACCCCCTGGTTTTGAAAGCCTAGAACACCCTGACTATGTCTTTAGACTTAAGAAAGCCTTATATGGACTTAAGCAAGCCCCTAGGGCCTGGTATGAAAGACTGTCTAACTACTTAGTTTCTAAAGGCTTTAACCAAGGCAAAATTGACCCAACACTATTTGTTAAAACTCTAAAAACTGATATTTTTATAGCTCAAGTATATGTAGATGATATAGTATTTGGCTCAACTAACTCAAACTTTTTACAAGATTTTATAACGGTAATGGAAAATGAATTTGAAATGAGTTTAGTAGGTAAATTAACTTTCTTTTTAGGGCTACAAATAAAACAGACTAGTGAGGGTACTTTTGTCTATCAACAAAAATACACTAAAGAATTACTTAGAAAATTTGGAATGGATAGTGCTAAAGAAATTAAGACACCTATGGCTACAAATCAAACTATAGATAGTGACACAAATGGCAAACCTGTTGACCTTAAGTATTATAGAAGTGCTATAGGTAGCTTACTTTACCTAACTGCAAGTCGACCTGATATTCTCTTTGCAGTTAGTATGTGTGCTAGGTATCAAACATGTGCTAAAGAATCACATCTAACCCTAGTTAAAAGGATATTTAGGTATCTAAAAGGGACAGAAAGTTTAGGAATTTGGTACCCTAGAACAGCCCAGTTTGAACTTATTGGATATTCTGACTCAGATTATGCTGGCTGTAAATTAGACAGAAAAAGTACCAGTGGTGGATGCCAACTTCTAGGACCCTCACTAGTTAGTTGGTTTAGTAGAAAACAACACTGTGTTGCCCTATCCACCACTGAAGCTGAGTACATAGCAATGGGTGAATGTGTAGCCCAACTACTTTGGATGATGCATACCTTAAAAGACTTTAACTTAGATTTTAAGAAAGTCAAAATTTTTATAGATAACCTAAGTTCAATCAATTTAACCAAAAACCCAATCCACCACTCTAGGACCAAACATATAGAAATCAAACACCATTTTGTCAGAGATCATGTAAATAAAGGAGAAATTGAACTTAACCATGTTGAATCCAAGTCTAACCTAGCTGATATATTTACCAAACCACTTCCTGAATCTGAATTTAGCAACTTGAGAAGATTAATAGGAATGTGTGTTATAGACTAGGACTGACCTGATAAGCTTAAGTTAACTTTTTCAGTTTGTGAGTTTAAACACATGGACTTTTTCAAACTTGCTTTTCAAAGTTTATTATATTTCAAAATTTAACTTAAACACGAACTTTTCAAATGTGGTTTTCAAAAACTTTTATTGTCTTTCAAAATCTGATTTTCAAAACTGGCAGACCTAGCCTAAGCTTGACCCCTAGAATTGCATGAACCTATAGATTTAGGTAGCCGCATCTCACAAAACACATTAAGATTACCTTGTTTGTGTTTGCAAAAACATAGAACGGTTGTGAGATACATAGGACTCTGCCTGGACTTCCGAATGCTTAAGTCAGTGCATCACAGTAAGTCTGGGCGTAAAATACCAACGTTACAGTGATCAAGTCAAGTAGTCTTGCACTAAAATCTGAGCCAGACATTATTACTTGACTTGACTAACTCAGTGAACACTACTATCATCTAGATAGTTAGTCAGTAACTAAAGTTAGATATATGAAAAGAGACCACAATCATTACTTGGTCCAGGGGGAGCTGAGGTCAAAATATTTTTTATTTTTGACAAAACACATTTGAAAATTTTGATAAAAGTTTTAAACCCTAAACCCTTAAAACATTTTTTAAGATTGATATTATATTTTAAAACAAAAAAAAAAAAAAATTTTTTTTTAAAAGCTAAGTTAATAAATTTCAGACTAGTTTTTTTTACCACTTAGCCTATATTTCTGGGTCTGTTTAGCATTGAAAAATCCGTATTTTTGATCTCCTTTTTCAAATTGACTTTAAAATAAAAACACTTATGTTTTTTTTAAAAATCCACTATTAGCTTATTTTTATACTAGAAAGTATCAAAATATTTTGATTGATTTACTTCCAAAAATGATTCTTTTGAAATATTTTTATTTATAGTTTGAATATCCCTTGGACATAATAGAGTGTTTAACTTGAAATTGACAAGGAATTCTAAGGGCTTGTCAAGTTAAGGGGGAGCTCAAACTATCTTAAAAAAAAAAAAATTAATTTTAAGAATAGTTTGATTAAGTCTATGATATTATTTTTAAAGTATAACTATTTTCAAACGAATCTAAGGTATATTCTTGAAACATTGGTTTTATAAATTGAATAATTAATGGTCTTGAATCTTTTAAAGCTAATTCTTAGAACATCTTCCTTCTTGTAAGTTGAAGCTCAGTAGCAAAGTTTCTTTTGACTTTGAAAAATATGTAGTTTTATATATTTTCTTTTAAAAAGATTGCCAAGCTTAACTTTGAAAATATTTCTAATTCATTTGAAAAATAATGTTGTTGAAAACTATTTGTTAGTTTTGAAAGCTAAGTGAATTGATTCAGGGGGAGTTTTCTTTTTAGGCTATTTATCTTACTTAATCTATTTTTCCTAACTCTAGTTTTCCCTATCACTTAGCTTTGGATCCTACTCTCCGTAACTTAATATACGTATGTTTTTTTGATGACTGACAAAGGGGGAGAATAGGGTTAAAGCTTAGAAAATTCTATATTTAGTAGGGTTAAGGCTTAGAAAATTCTATTTGCTACTTAATTTTGCACCATGCTTATCTTTTATTTACTTGCATGTATCTGCTAGTTTTTCTCTAACTTTAACCTGAGTTGTCAATACATCAAAAAGGGGGAGATTGTTGGTGCAGTTTGCACTAACGGTCAAACTCGGGTTTTGATGTATGACAAAGTGGTTAAAGTTAGGGTTGTGTGTGTTTAACCTCTTTACCAAGTGTGCAGGGTTGAAAGACTTAGGACCAGACACCAGGCTGAAGTCCAGGATGGTTGAGTCCTGGCGGGAAGTCCAGTTGGGTCCGCGGGACCTGACAACTGGCTGAAGACCAAGTTGGTTGAGACTTGGCAAGAAGACCAAGGTGGTTGAGCCTTGGCAGGAAGTCCTGGTAGGGTCAAGAAGTCAAGCAGAGCTGCACAAAGGGTAAGTAGGGTAAGTCACTGGAGGAGCGACCCAGTGAGGACGAGTCCAATCTTGGACTTTAGGCGCGGTCCAACTTAGACCCATTTAGGTGATCTAAGTTGAGTCCTGGTTAGATCCTGGTCTGGGAGACAGGATCTAATTAACTTAGAATTGTATCTTATTTTAGTCCGTATAAAATTGTGCTAGCCTTGTTTTGGACTAACCCTGGATGCAGGACCGAAGGACTATGATTCTGCAGCTCAGAGAGCCTCAAAGGAGTGAGGCCGTAGCTGAGCAGGGCGCCCCGGATGTGTCGGGCGCCCCAGAGTCAACCCAAGGTCAGCAGAGAGGTAAACGCCCCGACAGCAGCGCTATTCGGGGCGCCCCGCTTAAATCGGGCGCCCCCTGTGCCACCTCACTGCTAGCTGCCGAAGCTCGCCCTCGCGAAGCCCTGAAGATGACGCTTTGACCGGTCAAATCGGGCGCCCCACGCGCGTCGGGCGCCCCAGTCAGAGCTGATCCCGAAGATGCAGAGATCAGCTTTGACCGGAGGGCTCGCCGGATCAAGAGCCACGTGGGGGGCGCCCCGAGCATGTCGGGCGCCCCCTGCCCTATATAAAGAGGGCCTCGACCCTCTTCAAAGAACAACACTTCTGTCAAAGCTTTCAAGTTTTTCTACGCTCGCGCCTTGCTCCGGAAACGCTACACTTCGAGCCGACGACGTCCTGCTGCCCCGAAAGAGTCTACCTACTCCGGACGTCGGTAAAAAGATATTTTTTTTATAAATATTTTATTGCATTTAATTGCTTGAAAGTGTGGGGTTGTCACACTTTCAATTCCTCTGTACTCGCTTACTCTATCGGTGCTTACCGGTAGAGAATACTAGTGGATTGCCCAACGGAAAGGTCCGAGGGACCTGGGCCTTCGAGTAGGAGTCGACGAAGGCTCCGAACGAAGTAAAATTCGTTTGTGTTAGTGTGTTTGTTTTCCGTTTATTTCATTTCCGCTGTGCACGCTTTTTAAAGCGCCTTAATTTTTTGAAAATCACGTGATTCACCCCCCCTCTCACGTGCATCGATCCTACAATATTGCTGAAGGCCAAGAGGATAAAGTATGTAGACTTAAAAAGTCTATATATGGGCTAAAGCAAGCGTCGAGACAATGGAACATAAGATTTAATGAAGTCATTTTATCTTATGATTTCGAAATGATCAATGAGGATCATTGTGTATACCTCAAGGAGGATAAAGGAAAGATTGTTATATTATCATTATATGTTGATGATATGCTAATAGCTGGAAATGACATACAGTTTGTGATAGAAATCAAATCGTGGATTTCATCACAATTTGACATAATAGATATGGGAGAAACTGAGTACATCTTAGGGGTAAAGATCATTAGAGATCGAACAAAAAGACTTTTGGGTTTGTCTCAAGAGGCTTATATTACTAAGATGTTACAACACTTCAATATGTCAAACTGCAACATTAAACAAACTCCTATAGCGAGAGGCACTGTTTTGAGCAAAAGTATGTATCCCAAGACTCCTGATGAAATAGCCGATATGAAGAAAAAACCATATGCCAGTGCCATTGGTAGCTTAATGTACACTATGTTGTGTACACGCCCAGATATCAGCTATGCTGTTGGCTTGGTTAGCCGTTTCCAGTCAAACCCAGGATCGAGACACTGGAAGGCGGTGAAGAGAATATTCAGATATCTCAAAGGGACGGCAGATTATTGTCTCTGCTTTCAAGGATCAAAGTTGAGCCTGAAGGGCTACACAGATGCAGATTGGGCAGGAGACCTTGATGACAGAAAATCCACATCGGGTTATGTATTCTTGCTGAATGGTGGTGCCATCTCATGGAATAGCAAGAAACAGGCTTGTGTAGCACTGTCGACAATGGAAGCCGAATATGTGGCTTGTGCAGCGGCTGTACAAGAAGCTGTCTGGTTATGAAGGTTCCTGAAGCATTTGAAGATTGCTGAGGATAGTGGGAGTCCCGTTACATTGTATTGTGACAATCAAGCTGCAATAGCTTTTTCCAAGGATCCCAAATATCACAGTAAAGGCAAACATATAGAAATTAAGTATAATTATGTAAGGGATATTGTGGACAAAAGAAAGGTAGTCCTTGAGTATATTCCTACCCGTGCTATGCTTGCAGATCCTTTTACTAAGCCATTGACTAAAGAGTCATTTCTTGGTTTTGTGAAATCTTTGGGACTTCGTAAAATGTAACACGTTGTATAACAATCAAATATATGAAAGTGTCATGATTTATTCAGTGTATATTGGTGTTACATTCTGGATAAAGTCTCGATAAGCATGTTGGCAGGTTGAGATTGGTTCACTCACATGGACAATCATCTCTATTTGTTGAGTATAAATAGAGGTAAGACTATTACTTATGAGATAACTTATATAGCTATAAATAGAGACATACTCATAAGTTGGAGTCGCCTTGATTTTGTATCAAGATGAGATCATTTATGTAATGATCGGAGTAAATGAACCCACCATTTACTGAATCTGCTTATAGCCAGATAGGAATTCATAAGTTGAATTCAGGATTAGACATTAGGTTTGTCTAGATCAAATCTGTACGATGTTAATTTTGAGAAAACATGCACTCTTTTGTTAAAAGAGAAAAACATCGTAGCATGTGATTCATACCACATGTGCTATAGCGACAATAAGGGTAGTAGGAGAATGGATCCCTGCTTCTCTACTATGTGAGACCCTTGAGATTATAAGTTAATCTCAGATTTACCATATGTGACTATTTAGCTGTCTGCTTGAAATTTTAATCAGTGGCTGCTCCCTTAGCATGTATCCTATTGGCTATGGATGATTCGGTCTATGGAGCATAACTAGGAAAGCAACTGATTAAAATGAATAGATTCAAGCTAAATATGAAGACTAAGAGAGATTTACATCATTGACACTTATTCATTGGTCGACCAATTACAATTTTTGTTGAGTACTTAAAATGTGATTGTGAATAATTGAATTGAATGGAAACACTGAACATGCTCTTGACTTAATAGTCATTACGAGGGATTAGAGATGTTCATATTGATGTAAATGATTTAGTCTGGGGTAAAAGCAAGTGATTGATGTCTCTGATTCATGTGATAGAGCGACTAAGTAAAGTGTAACAACTTTCTTGGTATTGATCGCTCAGAGAGCAGCTAAGTTAAGTGTCGTAACTTTCTTAGTAATGATTGCTCAGTATGCTTGCTGTTGCACAAATCATTTTCCCTAAAGTATGAATTGGATGATCTATGTGACTATATGGTCTTTGTGACTTGATTCTTGTATTAGTCTATGTGACTATATGATCTTTGTGACCTGATTCTTGTACTGTCTATGTGACTTGACTTGTATGAGTGGGAGATGATAGAAGTGGGGCAACGTGTGCAGTAACTGCACACGTTGCCAAGGGAGTGGGGCTTGTTGCCCCTCCCTCTCCACTACTTCTACCCCCTATCCTCTTTTATATAAGGAGGGGGTAAGGGGTTCATTCAAGTGCAAGAGGTGAGTGAGAGCAAGTGAAAAACTCTGAAGAAGAGGAGATCATCCATAGTTCGAGGGATTTGGTTCGTGATACCAAGAGGGGAAGAGCTTTCCGATTCCGTGATCGTTCTTCCGACGACAAGCACGAAGAACAGCGAAGGCCGAGCGTTGAATCCACTGTAAGTGTTTACCGTTTTTTCAATATCGTAGATTCGTTCACGATTTCATGCATTAGAAGTAACACCTACGAGAAGGTTCGTTGGTTTTGAAATTTATAATGTTACTATTTCGAGATATCGTCGTTGTATTTTGGGAAATAAATTGTTACTTTTCGTGAGCACATGTTGCGGAGCAATATCGTTTTGGAGATAGTGTCGAACACTAGCCTCGACGATATATCATATCAGTTTGTATCCTCCCCGCAATAATTCTGGAATCGACACCCAATAGGAAGACGACGACAACGATGACATCAACGAAGATGAAGAGATAGAAACAGGTTTATTTGTTCTCGTGATTTTTCCGACGTAGCCTACACTTGGCGAGCGCCTATGTTTGGGGTGTGGAGATTGAGAAGTTGAAGATTTGGCGTTCTGAGTCGCTCGGTGAGGGAGCCTTCCGTCGGAGAAGCCCCGAAATAGCATATTGCGGGTTTTTGAGACTGCTTCGATGGTTCTGCTGGTGGCACTGCCAGCGGTTATCCATGAGAGGAGGAGGAGGAGCTTGGAAAGGGAGGGATTGGAAAAGGCATAAAAAGACCACGAGGACTGCATCGTTAAAGCCGAGCCATTTGCCATGAACCGGACCGGATAAGAAGTACATCGTCCAATTGATTGAACTGATTAAAAATTATTAATCTAATAATTCATATACAGGTTTAGAAAGTCAAGAGTCGTCGTTAAGAAGTGAAAATCAAAATTTGACTAACTAAAAAAAAAAATATTAGGTGAAGCCTTAAATTCTTTGAAGTTATTTTGACTTGAGGTTAAAAAAAAAATTCTAATTAAATTTTAAGATAGTTTTCTCATTAGTTTAAATATTGAGTAAAAAGATGATAAGTATTTTGTTCTGACGTAATAATTCTTATAGAAAAAAGTCAGACAGTATTCATAGAAAATTAATCTTAAGATTTATTAGAATAATCATGAGTGTAAACACCAACTAAGGTTAAATATTGATTTGATTGATTAATAAATAATATAAAAATAATTTACTTGGATGTGCGTGTGAATTAAATTAATTATAAAAATTATACGGATGGTTTTTAGATTTTTTTTTTGGCAATTATTTAGTGCGAGTATATTAGAGTTTATAAATAAGCGTTTCGCCATCAACGTGACAAAAATAATTTAATTTTATGAAAATAAACCCTTGGTTTTATGATTTTGATATGTGCATCATGTTTGCCAATAAATGGATAGTTCAGATGAAACTCATGAAATTTATTTTCATCAGTAGCCATGCAACATCTCGTTAAGCCAAGTGAACCTAAAACCATTCATGTGTTAATTAGTCAGTTGATTAAGTGTGTGTCAAATCATGATTAGATGTGATTTTTGGATGAACAAAGATTTAATTTGCTGATTAATTAGTCAATTGAAGGCCTCCATAATTGAGGCATTTAAATCTTAAACCTCCGACAAAGTTAAACATTTCAACTTAACCTCTTAATTATCTATTTCTCCTCGTCCTTATATTTTTCATTATCTTTGAAAAAAAATTATTTAGTTTATGTGTATCATATACGTTTGACCAAATCAATCCAACACAAAACCACACTCATATCTATTTCTACCGACCAATGAATATTGCCATCTTACAGTCCGGGAGTCAAAATTTAGCAAAGCATGCCCATCCTCTCTCATGTATTAGCTACAACATTCGAGCTAATAGTATCTGTAATTTATCTCCTCCATGTTGACTCTGAGATGAATTGATGGGGATGTTGGAAATAAGCAAATTCCCCTTTGCCACCTCTACCGACCAATTAATAAGAATGAGGAGGGGTAGGAATGACAATTTCTTCCAACCCGAACGGAGGATCCGACATCCAATCAGAATAGAAGAGGATATGGAGGAACTACTAACACTCGATATCTGACCCAAATACCCGATTAAATAATATATATATTTTTTTCTAAATTCATTAATTATTTTTTATGTTAAAAATAGGTTATATAAATGTTTAATTTATTTTTAATTATATATATAATAATATGATATTAATTTTAATATATTTTTATTAAATAATGATAGTTGAATAAAAATAAAAAAATTTATTGATACAGAAGATATTTGATTCTATACCGAGGATATAGAATCACCGTTGTCATCCCAGCCCCAGGAGGGGATGACAATCATCGAGGACTAACACACATAATTAAGAGTTTTTGGAGTTTGAATTTGTACACAAGCTGCGTCGAGATCGATAGACTGGACGCCCTGCGGCGGCAGTTCGATGCGGAGCCCATCAGCCGCCTCTTGGCATGCTCTCCTCCTCTGCCATAGGCTGCCCAATTCCTCCTCCTCCCTTCTCCTCTGCCGCCTCACCACAGGCAGCGGCGGATCCATTTCCTCTGCCACCCCGCACTCCTCTTTTCGTCGTCGTCCGCCTTCCTTGGCGCTCGCGCTCCTCCAAAGCGGAGCCACCTTGAACTTCCATAGCCTATTGTTCGAGGAAGAAGACGAGGACGACGAGGAAGAAGAAGAGGAAGAGCGAGAAGAAGAAGACGACGAAGGCTTCCTGCCCATGATTTGCCCGGCGCACCCAACTCGCGGCGACACCAGAGAGAAGGACAGGGAGCCGAAGCGGAGCAACCGCCTCTGTTTCGGGGGATGAGAGCGTAAAGCTGAGGGCTTGGCGTTACGAGCCATCCGGTGAGCGGGCTCTTCCGTCGGAGAAGATCCGAAGCACCATATTGCGGGTCTGTGAGAACTCCAGCAGTCGTCCATGAGGCGGAGCAGAGTACGCACTGCAGAAGGCGAAGTGGGAGATCGTATAAGAAGACACGGAGGAGTTGCTTAGTCAACGAGTCAATTTTAATGAATAGGACCAAGGGCCGGTTCGATCTGATGGTCCAGTCGTCCGAACCGGTGAAAAATATATATTTACATTGCATTTCATGTAGATAGTGTTTTCCCTGACATGATCTCCGAGGAGAGGAGGTATGTTATGCCGCTCATCTTCCATCGCACACGGAAAGTGAGCAGCATATCAATCTAGATCTTTGAGAGGTTTACTTAGATAACTAACATAGAGTGATATAGTAAAACCCCAAGCTCTCGTCGACACTCGAATGATGTTCGTCAGTCGGGGCAGTGACCCTGATCAGGACTTCAGGTGAAAAATGGTTCGATCAATAGTTTGGTCGAACAATCTGGCCGATCTGACTTCTCAACCTTCACAAACAAACCAGAAACACACAGCTCGAAGCCATCAAGAATTCAAAGTCTTTGATCGCTCAAAACTAAAGAAAGAAACAAAAAGTTGCAAGGGGGAAAAAATCACGACTTGGGTGTGTGAACTTTGAGGTCAAGCTTTGAGACAGGAGTGTGGAGAACGTCGTAGAATTTTAAATCCTCAATTGACAAACAAGTTAAATTAAATCCTAAAAAAATGAAGGATGAGAATTGCTTGCTATTGATAAAGACTCATGGACGTGGACTCAATTATAACGTGTCGAAAGGGAACAAAGACTGACCAAGTCAATTACTTTGATGGGCAAACTAAGCTCTATGTATATACATATACATACATTTAACAAGTAGTCACACCCGAGTTACATAGTCATGAATACCGAAAGTACACATCTCGCTATCATCCCTATGGACAAGACCGCCGGCTCAACCGTGGATCCCGCTTTACAAGGGACGCACTTGGATGACGCGAGAAGACGATAAGATGTGAAAAAGGAATATCCTTATTTTTGTTTGTTATTTTTATGAACTCACATTGACAAATGCATACAAACACCTTGGAATGGGGAGGTGTGTGTGTGTATAGACTATTTTGTCAGTATCGACATGCATACTCTAATATGGCACCGGTATGGTTGAAGCCACAGGATACATCCAAAGCCTTCACTTGCGAACCAAAGTTTACCATCTTGGGTACAATGCAATCCAAATCATCGCCATGGCCCTGCAACATCCACACTATTAACTTTTGACAACATATAGACTTACAATGCTCGCTCCAAAAGACGAGTTACTTAGCATATTTGAGTGAGTAGATATATGAGAACAGGAACTCAGAACTCACAAGTTGTCCAGCGGAAGAATGGCCTTCTTCGAAAAAAGTTCCGGTAGCACCTCCCCAGCCCCAGGTAAAGATTTTGCCATCTT
The DNA here is from genome assembly GCA_024364735.1 of Boesenbergia rotunda. Lineage (NCBI taxonomy): Eukaryota > Viridiplantae > Streptophyta > Magnoliopsida > Zingiberales > Zingiberaceae > Boesenbergia > Boesenbergia rotunda. The sequence continues at coordinate 63,624 of JAGFNQ010005733.1, forward strand.
AATCTCAACGTTATAAGACGAATATCAAATAGTGCAATATAAATCAAACAGAAAAAAAATAAAAACATTCACTTTAGTTGCATGTTTAGACATGAAGTTGAAAAAATTATGCCACCGAACTTACCAGAGACAACAGCCGTATGTTTCCAACCACAAGCTACCTGTACATTTCACGGAGTAAACTCAGTAAACGGCAAAAGGAAAATATATCTAGAAACCATACGAGGGAAAGATGATTATAACCTTTGATATGGGAGACTTCAGTGAAGGGCTTTTGACATTTTCAGGACTTCGGATCATCTCAGTGCATCTGCATAGAAAATAACCTTTTGTTAACGCTTTTGAAGAGAAAAAAATTATTTGAGTCGGCAGCAATGAGAAGTTAAAAAGTACCCTAGGCCAAGGCAGCCATTCTCATTTGAACCCCAAGTATACAACTCGCCTCCATCTACACATTGACAGTATTCAACATTAGAACTCAGTAACCACTGCACTTGGTGAAAACGACTAGAGAATGATGCAAGTATTTTATTTTCTGAACCAAACAAATCTGTCATGCAATCATGTCGTAATCTGCAATTAGACTTCCACAAAGAGCAGCAAATCTATTATAATATTTTTGAACTTTGAATCGCCAACGAGATTTCCAAGATTGAATTAGTATTTTGATAGACAATCAGTTAAGTATAGTCGGTTACTTGTTAGAACACATGTATGGTAGCCACCACAAGCAACTTCTTCGGAAATTGGGAGTTCCTGAATTACTGTGGGTGCCCGCAAATTCTTTCCTGCTCCAAAGCCCTAACATTTAAATCACAGGAGTTTCATTAGCTACTTGAACTTGAAAAATTATGAATGAAATTAGTGCGAGTGTGGGCACCAGCTTATTTGCGGTCCTTGCGCCAAATACAAACACAGTGCCTTTTTCTGCTTATTAGTAACAGGGATTAAGAAAGAATTAGATGAACGAGGATAGAGACCTCTGAAGCTCATTGAATAAAAAAGATACTGAAAACCCACCATCAATGCAGGCTGAGTGCAACATTCCTGCAGCAATTGACTTGATCTGGAAAGGCGTACTTGCATCCAATCATCAAAGACCAACTATCCACAATATTTAATTGCAGATGAAAATTAGAATGAAAAAAAGGCTTAGAGAAGAAGTACCTTGATGCCTTCCAATTTTTTGATTAACCTTGGAGTATATTCACTGTGTAAATGGTGCCTTAATTGTTAGTATGTATTATACAAAAGGCAGTTATACTAAAAAGCGTTAATCTGTTAAAGGCAAATGCAAAGTGAAAGCTGATGGATATACTTATTTGTTAGCCTTCACCAAATTCATCATAGTTGCAAAGTTTGTCAAATGATTTAGATTCTTCACAACCATTAGATCATCAAGAATTAGATGGCTTGTTTTGAGCATTCATCTAAAGTGAATGACTAAGACACACCTAATGCCCTTGAAAAGTACTGAGGTTAAATATAAACACTAGATTTTGAAACCCATGTTTTCAAACATGATCCAGATTGGCTGGTTCAACTGGTTTCACATGGAATCAGGATAGAGTATGGTCTTAATTCCATTACAAATCAGGTTCGAGAAATGAATGTTGAATTGACACATGGTCAATGTGAAACCTTGAGCTAATAGAGATGCCAAATATTCCTGATCGGTAATCATGACCAAGTCTACCAGAGCCACTTGCTCCCCAGCTTAAGGCTTCACCAACGTCTGCAAAGCAGAATATGCTACCACTAAAAAATGATAAATTATATGATCAAAGACAATGAAATGGTTGTATTCTCTTTTGTCACCTGTAAGAGAAACCGAGTGCTCTGAACCTAAGGCAACCATCTTAATGTGGATTCCTGCCAAGCAATCGACTCTTGTAGGGGAACAGACCACACTCTTTGCACCTACAGTGAGTACTAACTCAAATTATTAATTGTACTATTAATACAATTTGAAAAACAAAAAGTTCTTATCAATAAAATACCAAAAAAAAGAGCTGAATACCCAGTGCAGTGAAAACTTGTTGAATACAAAAAAAAGTTGCAAAGAATATGTAAATTATATCAATAACGCTAAAAGGATCCTTAACGTGCAGGAGGTTCTTATTGATACACTAAAAAAAAGGTTCAAAGGTTGGTATTCCTGTACAGAGAACAAAATTTCAAAGATGAGAACATCCCTTCTGTTCTTCTAGGTAGGGGACTGAGGGAAAAAAGGAGGAGAAAAATGAGAGCTTTTATAACACGGACAAATCTGTGGAAAGATTCCAGTCAGTAACCAACTAAATTTTGCTTCTATTGTGCTATTTACTGAAATGCTAGAGGTAGGCAACATCCTTAAATGAAAATAGAAACTGAAAAACTTCTCAACAATCATCATAATGAATACGAAATAGCAAAACTATTACTTTTTCCAAGACCAAGCTGCCCACTTGAGTTGTCACCCCATGCTAATAGTTCCCCATCAGCTGAAAGAACATTCTCAAAAGAAAAGAGGGAATTGCCATTAGATGCCTAGTAGATGAAAAAAAAAAATCAAATTGCAAGTACAAAAAGAATGTGCTTTCTTTTAGTAAATAAAATGAAATTAAACATTATGTGGCAATTGCAACGGTATTCCATGGCTCATTTAGATAAGCTGAATAAAGGAAAAAACAAACACAATGCCTTGCACACAGAATTTTGATTATTGCATATGAAAATTATGAAAAACGTAAGGTTTCTAATTTCTAAACAAAACACAGAACTGAATCTTGAACTTCTGCAGAGACACTCCATAGCAAATATTTTGTCAAGGATATAGAGCTTGCAGCATATATTAATCTCTCACCAGTGACAACGGCTGAATGATTGTAGCCTGCTGAAATTTGTTTGATATTCTCAGGTAATCCAGTAACTTGAATTGGCTCCTGCACAAATATTCTCAGGTAAAATACTAAGAATTATTTTAACTGATGATTTTCTATTGCAAACCAAGAAAGCATCGGAAGTATGAACATGCATTTTATTGGCATTTTTGTTGCACTGCTACAGAACAGCCGACTCATAGATATAGACTAGACAATAAAAAGGCTATCAACCAACAATGTTAGTTATCACGAGTTGCAAAGATGACCATTAATTTCCAGGTCTAAGTGTCTAAGCACTAGAATAAAACGCTCACTCGTCTAAGCTTATAAATCAACTTCATATCTCACCCTGGGGACTAAATTAAGGTATGATAAACGTGCTACACAGAAAAAGCAAAAGTCCAAACCAACCAATTGATTAAAGAACAACAGTTTTCTGCATGGCACTGAAACAACATAATTGGCTGGTAAAAACCAAAATAAGCTCAAAACTATTTACTGACCAATTACCCAAAACTTAGCAAAGGGCCACTAAACTCCACTAATTGCATGGGCAGGCAGACTATGTTGGGACCGGGTGCATGTTGACAAGGATACGGGTTCGTAAAATTTTAAATTTTTACATGCAGCGGAAGAATTAGCATAAAATAATTTCTCAAATTACTTTAACCACGTATCTAGCATGCAACCTTATGATGTGTTGACATGATCATAAATTAAAACTTTGCGGAAAAGTAAACTAATTTACTAATTACCTCGTGTAACTCGAAGTAAGGGACGAGATCCAACCGTAGCGTCCCTTGGAAGCTTCGCCTCTATTCGCGTCCACGCCGAGTTCTCTTCGGGATGACTTCGCAAAGTCACGAGTTTTGTGCTGACGAGAACTACTAGATTCTCTAAAGGCACAACTAGAAGAACAAGAGAAAAGAATGGAAACTAACCAACAAGAGACGAAATCTAAATTCCGGGAAGGAAGGAGATGTGATCCGCTTCTTCTTCTTCTTGGTTGGCTTCTCCTTGGTGTTGATGGCTCACGGCAACACTTGGAGAAAAAGATGCGCCGGCCCTAGGTGAAGGAGGCGCCGGCCCTAGGGTGAGCTAAGGGGCGCCAACCCTAGGTGGTGGAGTTGGGCGCCGGCCCTAAGGGGAAGAGAAGGGAAGAGAGAGAGGGAGAGAACTAATCTCTTGATTACTCAATTGATTGGAATTCAAGGCTAGCCTTGGTTCCTTTATATAGTAACCTCTCCCTTGCCAAGTCTCCCTCTTAACGGAATTTTCATAAGAAATTTATCCTATAAATTCTCTTATTAATTATTCCGTTTAAGCTAAGTTTTATTATAACTAACTTTATAATAAAACAAATACATCTCTCTTTTAATTATGGAATAAAATTTGTATAAAATTTTCTTATCATGGATAAATCAATTCATAATTGATTTTATAGATTAAAATTAAACCAATTCATGGTTCATTTTAATTTCCACAAAAAGAATAAATTTCTACAAATTTCTTTATAAATCTCTTTATATAAATTTCTTTATATATATTTCAATTTATTTATCCATAATTTATAAAACAAATCGCACTAGATTTATCTTATTAATTAAACCAATTAAATTGGTTTATTCCCCTTTAATGGCCGGCCAAACCAAGCCGCTCCATCGCGAATAAACTCATTTAATTCGCCTAATAAGCCTTCAAAAGACTTAGCCATTTTTAGCTTCCATTGCGTCTCTGATAAATTCAGATTCGACTTATTTCTCTTGATCGGAAAATTCAATTTTCAACTCGTTTTAAATCCCTCAGATTACTCGTAGTGCGTGTGACTAAATAGGCTTTCGATTTATGTTGGCCGTCTATAATCAACTAATTATAGAACGATTATGAGTGGCACCTAGTAGTACATCATGACTCCCAATTAATCGAAAGATCAACGGTTGACCTCAGAAAGAATTCCGAAACCCTTCAGCAGCTCTAATGAATCGTGCCCCATTCCCTTCACCATCTTATACCCACTTGGTTCAGGACATGGTCTGTGTGTGTCAGTCCCCACTAGGCTGACTACGTCACACCTAGCCCAAGTAGTGTCTTTCTCGTCCTTTGGATTTCTAATTACTCTCATGTATTTAAGAGACTCATACTCTAAACATGATATGCTCTGGCCAGAGGCTTTGAGTAACAATCCGACGATAGGCCTGGGTATACATCTCCTCGCAAGGAATGGTGAATCCTTTGTAGGCTGTTCAAACATCTTCGGGCACTTCGGCTTATACCCAACCATCCTGGGTCCACACCTCCTTGGAGATGCTTGCTTAAGATGTTAAAGTATAAGTCTCCATGACCAAGATGACTTGAACACCGCAAATCAAAGGAACATCGCACTTAAGCTACGGTAAGAACTTCACTGACCTGTCTTTGTATAGACTACCATGTGAAGTTTTACGGCTAGTCACTCCAATGAACTAGTTCCCTTAACTAGCATCCATGTTTATCTCCGGACATCCCAATGTCACCAGCCAGTGAGAATCAGCTGATTAGAGAACAACCGATGCTAGTCTCAACAGAATTGATAGTGTCCGTTTTTATCAATTCATCGACTAGGGATATTTTCAATACTTCACAATTGCACATTTAGAGATAATCACTAGTTGTGATCCCATCACAAATTCTCTTATGCTGTGAATTGTATTGCGGACATTCAGTAGATGAGTTTAAGATCCCAATCAAATACACAAACATGTATACTCAAATAGTGAATTATCATTTATTAAAATAAATGTTTACAATCATAAGACGATTGCCTTAGGACACTTCTCTCATATCACTAACAAACTCCCACTTGGCCTAATGTCAATCGCTACGATATCCAATACCACAGGCTCTAACATGACCCTCAAACTTGTTTTGAGGTAAGGCCTTAGTTAAAGGATTCGCTAAATTCCTTTCAGTGGGAATTTTCTCAATTTGTATATCATTCCTACTTATAATCTCTCTGATCAGATGATAGCGGCGAAGCACGTGTTTGGATCGCTGATGAGACCTTGGTTCCTTTGCTTGTGCAATAGCTCCATTATTGTCGCAGTAAACCGGCACTGCTTCATCAATGGTTGGAACCACGCCAAGTTCAGAGACGAACTTCTTGATACAGACTGCTTCCTTTGCTGCTTCTGAAGCTGCGATATATTCCGCTTCCGTGGTAGAATCCGCTACGGTGTCTTGTTTGGAACTTTTCCAACTTATTGCGCCTCCATTCAAAGTAAATACGTATCCAGACTGAGATTTGGAGTCATCCTTATCTGTCTGGAAACTGGCATCTGTATACCCACGTATTACCATATCTCCTTCTCCATATATTAGGAACACATCCTTAGTTCTGTTAGGATCTTTGCCCTAGCTAGAGGGGGGTGAATAGCTATCTTTCGATTTTTCTCTCCTACAAACATGTTAGTGGAAGCAATACAAATAGAAATATGAAGGTAGGAAAGAAATCAATACTAACTCACTGATTTTACTTGGTATCCACCTCTTCAAGGTGACTAATCCAAGGATCCACACATACCACACAAAACCCTTCACTGTGAACTTCTCCTTCTCAAGATCACACTTGAAGGTGGAGAAACCCTAACACAATGATCTCCCTCCTCTTACAAATGAAATGAAAGCTTGGAGAGCTCTAAAATGATCACACACTTCGTACCCAAGGAAAGCCCTACTTTTCTCCAAGATAAAACACTAGGTTTTATATCTTCGTCCGCGACTCCAGTCGACTGCTCACTTATCAGTCGACTGGTAGGCTTCAACGGCTACAAAATATGCAATGAGTGCCTCAGCCGCCTTCGCAACGGTCGACCTTCAGTCGACTGGTACAGGACCAGTCGACTGGAGCCAGTCGACTGGAACCAATTCCAGTCGACTGGCAGTCGACTGGTCGACCCTCCTTGGGTCGACCCGATTCTCTGTGTGTTGTGGTCCCAGTCGACTGACAACTTACCAGTCGACTGATGAAGCTGAGAAATCACATTTCAGCTTCCCTTTTCATCCCTTAGTCTTGACTCACGCCTTCAAACACCTTCCACAAGCCTTGTGCCTCTCTTGGATGCTTCCGAGTCCACGACTCCTCATCCTTGCACTTGCTTGAAGTGTTTCCATCGGCTTCGTCATACTAAGTCTCCCTTTTGCCAAGAGGTCACACCTCCGGGACTTCCTTTGCCAAGACTCTCTTCTTGGACTTTCCTGCTTACTCAAAGCACACAAGTTAGAACACAAAACATTGCCTAACTTAAACTTGTTTAGCCAAACATGAAAACCATAATTACTTGGAGCAAGATTGCACCAACAATCTCTCCCTTTTTGATGTTTGGCAAAACTCATTTAAGTTAGGTCTTTAAATATCACAACATGCTTTAAGTATAATGATACATGAACATGAGGCATATAAAGATAAGCATATGAATATAATCATGCAACATTTCATGTAATCTAAAACACATAATCACGATTAAGAGCTAACTTAATCTATTTCTCCCCCTTTTTGACAAAAATCACAAAAGGGAGTGACAACACTCAAGCGAGGAATGAGTCATGAGATAAGTCAAGATAGACCCTAGTAATTCTCCTCCTTGGATAATGGAATCTACCATCCCTTGATAGACATGTACCCGTTAAAGGCTTGCTCCCCTTGGATCATTGCACCAATAATGTCCTTGATTCATTTTGAAGGCAACAACAACAATTCTTAGCCATCAATACAGATTAAAAAAAATCCGAGCCTCTTCCCATAACGTAACAACGTTGCGTGTCAACTTGAATCCAATGACTCTCTTGACCAATCCTATTATCCAACATAAGATTACATGCAGGCCATATCACTTCCAATTGATACAAGGTATCAGAGAACTCACAGGGTTCAAAGGACGGACAAAACTTCAATTTCAGCACAAAACAGAGTCACCCGGTCGACCTCTGGTCGACTGCTACCAGTCGACTGGTACAGTGCCAGTCGACTGGTAGCTGATAAATGCAGTTTTCAGCTCCCGAAATTCAGAAATGCAGAAATAAATGTACAGTGATCGAAAAATTCTGAAATTTCACCCCAACATTTCTTAAGTTACCCACTATTCATGAAAAATATTTTGAAAAATATATGCACCTTGAAATAGTGGTTTGATACAAAGTTTGAAAAGTCCAGAAATAACTTGATACTCATGAAACTATGTATCAATCTAGGCACCAACTATAGCCATCAATAAAAGACCTATGCTATGCCATTCTATGGGGATTAGGAAATGTGTTCAAGGCAAATTTAAGATTCATGATCAATGATTACCAAGAATACATGGATATGGCCATAAATAAGACTCTTGTTCTTAACCAACAATTCCTTGATCCATTATGCCATTAAAAATTCATACTGATCATAAATAGGGCTGATGGCAGCAAGAAAAATAAGAGTATAGATTTTACACTGCCAAAGTGAATATAGTATCAAACATAATCCAAAACAACTCATATGATCACCAACCCAAAATGACGAAACTACTTCATAACTGCAAATAGAGTTTTTACATAACTAAAAACACATAAACAGAAGTGAAATCAACCATAGCCAGGTAAATAAAGTGCCATCCAAATACATCAACCAGAAAGACCTGCGTCCGAGATACAATATATGGACTAATAAAACAAGTCTCGACGCCAGGAAATGCAAAAAAAAAAAAAACAACTCAATCTACTCGTCGGCAGGCGGAGGAGGTGGAGGATACTGATGAGAGATCTGCATAGCACGTAGCATCTCATACATCTCCAGCTGACGCTGGTCATAGATGATGTGACGCTGATCCTCCACGGTCCACCGGTCATATGTCGCCTGACGAAAGTCACGAAACTCCTGATAGCCCTGGCCGACCATCTCCTCCAAATGTGTAACCCGCTCAACAAGAGAGTCGGGGTACTGAGCATCAGGCATAGGAGCATCTCCAGGGGCATCCTCAGCTCCAGCGGCATCCGCAGCTCCAGCGGCATCCTCAGGTACAGCAGGGGCGTCCTCCTCGGCCGCTAAAACAGCATGACGAGGAACCTGAGCCTTCCACATCATGACTCCCCCATGACAGACAATCTTGGTGAGTTTAAGATGCAGTTCCCCTAGTTGACTATATTGAGGGGATAGTTTCTTAATCTCACCCCTAGATGTATCAATTCCTTTGGATGCAAAGTACTCTGTCAAAATGTGGCCAAAAGGCAGATAGAGTTTTCCCTGGATCGGACCTGAAAAGTGTAGGATGGAAAGAAAGACATGCAGGGCAACGTCTATGTCAAAATGCTGCTTATCACGTCGAACATCTTTGAGCATTACGTGATCTTATTCATCGCCACTATTTTGGCCGTCATGGGGGCCAGGCCGACCAGACGTTCTGGTCGCATCCAAAGGAATTGATAAGCAGCATTTTGACATAGACGTAATGATGTATCAATTCCTTTGGATGCCGTAAGACGGCCAAAATTGCCTGTCATGATGTGGAAGGCTCAGGTTCCTCGTCATGCTGTTTTAGCGGCCGAGGAGGACGCCCCTGCTGTACCTGAGGATGCCGCTGGAGCTGCGGATGCCGCTGGAGCTGAGGATGCCCCTGGAGATGCTCCTATGCCTGATGCTCAGTACCCCGACTCTCTTGTTGAGCGGGTTACACATTTGGAGGAGATGGTCGGCCAGGGCTATCAGGAGTTTCGTGACTTTCGTCAGGCGACATATGACCGGTGGACCGTGGAGGATCAGCGTCACATCATCTATGACCAGCGTCAGCTGGAGATGTATGAGATGCTACGTGCTATGCAGATCTCTCATCAGTATCCTCCACCTCCTCCGCCTGCCGACGAGTAGATTGAGTTGTTTTTTTTTTTGCATTTCCTGGCGTCGAGACTTGTTTTATTAGTCCATATATTGTATCTCGGACGCAGGTCTTTCTGGTTGATGTATTTGGATGGCACTTTATTTACCTGGCTATGGTTGATTTCACTTCTGTTTATGTGTTTTTAGTTATGTAAAAACTCTATTTGCAGTTATGAAGTAGTTTCGTCATTTTGGGTTGGTGATCATATGAGTTGTTTTGGATTATGTTTGATACTATATTCACTTTGGCAGTGTAAAATCTATACTCTTATTTTTCTTGCTGCCATCAGCCCTATTTATGATCAGTATGAATTTTTAATGGCATAATGGATCAAGGAATTGTTGGTTAAGAACAAGAGTCTTATTTATGGCCATATCCATGTATTCTTGGTAATCATTGATCATGAATCTTAAATTTGCCTTGAACACATTTCCTAATCCCCATAGAATGGCATAGCATAGGTCTTTTATTGATGGCTATAGTTGGTGCCTAGATTGATACATAGTTTCATGAGTATCAAGTTATTTCTGGACTTTTCAAACTTTGTATCAAACCACTATTTCAAGGTGCATATATTTTTCAAAATATTTTTCATGAATAGTGGGTAACTTAAGAAATGTTGGGGTGAAATTTCAGAATTTTTCGATCACTGTACATTTATTTCTGCATTTCTGAATTTCGGGAGCTGAAAACTGCATTTATCAGCTACCAGTCGACTGGCACTGTACCAGTCGACTGGTAGCAGTCGACCAGAGGTCGACCGGGTGACTCTGTTTTGTGCTGAAATTGAAGTTTTGTCCGTCCTTTGAACCCTGTGAGTTCTCTGATACCTTGTATCAATTGGAAGTGATATGGCCTGCATGTAATCTTATGTTGGATAATAGGATTGGTCAAGAGAGTCATTGGATTCAAGTTGACACGCAACGTTGTTACGTTATGGGAAGAGGCTCGGATTTTTTTTAATCTGTATTGATGGCTAAGAATTGTTGTTGTTGCCTTCAAAATGAATCAAGGACATTATTGGTGCAATGATCCAAGGGGAGCAAGCCTTTAACGGGTACATGTCTATCAAGGGATGGTAGATTCCATTATCCAAGGAGGAGAATTACTAGGGTCTATCTTGACTTATCTCATGACTCATTCCTCGCTTGAGTGTTGTCACTCCCTTTTGTGATTTTTGTCAAAAAGGGGGAGAAATAGATTAAGTTAGCTCTTAATCGTGATTATGTGTTTTAGATTACATGAAATGTTGCATGATTATATTCATATGCTTATCTTTATATGCCTCATGTTCATGTATCATTATACTTAAAGCATGTTGTGATATTTAAAGACCTAACTTAAATGAGTTTTGCCAAACATCAAAAAGGGGGAGATTGTTGGTGCAATCTTGCTCCAAGTAATTATGGTTTTCATGTTTGGCTAAACAAGTTTAAGTTAGGCAATGTTTTGTGTTCTAACTTGTGTGCTTTGAGTAAGCAGGAAAGTCCAAGAAGAGAGTCTTGGCAAAGGAAGTCCCGGAGGTGTGACCTCTTGGCAAAAGGGAGACTTAGTATGACGAAGCCGATGGAAACACTTCAAGCAAGTGCAAGGATGAGGAGTCGTGGACTCGGAAGCATCCAAGAGAGGCACAAGGCTTGTGGAAGGTGTTTGAAGGCGTGAGTCAAGACTAAGGGATGAAAAGGGAAGCTGAAATGTGATTTCTCAGCTTCATCAGTCGACTGGTAAGTTGTCAGTCGACTGGGACCACAACACACAGAGAATCGGGTCGACCCAAGGAGGGTCGACCAGTCGACTGGAATTGGTTCCAGTCGACTGGCTCCAGTCGACTGGTCCTGTACCAGTCGACTGAAGGTCGACCGTTGCGAAGGCGGCTGAGGCACTCATTGCATATTTTGTAGCCGTTGAAGCCTACCAGTCGACTGGTAAGTGAGCAGTCGACTGGAGTCGCAGACGAAGATATAAAACCTAGTGTTTTATCTTGGAGAAAAAGAGGGCTTTCCTTGGGTACGAAGTGTGTGATCATTTTAGAGCTCTCCAAGCTTCACAACTCTCTCAATCTCCTCCTCCAAGCTTTCATTTCATTTGTAAGAGGAGGGAGATCATTGTGTTAGGGTTTCTCCACCTTCAAGTGTGATCTTGAGAAGGAGAAGTTCATAGTGAAGGGTTTTGTGTGGTGTGTGTGGATCCTTGGATTAGTCACCTTGAAGAGGTGGATACCAAGTAAAATCAGTGAGTTAGTATTGATTTCTTTCCTACCTTCATATTTCTATTTGTATTGCTTCCGCTAACGTGTTTGTAGGAGAGAAAAATCGAAAGATAGCTATTCACCCCCCTCTAGCTAGGGCAAAGATCCTAACAAAGATTACTGAAGAAAAACAAACTAAAAATTGGTTTATAATCTAATCAAGATTCGAGCTAATTACTGATATAAAGTCACTGAGAAAGAATTTAACTTTTTGTTATACAATTATATTTTGATGATTTATAACTCTATATATACTGAAAAAAAGAAGGGGCAGCAGCATACTGATACATAATTTGTTGTCGATGATCTGCCTAACTGCCCAAGGTTGTTCAGTCCAGATGTATAAACTCGACCACTTTCTGCTCAACAGGAAGAAAGAATACTCATAAAATCAGGTAGGTAATAATAAACAGATTGAGAGAACTCATATCAGTAAACTAATCTGAGAGAATTGGTAAGCAGAAAAAACTAAAATACCAGAGAGAGAGAGAGAGAAATAAGTGCATTATTCCAAAATGTTCACCAGAACAAAACTGAATAATAATATATCCCTGATTAAGGATCTATTCTTACGAAGTTACATACAACTCTTGCCACTTGCTTGGCGTCTGTTTAATGTCCAACTGTAGTAGGATCACATAATTCATTAGTTAATGAGTCTGAACCTTACCAAACGTTAGCTGCTAATGCAACAAATATGCATACAAGGCAACAAGGGAAGTTATAATATCACAATCCAACACAATTATAGATTTCTTAGATTCCCTTAATGGAGCAAATACCGCTGATTCATGTAATCACGAGCTAGGAAGATGCAACGTGTGAATTATAGCCCCACTAGTGAACATTGAGATACCAGTACGACATCCAATTTTTATCCCTTAAAAAATTTATAAGAATCTATTTTAATTCATAACTATTTTTTTCTTCAAAATAACTGATATTAAACAAATCGAACGAAATAACCCAAAGGATTACCACTACTTAGAATGCAACCAAAAGATCACAACTTCAGCGGAATTACGACAACTACCTGTCAGAAAAAGTGTATGCGCGCCACCACACGCGATCGAGACCGGGGGATCATTGTCGAAGAAGGGGCAGACCGTGGGCTTGAAGCGAGACCCCAATCCTCCCAGACCTAGTCTCCCGAAATCCCCGTTGCCCCAGAGCGCGGCGACCCTCCGCGGCGCCTCCCCGGAGAACCTCCTCGAGAGACCTAGACAAGGGGGCGACCTGGCCAAGCGAGCGCGCAGAAGCGCCCTCTTCCACGGAGCCGAAGCCATTCGCGGTAATACTTCGAGAAACACCGACCGGTTTGTGATTATAACGGTTTGATAATATTATGCGCTTGCAGCGAGCCAGCGATCGCGCGGCGACGGAAAGATAACGATATTTCGGCCTTCATAACGTAACACTTTCAAAGGACCTCTTAAATTTTTATTAATATTAAAATTACGTTTAATGCTTTCATTTCATTATTAAAATATCCCTTAAAATTAAAAAGACCTATTTTATTCTTCTAAATTGTATTACTTTATTATAAATGAATACTATTTAAATAAAAATACTCGGATATTCAGCCTGCAAAAATGACCATAAAAACTATACTATAATACATTTCGATTTCTAAACTTCAATTAAAAAACATAAATTTGGCAAAAAAAAACAATGATTTAATTTTATATTAAAATACAATTAATATGAAAATAATAGATACGAATAAAACTAAAAATTTAGAAGACAAAGAGAAACATTTAGAAGATTATATAAACAGTTTAATTAATTTTATATAAAGTTTTACTTTCACTTTATAACTTTTCAATATGTCGGAGATTAGATTTTAAGATGAAATTTTAAAATAAATTTAGATTTGAGTTAATTAAAATTTGATGTCATCATAATTAGAGACTGTAAGCTTAACAATCGCACTCCTATTTAAAAGTCAATGATATACAATTAATGGTTTACCAAAGTTTATATACAATACATAAATTCTTCTCTTCCTTCCACTATATACAACTTCCTCATTAGAAAAAATAAAATTAAAAATTAAAAAAAATAACATAATGGAAGAATTAGAAGAAATTATGTAGAAGAAATTATGTAGATAAGTTTAAGGCTACAGGAGGAACTTGTCTTGAGAAAAAGAAAAAAAAAATCAAAGTTAAAAGGGAGATTCTAAACAAAGAGCTTAACCTAGTAACAATGAGAATAATAATGAGTTTTGATTTAGGGATTTATGGATTTAGTAATAATCTAATGGGGACTGGATTATAAAATCAGGAGTATCATATCCATATTTTAATTCTGATTCTCGTTTATCAAGCATCATAAATGAAAATGAAATAGATTTCATTTTCATTCTCGTCTTCTAAACTCGCTTACCAAGCACCTTACATAGATCACTAACCTTGCACCTCTACTATATTCTCAGAATGCTTAATCTTGAACCAAAAGCACCATGTATTTGTCTTTTCCTCTTCTTTCCTCTTTCTTTGTCTCCCAAACATGGACGAAAAATAAAGACTCTGTTTCAAGAGCTTTTGTTGAAGCTCTGAAATCTTTGTTCTAGTGAATCCATGGCGAGGAGGAGGAATGTGAGGAAGAGGAGGAGGAGGAGGAGAAGAAGAAGAAGAAGAAGAAGAAGGAGAAGGAGAAGCCAAGGTAGAGGAGTTGTTAGAATTTGAAGAAAAAGAAATAGAAGAATTAACGGAGAGATTGGAGAGCTTCTCGGTGAGACAAAAAGGGCACACGCCTAGGGAGCTTCTCCATTTTGGATGCCTCTTGCATGTACCTTCCTCCATTTTCATGCAAACTACTAACTTTTCTACCCCCTCTTTATAAATCCTCTCTCTCTCAAGCTCCATTGATCGTTAGATTCATCTTCTTAAATTGGCTTAGAAGAGATTCAAACAATGAAAAGGATTTGACAAGTCAAGGTGAGTAAAAAATTGACTATTTCAAGGTGAGACCTTGGAATTCCAAGTCAGCATTCTAATTAAGCGCTAACAAAACAACTAAATTTAATTACACTTGTATATAGTTATTAACAAATTAAAGTGGAAAAAAATGAACCCTGCAAACTTACTAAAGTTCAAACAAGGGTAATAGCCTAATGTATTGACATAGTTGATATAGATACGAGTGGTTGTTTCAATACATTTTTAGGTCAATTGGGTTTAAAAAATCTCATTGGGTGCTTTATCTCTTCATGAAAATGATAAGGTAAAATATCTTTCATATTTACTTATCTCTATCTAAATAGATACCGACAATGCTGTATGAAATAAACGTTATCATTTTTTTCTCCAATTAAACCAGAGTTAAAATTTTCATCATCAACGATTTGTTGAGAAATTAATACTTTTGAAATTTCATGTGAGTTTGTAAAATTAACATTTTTTTTAAATTGCGAACATTAATGTGTTTTAGTGTTTTTATTTTTATTTTACAAAATAAGCAAACTTTTGAAAGCATTCAGGGAATTGTTTTTTTTTTTTGTCTTTATTTATTTTTGACAACTATGTCCAAGTTTGCAGGAACACTCATTCAATATGTGATGTACATTGAGTGACTTGATAGTTTGCCATGTTTTGGATGGGAAACAAAGAAGGAAAAGAAGCTTTCCACTTGCAAAACCGCCAAAACTCACAAAATTGTTTTCTTTGGTATCAAGTGGATAAACACAATCCACAATTAAAATATCTTAATACTTGAGTAACACAATGTTAATAAGATGTTAGATAGAATGATCAACCTAGGTACATTATAAGGAGTTCAATATCACAATCTATTGAAAATTGGAACTTCTGCAGTTTGAGATCCTACTTCTAGTGAGGGGCATTGAGATCGATAGAGCTCTGACTGAAATCGGACCTGTGCCAACCAGCAAGCACAGAGATCAAAATCAACCATAGTTATGGAGAAATGAAGCTTATGAATAATATCGACAACAGTTAAAACAGTTTCAAAGAATACAAAAAGGAAAATTCTAAATGCATTAAACTGTTCTAGATTTTATGTTTCCAGAAGGTGTTTATTAGCAAAGAATTAAAGACAGACCCACAAGTGGAGCACTTTTTGTGGCGCTTGCAAAATATCGACAAACAAACTGAGCATACATAACCCATGTCGATCGTCTTTTTGTGGCAAAAACATCTGCATAAGCACAGAAATCCTCAGAGGTATCAGTGTGTAAAGGAAATATGGCAAAAGCATAAGACAGGAAGAAGTAGTAAATGGCCAAACATTGCACAAACGAAGTAATGTTTGAGTGAGGAAAATGATTGCTCAAATGTCATGACGTTCAAAAACCCTTTGTATCTATGGATTACTATAAACCAATTCAAGGTGAAAGTTACTAACCAAAAATTAAACACCCAATGATCAGAAGTCAAGTTCCCCGTAATTCTGAGGTCATTTAGTTCCTAGAAGTTCATGTGCTCCTCTTTCTAGAATTCATACCAATCTTCTGTGGGCTTCCTTGCAAATTGGAATGTGGTATGCCAACCATTGGTTTCTGAAGATCTTCGTATTTCTATTGTCCAGACTTCAAATCGGGCCTTTCTACATCATTGGTGGTGGTTTGTTTTCTCTATGCCTCACCTCCTTGGTCTTTCTTGGTGTTATCTCTGCATTTCTCTCTCAGCTGTTGGCATGAGGAAATTCCAGATCATAGGCGGTCTTACACTTTGGAAAGGTATCTGCAGTGTGAGAGATTTCTGCTCTTAGCAGAGATTTCTGTGTCCCAATCTACTCCCACGAAGTTGTAGAATTCTTGGGAGTGTAGTAGCATGTTGCTGAAGGTCATCTTCCTGGCTTGTATTCAACTTGTGGTAACAAGCATGCTAAATAGTTATAGCGTGACCTTGATTACTAAAGATTCACTCTTAAACTTCCTTTTGGTTGGCCTATCAACCTGAGTGGCTTGCTATAAGTTTTGTTTGGCTGTGACTGGTATACCTTCTGGTCTTAATATCACCATAGCCTAGTGTTGGTCGGGCTTCCATGGGGATCTTCTGAGTGGCTTGCTATAAGTTTTGTTCGGCTGTGACTGGTATACCTTCTGGTCTTAATATCACCATGGCCTAGTGTTGGTTGGGCTTCCATGGGGATCTTCTTTATCAAGTTGGCATATTATATTGTCTAGCAGATAGAGGGAGTCTGTACTTCATATTCCTCTTGTTAGAATTCATGTGACTGACTGCCTAGAGTTGAAGTCTTCATAAGGCTATGCTTACATGGAAAATTGAACTTGAAGAATCTATAGGCAAAAAAAAAAAAAAGAAAAAAAAAAAGAAAAGGTGCGAACTTATCTTGTGCTTTATGCAGGTCAGAAATTTCAATAATTTAAAGGTTGGAGGATACAATTCAGCGCTCTATCATTTGATATGGTAAACTAACCAACACTGGCTGCTTTGATTTAGCTGGTTGAATATATTGCCTTTGATGCAAAATCTTCCTTCATATATGGTGTGCTCTTTAGATGGCTCAAGCTGTTGAATTGTCGGGTTGTCCAAATTAATTTGAGGGATCAGGATTGGTACCTGAACTCCTTGAGGAACCTGAATAACTTTGTTGCTGCTTACAATTTGGTTTCTCAGGCTGTTTCGGAACTGTGGTGTTAAGTGTTTCACTGCAGCTCCATTGTTTTGTTTTCCTTCAAGTTCTCTCTGCCATTTTTTACAATCTTTGTAGAGTTTGATGTTCTGGGGCTGCCTCCTTTTAGTCGAAGCACTAAAATTGTTTTGTTTGCTACTTCAATTTGCCTGGATTCATGCTGTAATTATTTCATGATCCTACGACTGTCCACGCTTTTTAATACTTTGCTATTCAGTAATATATTTACGAATAGGTGGACCTTGGTCCACGCTATGCAATGGTTTTTTGCAGCAAGAAAGAAACCCATCACTGTTGGCTATTAATTTATAAAGCACAAAAGTTTAATTTGTCATAGAATAAGGCACCAAGTTTTAGTACATATCTATGTTATAGCAAACAAATAAGCAAAAGAATAGCAAAATATCTGGTTGAAGATCTCAATCTACAATATTTGATGTTTGTGAATACCATCGTTATCCAAGCAAAACAATAATCGGATTATTGCATAATCAAGTCACAAACATGCATATGGAAACACGGCTTTAGAGTGAAAAATGCTAGTGCATGTAAAAGATAAAATTACCATTGGAATAATGAAGCAAAATATGATTTATTTGGACAAGTAAAGAAGCACATACGAAGCACGAAAATCAACTCCTGCAGGTCTGGGAAGTTGCAGAAAGCTGCGTGATTGAAGATCCGTTGCAAAAACAGACTACAATTTGAATAAGAGAAAAGAAACCCATAAACAAGGATAATGTGATTTGACATTGGGTGAATATTCTTTTTAGTAATGCTTCAACATGAAGATCAATAAAACAGAAAAATCAACTATATAAAAATTTAAAGGGCGAGGAATATCATATGGTATGTTATTTGACATGCCAATCCCGCTTGTAAATGAAGAACTTTAGAACCTCTTAAATCAACTTGTGCACTAATTAGAACAAAAAATTTGTTTATCTTGCGGCAGTTAACACATGCTGGAATGCATTTGAATACACAACCATCCTTAACATAACGAATTTAAAATATATTCAAGAATACAAGAGTGATACCTGTATAACTGAAATCTACCTTGCACGAGTTTGCACTCATGCAGTCATGCTTTTGTTACCTCCGTGTTCCTAGCCTTAAAATAGTATGGACATATGGAAATTAATGTTCTAAGTGATACACGACCTAGATTGAATGTAAGAACCAAGAATTTTGATTGAAACAAAGTTACAATGAACCAAATTTTCCAGTAAACTTCAATTGAAAAAGCACACGAAGTTCGATTTAGTAATTGGTAATCTAAGTGTGTGACTTCACATTGCCATTGATAAATACAATTTTGTTGGCCTTCACACCAGCTTCATAATTGTAAAAAATTCTTCGAAGGGGAGCTTCAAAGAGGCCATAATTACTTACAGAAAGATACTGAAAGAGTCCATCCAGATGTTGTGGCTTCAAATAAACTCCACCAGTGATATATGAAGCCTGCTTAAATATTAATGGATTATGTTAAAAAATTTCAAGAATGCTATCGCCACAGTTGGGTGTGAGAAAATTACTTGCTGTAAAAAAGCAGAATGCTGGACCCCCATGACACAAGAATCAATAGGAATCTGCCAGAGTATTGATTTTCAATACATATCAAGTAACCACGAGTTATATGCAGAAATATAAAAAGTATGTCTTCTTAGAATCATGATACAAATAACTGATAACTTAAGTTTGAAAAACTTAATTGAATGCAAGCATATATAAAATAATTTGACAATAAGGTGAGGAAAAAATGATAAATCAACCAGTATTCACGCATTTTCATTTGCAAATGTGGAATCAGTGCTTACAAATATTAAGAGATTTATTTATACTGCCTATAAGGTACAAAAGATGGATTCAAAAACTTTAACATCATAACCACAACGTGGACAGTGATCATGGTATATCTCACCATTCTAATTACAATGTAGACAGTGATCATGATCCATTTTGATACTCCATATCCACAAGCACAGTAACATTAATATTTCTGAAAATTAATCTTGCACAACATACCATGGAACGCTGAGCAGAGAATATTGCATTCATTACAGCAACATATCTGCCAATATACAACCTTAGAGATGAAACAAAACTATATAATCAAGGTATTCCCAATGTTTCAAATAGAACATACTGTTCTGGCCCATCTGGAGAACCCTGCAGGCATAAAATCTGTACATTGTGTTAGTTAATGAAGCCATGCAGAAAACACTGAGATAAATTATAAGCAACAAGTTGGTTATATAAAAAAATTCAATTGAATGGAAAGCAATATAGACGAATGATAATTATTCCAAATAGAACATCAGTAAGATTGCAAAAACAAAAAAAAAAACTTAACAATAACAACAACAAAGTTCAAGAACCAGAACAAGTAGACAATAACATACCCTGGGTTGTGGATGTCGAGCTCCAGACCTGAAGATCCTCTGTATGTCTACTCCAAAATCAAGGGCCAGCAAGTCAACCATGCCAACATATGAATGAAAAAAATAAAATATTTTGTAGAAGAATTAAGGATACAGCACAATGCAAGTGAGAGCGATCCTGATAGCAAGGAAGATACACTTGAGGCCACCGCCTTATCAGGGTCCTTCTCCAAGAGTCGATCCTTTGTCAGAAACTCTTCCAGTCTAAGAAGAATTTTGGAGCAAACCGCAGGCACATTCCCACTTGCGGATTCCGCCCCACCTTCTTCCGAGTCATAGATGTAACTGCAGGAGTTGACACCTGTGGTGACTAGGACAACCTGATTGGACTGGTTCAGGAGGAGAAGCGAGTTGAGGAATGGAATAACCTGACAAAGATCAAACCTTGGGTTATATTTTAGAAGTTTTCATGGGATTTAAATGGACTCACGTGATTAAGAAGCTTGGAGAAGGAGAGGACGGAAGTTGGGTGGTGCTGGGAGGCAGAGTCACCACTGGCGGCCGCTGAGGACGCCCAAAAGAAGGGATTGGCATCAAGAAGGACAACGAGGAGACTGACATCATCTGCAGGTAATAAATTAGCAAACACATGAACGTGAAACACAACAGGGAGGAATAGAGGGACAGATAACGAATGAAAATGGTATTACTAGAGTAGAGTTTCGAAGGAGCTGACGCGGAATTCATTTGCACGTAGCGAGGATGATTCTTCAAGCATACGCTATTGCCGTTGATCAACACAGAAACAAGAGCATTGCTCTTGTAAAACTTTCGTCAAACACCTAGTGATCAAACTGGCATATGCTACACAAGTTATGCTTAATTTCAATCAACCCTTGGTACTGACTTCCTGTAAGCTCCTCGAAATTTTAATACAATAATCGCAAATCAGCGGCGCGTGATTATCGAACGATGACCACGAATGAATTCTGCGCTGCGGTAGAGGTCGCTTCTGCCGAGCCGCCTCCTCGCCTCGGCCGCTTGAGGCAGTTCTCCGGCGAGGCGCCGAGGAGGTTCGCCACTCTGGGGAAATGGGGATTTCAGGAACTCGCTACAAACTCACGGTCTGCCCTCTTGCCTTCCACACGGATCCGTGGAGTAATGGGTACCCGATTATTTATCGGATCTGGAGCATTTATCATCTAATTAATTAATATCACTTTTTTAATTTCATCATTTTATTATTTTTACAGTGTGTCGTTTTGTTTCGGATGGAAAGTATAATTCATTGAACGAGAAGGGTGAAAGTGTAAAAACAGACCCTATTTCTCCATTTCGATCCAAAAGGAAGCCCTCTTTGCTAGCGTTCCTTGTGCCGCCGCAGCGCCGCCCAGAGGTGATTCCTACTTCCCTAGGCGTTCTTCCGTTTATGATTTCTTTTTATTCGATGCGAACTTTGATTATCCCTTCTCCTTATTCTCTGGTTTATCGTTGTCGATTATGTTTGCTGTAAAGCACATGTTTTTTAGGTTGTAAAATGGACCTTTTCTTTACATCTCTGAGTATTATGGGTCAGATCTGTTGCTCTTGGAAGTTACTTGTTGATTCTTTTGTATATGGGTTTGTTTTTCGTTGAGTTTATGGTTCAATCGTTGAAGCTGGATTCTGATCTCTTAAAGAATTCTATTGAGATCCCATCCGCGCTAGGTTTGCCCTTTTAAGTCTCTCTTCTGCGATTAGGTATTCTTCCACTGCAGAATAAGATCCATGTAGCTGCTCGTTAAATAGTTGGGGTACGGCTATTGTTATTATAATAACCCTTCTATTCACTTCAATAACAAATAAATGATGTTTTTCTTGGAGCACAAAAGATCTATAATCGATGTTTCTCCCGATTGATTGAGGTTGATTTTATAGATTTTCTACTCCATCCAAACTGTTGCAAGATTATATATTTTAATAATATTCGTTTTTAAAATATTTTGTAATTATGATTTTTTAGTGTTTTTCCTTGGTTTCCTTCTACCCACCACATATTCAATTCAGGTCGATTCAACTTGTCTGTGTATAATCATTTGGTCACTGAACATGCTTGTACCATCTTTATATATTTACTTTCATTTTATGTTCTATTGTAGCTATATGCAATAGTATGTATTTATTTTATTTTTTTACAATCCCATGTAGACTTCTTAGCATTTTCATTCTTTTTTTTCTGCGCTCTAATGGTTCAACATGTATGCTGAGTTAAATCTAAGTCTTATAAAATTTTCTTTTAGCCTAAGGGACACATGATGTACACACAAGATTCTAAGAATCTTTCTCAATTTCTATCTTCTGTTTTCCTTATTGTCGAATTATAAATCTAAGATATTGAAAACTCTTGTAACATAGCTTTACAATGTGTGATTCTGTGTAGAAGCATGATATAACACAGCTCGAATCGGAATATAATATGCTTTCTGCACATGACTAAATGGTTTTGATTTATAACCTGCTCAGTGCCTTGAATGTTTTTTGGAGATGTCAAGGGCCTTTGCCCTTAGATATACTTACAATTATGAACATGCTGAAACTCTGCAATGTTATCAGATTTTATAACATTGACAGGTGTTTATTATTTTTTTCTCCAAAAATAAAAATAAAAATAAAAATAAAAAAAAAATTCTTATTATGTGAATCATCATCAATTTTTTTTTTTAGATGATAGTTCATTAGTTGAGGTGGATTAAATGTTTTTGCCTGTTAGTCATTGCCAACACAAACTCAGCTGCATGCTCAGTTCTAAAATAATTTGGGAAGTTTGAACTTTAGAGATGCTGCTTTGTGAAACATTATATAAATGGATATTTTCATTCTGCCATATAGTTTTAGAAATATGATTTCATTTGAGCAGTAATGTCTCTTAGTCTGTCTTGCTTACTAGATGACTTGAATTAAATCCACTGAAATGTGAATCCTTAGATCAGGTTGCAAACTTGAAACTGTTTATCTATTTGTTTTCATAATTAATGCTCTACTTTCGATCATTTTTTTTCTGTGTAGTGTCTGGATAAGTTTTTCTTGTTCTCTTACACTGCTATAATTTTTTCCCCCACTATGGCATGCTCGAACCTTTCATACATGAATAAGTGAAGCCTTAGGAGACATTTTTGGGGTTGTATACCCTAGCCATCTGGAGGGTACTAGTACACCTGGAAATTTGGAGGCATATTTGATGGTACTTTTTAAAAAAATTAAAAAAGTATTCTTCCCTCTTTCTTTCTCTCCAAGGAAGATAAAATCAGGGAGATGTTACCCTATCTTTTTCCATTGTGTTTTTTTTTTCTTTTTATTTTCACATCATTTTTCTTTCCCTAGCTATTTTCTTTTCTTTTAGTTAACAAGGCCTTGGGTTAAACAACCTGGATAGATGCTTTATACCATATATGATACTTCATACTTGATAGTATAAATCCTGTGATATTTCTTGCATTTGAAGAGTATTTGGGTTTTATTTACTTAATTTTGGTTCTCACTTAAGTAGATACAAATTTGGCTAAAGTGCTGAATACTTTTTAATCATATGCAAAGTGCAATCAAATTTTCATCTTAGAAGATTCAGAGATTTGGTCACAAAGTAATAGAAATGGTTAATTTTACCATCTACGGCATTATCAACAATAAGATTTGAGACAAGCAGAAAAATGTAGGATTCCACTACCTACAAACTGTCTTTACCCTTTATATATATATATATATATTTTAATTTTTGTTTGTTGCTGCAATTTTACTTTATTTCTTTAGGTGGTGTCGAGTAATGAGAGGGTTGGATGAATGGACATGCATAACTGATATTTAAGAATAAAGGCAAGGGAAAAGAAACATTATATATATAGTATGGCTGTTGAGGTTGAAATGTGTAGTTCTTTCTTGTACGTGGGGTAATGTTTTTTTAAATGAAGAATGAGATTGGCATACTCAATAAGCTTGGGATCGTGGAAGGAAGATGTATAGATACTAATGCTGTATTGGTCTAAATTGGTGCTTATCTTGTGTAGTTACTTATAACTAGGTCACTTGGTTAAACTTGTATGAAATTGAAACCCAATGGCAAAATCTTCTTTGGTGGTTGTTGCAATTAAGGGGAATTAGTCTTCACTCAAGCCTAGGTAGCTCTCTCTACCTTTAGATATATTATTAACAAATATGGAATCTCAGAAATACTCTCCCATAGTTTATATATTTCCATATATGCCCCTGGATCAATTAGAGATTTCCTTGTCTTACTATTAATATGATGTTGATCTTAGGCTCCATGAGAATAGCATGCACCTCAAGTATATCCAATACATACATATGTTGGGAAATGTAGATACATTCTTATGAGCCGATAACCTCTACACACCATGGAAGTACTTAAAGCTACATAAGTCTTTAATTTGTAAGTTTTGCTAGAGGTAATCTTTCAATTTTGCAATCCTAATAGTTTCATCACTAGTGATGATAATATTGTCCACATAAACATTAAAAAGAATGTTTTCCTGGCTGTGAAACAATATAGAACATTGAGCAAACTATAGCACTTCTAGTCATTCTATACTGAAGAAGTGCTCTTGCAGATTATTTCAGTTTATGTAATGACTTTTTCAGCGTACACATAAGACCTATCTTCCCTTTCCCTTGAGCATTTAATTTGAGATATTAAATCTTTTTGGTACTTTAGAAAGACCATTGTGAAGGAATACATTTTTATGTCAAGTTGATAAAGTGATCAATGGAAGACATGAGAGGAGTGGTGGAAGAGGTGTACTTAGTGACCTTTGCTACTTGGGAGGAAAATTTATCAATATAGTTAGTACCATAAATTTATTATAGCTCTTTTCCATCATTTGAGCTTCAGTGTGGTCAACTATGTCATCATGTGAAATTTATCTGACAAAATCCATCTGCAACTTACATGGACTTCCTTGGAGGAAGAGAAACTAGTTCCAAAGTGCTATTGAAGTGTTCAATCATGATTTGCCACTATCCTTGTCATTATTTGTAATGTTAATATTAGTAACTGACACTGATCAGGTTGCTTCTGATTAACCAATGTATACACCAACTGCTGTAGATAATATTTCTATTATCTGTTTTGTTATGTGGGAAAGAAGCTAGCTCCAAAGCATTTAAAAAGCCATTATTTACTTGTTTCTATTCTCATTTTAACTCTTACACAGATTATCAGTTTCTTGCATTCTAGAAACTTCCTAGACATGGCAGATGGTCATGAAACTGATAAGAATATTGAGATCTGGAAGATCAAAAAATTAATCAAGGCCTTGGAATCTGCTAGAGGTAACGGCACAAGCATGATCTCTCTCATTATGCCACCGCGTGATCAAGTTGCTCGAGTCACCAAGATGTTGGCTGATGAATATGGAACTGCTTCAAACATTAAAAGTAGAGTGAATCGACAGTCTGTGTTGGCAGCCATTACATCTGCTCAGCAGAGGCTGAAATTGTACAGCAAGGTTCCTCCCAATGGTCTGGTTTTGTATACTGGTACCATTGTCACTGAGGATGGAAAGGAAAAGAAGGTGACCATTGACTTCGAGCCTTTTAAACCCATTAATGTATCACTCTATCTTTGTGATAACAAGTTCCATACTGAAGCTCTGAATGAACTTCTGGAATCAGATGACAAATTTGGTTTCATAGTTATGGATGGTAATGGAACACTGTTTGGTACATTGAGTGGAAATACACGAGAGGTGCTTCACAAATTCACTGTTGATCTTCCGAAAAAGCATGGTCGTGGAGGGCAATCAGCACTGCGATTTGCTCGGCTCCGCATGGAAAAGCGTCACAACTATGTGCGCAAAACAGCTGAACTTGCCACCCAATTCTTCATAAATCCAGCTACTAGTCAGCCAAATGTGGCGGGGTTGATCTTGGCTGGTTCAGCTGACTTCAAAACAGAGTTAAGCCAATCAGACATGTTTGATCAACGTCTTCAAGTTAAAATTCTCAATGTGGTTGACGTGTCTTATGGAGGAGAGAATGGTTTCAATCAGGCCATTGAGTTGTCAGCAGAGATTCTGTCAAATGTGAAATTCATACAAGAAAAGAAATTGATAGGGAAATACTTTGAAGAAATAAGTCAGGACACAGGAAAATATGTTTTTGGTGTGGACGATACTTTAAAGGCTCTTGAAATGGGAGCTGTGGAAACCTTGATTGTGTGGGAAAATTTGGATATCAATCGCTCCGTGCTCAAGCACAGTGCTTCTGGAGAGATTATAATAAAGCACTTGAACAAGGATCAAGAAGCTGACCAAAGCAACTTCCGGGATCCTGCTACCAATGCAGAACTAGAGGTGCAGGAGAAAATTTCTCTTCTAGAGTGGTTTGCTAACGAATACAAGCGTTTTGGTTGCACATTGGAGTTCGTCACCAACAAATCTCAAGAGGGCTCGCAGTTCTGCAGGGGGTTTGGTGGAATTGGTGGTATCTTACGCTATCAGCTGGACATGAGGTCCCTGGACGAGTTGTCTGACGACGGGGAAGCATTTGAAGACTCCGACTAGCAATCAGCAACCCCATGCCCGAGCTGGCCGGGGGAAGGGATCTTCAACTGCCATATTCTTTGCCAGCAAATCACTTCATCTTGCTCCCTTCCACATGCTGTTAAGCTAGTGCTGCATACAAAACAATACACTGCATATGCACTTCAAGTTATCCACCAGAAGACTCGTGACTATGCTAACTGGGCCTTGATTTGCAGTGTCTGAACTTGCAGCTTCTCTCTGATTCAGACGTTGAAATTTGATTGAGAAGTTTAATTCTGGTATAGCTAGAATTCCAAAGTTTTAAGACTTGTCTTCCTTTTTAAGACTCAAGTTGTATCTGTAACTCTGTTTGGGCTTAGATACCAAAGTTTGTCTGCTACTATTGCTTGTACTATGCCATCTCCCTTTACTGTTGTTAAACATTTCAATGATGTTTTTTCTGCCTATAAAAGATCAAAACTTTCTTTTGCATTTGATCATTTGTAATCAAGAACATTCGGTGTTTCTTGATTTATAAATTGTTTAGAAATAAAAACTACTCATCTTGCATACGCAGTATGAGGCAATGTAGTTATTTGATCATAATAGGTGCTATTTTCAGATCATAGTATTGTTTGATCATGTTATTCAATGAACTCTTTTAAGGTCGGATTACTCGAAGGGATGATATGGAACATAATTTAAAAAAAACTTCATAATTACTGAAGTTTCATATATAATTGTATTATTTTTTTTTATCCTCTCTCGTATTTTGTAATGGTACGCTAAGGGATGAGACACAAATCGAAACTATTTTTTTTATGAATAAATGTATGTTTTTAAATTAATAATTTTTAAAAAAAATATTCGATTTTTTTTTAAATACTTTTAAAACGATCTTACGGCATTCGAACCCTCGTTCTTTCCGGGATTCGTACTCCGTCGACTGCCCTATAAATACTCCATCCAGAACCCTCGTCGGAGAAGCTTCAATCCACATAGGCTTCGTAATTCCGACGATCGAGCTATGGCCGATCGGATCGGAGGCGAAGGATGGCCTGCGGACGCGTGGCGGTCTCCGCGTCACCATCGTCGGTCACCGGACGGCCACCTGGTCCCTATTTGGGAGAGGCGGTTCTGCACCGAGGCTTGCAGCATCCCGTGGAAGCGGCTATGCTCGATCCAGCGGTGGATGACCGGCGACATGCAGGATCGGGTGATGCGGTGGGACGACTCCGGCGCGGCGGAGGCCTTCCGCAACGCCAAGGCCAGGTACTGCGCCCGCTACCACGGCCGGCCCTGCTGCATCCCCCTTCCCGACTCGGAAATGTACATCGATGACGTCGACCACGACTTCGTCGTCGATCCGGAGCTGATCGCCGACCTAGAGAAGCCGCCGCCGCAGTATAGCGAGCTGGACTGCCCCGCCGCCGCCTCGACTACCGGCGATATGGTTCTTCTTGAAGACATCCGGCCGACTGGGTGGGACGATGTGCCCGAGTCTAATCCCTTGAACATCGGTGGAGTTGCCGACGCTAGGGATCACTCGACCGGTTGGGATGAAGCGCCGGAGCCTAATATCTTGAACCGTGATGGATTTGTCGACGCGTGGAATCAGGGCGATCCATGGAGGAATAGCGGTCCAGAAAGATCCGATTTTGTTGCTCAAGACAACAGGAGAAATGCCCAATGGGGTACCTGGGAGAAAAAAAAGAACACTTTTGATCATGGTAGAAGAAATGGAAGAAAAAGGGATGGAGGTGGTCGCTGGGTGCCAAGACATATCAGAGCCGTATCAGACCGGCCATTACAAATCGAACAATGAGCCTTGGGGAAACTGCAGAGGAGGTGGAAGGTATTGGACAGGGAATCAACGGTATCAGGAGCATTATCCATGAAATACATGTTCTTGCTGATAGGTAATAGAGTGGTGCTTTTGCTGTTTAAAGAGTAGTTACTTTAATTGAGTTTTTGATTGTCATTGTGTCTTGCTTTCTTAGTCTCGTTTAAGTATACAATGGAAACTAATGGTGCTTCAGATATGCATTAGAGGATATTGAACTGGTGTTTAGAATCATCGTGTAAAAACCATTTTCAGATATGCATCCCTACCTCTAACCATGGAATTGTTTAATCTGCGTTTTAATATACCAGCATACTATTCCTGCTCATTTCTTAGACAATGGTTTAGTAGGTTACACCAATTGATGATTTAGAACTATCAACACGAAAATATTGCTCACCTTAAGAAGCCAAAACAGAATTTATGCAAGTTGATGAGTGCGGTTGATATTTTGTTGAGGAATGGTATGTATTTTAGCTTTTTAAAAATGTTTTGTGGAATTATTCTCAGTACCGTACCCATATGACCAACTGAAAAAGAAAGTAGTTGACAAATCATCCTTTTCATTTTGCAGGTTGGCCTAACTGCTACAAACAAGGTTAAGATACAGTGAGAAGTGCATCAGCATTGCTTAAATATATATGATTTGTTTCAAGCACGGAGAAATTCTTTAACTCTTACTGCATAAGCACCTGAATTAGCGTGATTAAATGTCAAACTCTCTCAATGTTGTTGATGTTTCATTTTTGTTTTTCTCGTATTTTCATTAGAGTAATGATT
This sequence comes from Boesenbergia rotunda, assembly GCA_024364735.1. Classification (NCBI taxonomy): domain Eukaryota; kingdom Viridiplantae; phylum Streptophyta; class Magnoliopsida; order Zingiberales; family Zingiberaceae; genus Boesenbergia; species Boesenbergia rotunda. Next base: position 92,764 of record JAGFNQ010005733.1, read on the forward strand.
CGTATAGTAAAAGTGAATATCTTAGTAAAAAAATTTGACCATCAATTAGCAGCATGTCAGACATTTGACCGTCGATCGGACATCGTAGGCAGCCTTTGGTCGTCGCCCCAAACCAAACTATACCCTAAGGGGGCACAGTGAGTCCATCGGAGATCGCCGCAATTGCGATCTCATATCATTCACCATCGATCCTGACGGATTCACCGTTGTCGGCGATCCCAACAGGTTTACCATCCCCTAAGGTATAGTTTGATTCGGGAGGACGATCGGAGGCCGTCGGTGGTGTCCGATCGGATGTCGGATGTGCCGCCGATTGACTACCAAATTTTCACTGAGATATTCATTTTCACAGTGTAAATCATTTCTCTTTTCATTATGACATGTGTGCTCCATAGAACAACAAGACCGCAACTGATGCACTGGATGCGCTTCTCAAAGCATCCGCAATGGTTTAATGCTTTTGGCGTTATATCATCTACCACCTTATCAAAAAGTATGAGATCCACGTACCATATGCACATTAATATTAATATCTTTATTCTCTCACATTCGTTTAACATCCATTATTTGTAGGATCCGCATGCTACATACACATTATCTCATATATTCATTCTTTCATATACACATTCTTGATGTTAAATTTTATTTGCGCAATTTAAATGATTATTATTTAAAATAAATAATAATAATATTTTTAAATATATGTATTATTATTTGAAATTAAAATATTATTATTAATTTGAAATGAAAGAGTATAACATAAAAAAACACTTGCATATAACTAAAAAATAACATATAAATTAAACATAATGCGAAACTATAAAATATTAATTCAAGGGTTTTTGTTATATTGTGACTAAATATATTCAACTAAGTAGGCATGAAGTTGGCAATGCATTAACTGTCACGTAGTTGAGAATTTGTCCGAAGATAATCATGAAATCCTCAGTTTGAACTTTGGACGGGTTATGTGGGTTTGTCACCTTTATCGTTGTACCAATTTATCACGTGATCCAAATCATCTTCCACAATCATGTTGTGCAAAATAATGCATATTAACATAATATGTTTTAATCATTTTCTATACCAATAACGAGCTGAATCTTTGACAATTGTCCATTGAGCTTGGAGCACCCCAAATGCTCGTTCAACATTTTTTCTTGCAGCCTCTTATTTTTTTTTTAAACAATCTCCTCTTGGGATCTTCCTAGCAAGGAAAAATCTTCACGAAAATAACCCATTCCGGATATATTCTATTTGTTAGATAATACCCCTTCGTATATTGAGTGTCGTTGACCGTGAAAGTAATCTCCGGGGTATTTTTTTTTGCAAGACGTTATTAAATATGGGAGATTCATACAACACATTAAGATCATTATGTGAACTTGCGACACCAAAGAATACATGCCATATCCACAAGTTTTGAGATGCGACCGTTTCAAGCACGATTGTTGGTGATCCATAACCTTTTGTAAATTGGCCTTTCCAAGTAATTAGATAATTTTTTCATTCCCAATGCATGCAATCAAGACTGCCTAACATTCTAGGGAAGTCGTGCCTCTCATCATGCAATTGAAGAAGACGTTGAACATCATCAATATTTGACTTTCTCAAGTATTAATCACCAAAGAGTTCAATCACATAAACGCAGAACTTGAAAAGACATTGGATGACGGTTGATTCACTCATGCGTAGGTACTCGTCAAGATAGTCGGCTGGGACTCCATAAGCTAATTGGTGAATCATAGCTGTACCTTTTTCTAGTGGTGTTAAGCTTGTCTACTCATAGCATCATCTCTCTACTGAAAAAATGATGAACGACTCTCATGTGTATTCACTATGCGACAAAATAAATCTCTTTGCATGCGAAATTGTCTTCAAAATATTTGATCTGGATACACTAGGTTTGTAGAGAAATAATCATTGAAGAGCCTCACATGCCCGACTTCATGATTTCTTTGGATGAACCTTTTCTTGACCGCATCTCGTTATTACTTTGATATGCTTTAACTATTTATTGACTTTGTTGAAGTATCACTGACATTAGCTTATTCTCTTGATCATAACCTTCATCAACATCTTCAACATAGATTTCATTTCACTTGTTGAGTCAGAAGTGATGTTACTTGATGATTGAAACATATTTGGAGGAAATGAATTCAGAGTTAATAAAAAATAATGAATTATAGAGCGCAATGATCAAAGAATGAAGAATGAAGAGGAAACGAATTCGTCAACTACTTGAAGAATGAAGAATTATTGAGCACAAGGTATCTATTTATTTATTCTTGTCAATGGCTATATTCCAATAACTATATTATAACGACTATATTCCATTTGCTATATTACAACGATAATATTACAACAGCTAGTTTGCAACGCTTATGAATTTAAAAAAATAAAATAATAAAAAATTATATTAATTAAAAAGGATAATGATAAAAATTATATTAATTGAAAAGTACAATAATTGAAAATTATAATAAATAAAAATTACATATTCTATTTTCGGACATAGATGTTGATGGATGATAAGTTACTTCTGTGTCATTTGCGAAGTGCCCTTCGAAAGACTTACATATTCTTTTAATTGAACTTTGGCTAAGACAATTTTTGCTTTCATTTCAGCAGCTTTTGTTTTCATCTCATTAACTTCGAGTTGTTTTTGTTTCATTCCAACTTCAGTCATTTTTATGCTTATATACTCAGTAAACTTTACAAACATATTATCCAAATTTGTTGTCATACCTTCAATGTCTGATTTCATTTTGTCTTTTTCTTTTCTTTTTGCTGCATTTTAACCCATTTGACGAGTTTTTTTTTCCTTTAGGTCTATATATAGACTAACATCTTGGTTAGATGAGGTGTTGCTTGATCCCGACTCTGAGATTCTTACCTTCTTCGTGCCAACAAGGTGATCAACGGACTGTGGAGTAAATATTAGACGGTTTTTTACGATTCTCCACACATGCTCAAGATTAAAGGCAATGTCGTTTTTTTCCTCATGATATTCTTCATACACAAACCGCAATATATTCTCGTCATTGTGGCCGCTACGATACACACTATAAATGCTATTATAATTTGCGTTGAAGTAATATATCTTTTTCTGTATGGTATTGTGTCAATGCGATCGTATGATACTTATATTTTTGTTGGGTGTACCTTAAGGGCGATTCTCATTGTAGTAGCTAGTAACACGACCCTAAAAAGCATACATCTTCTGATCATCGTCGATGATTGAATCATTGCTGATAGTGACAAACGATCTGGCTAAAACTTCGTCTTTAGCCTTACTCTATATTGATCGTTTTCTTCTACCCGCAATGCCAGAATCCGCCTTTTCTAAATCAACAACTTCAATTAGGGATTCACAGTCGGATACTTGAGTCTCTGGAATAAAAGTCGGAGTAAATGAATCACTTTCCATCAGATAATTTTATGAATATAGATTATATGGATAATTTGGTGGATATGAACCATATGGGTTATTTGACGGGTATGGATTATGTGGATAATTTGGTGGATATGAGAAATATGGATAATTTGGTGGAGTTTGAGAATTTTGGGAAGAAGTATTTTCTCAAAAAATTTTTAAAAAAAATCATGATTATTTTTATCTATTTCGAAAGAAAATAGTAAAGAAGAGATTTTTAGAGGGGGGAGAGAGTTTGAAAATTGAAATAAGAGTTGTTAGGTGATGAATATTTATAGATGAAAATTTAATTTTTTTTTTATTAAAATAGTTATTTGTAACCGTTTCATGACCGTTGTGGGTATTTACTAGCTGTTTAGGTGACTATTGTCGATCTCCAATCAATTACGGTTGCCCCAATCCATTAAAGATATCCCCAATCACAACCCCCAATCGATTGGGGGCACATTGAGAGTGCCCCCAGCCCCAATGAATTGGGAGAATCCGTAATCGATTGGGGATGTCATATCATCGTCGATGAACACGTTCAAACATCTGAACGCGTTCATCACATCAGCCCTTTAACACGTTCATCACAACGGTAAGAACGCGCATGCCTCGTTAATCGAGCGTTATAACGCTTAATTAACGGGTCGTTATAGGTACTCTCAAGCAAGAAGAAACTAGCATTGTTCCTATAGTGGCAGATATATCTGCCCTTATTAAAAAAAATAATGAATTAGGTAATATTGAATTTGAGGTGATTGGTTCAGTTTTATAAAAAAATTCATCGGTCATGAGGATAAATTGGTGGTTCAATTCTATAAAATTTTTTCTTTGGTCACCAAAATAAATTAAGAAGCGTTTGTGACGGACGGTCTAAAGTTTAACATCTCAAGGTTGTGTGTCCTATTTAAAAAAAAATCTAATAAATATGTTATATTTGCAGATCAAATCATAAATGTTTAGATGCTCCTACACCGTAATTCCGGAGGCATGTGTTACCTTATCTCGCCTTTAGCTAATGTTGCTCTTAAATCCAAATGGTATTGCTGTGGGCCCTTGGTGCACTATTTTGAAGCCATTGCTGATTCTCTTGGAAGCAAATGAATTTCCAGAGCACTACAACAATGGCAATAATACAACAATAAATATGTTTTCCTGAGAGAAATAACATTATGAACTTTGTATCCATGGTTTAACAGATAGACTATAAATATAGCAGTATAGCACGCTATAGAATAAATTAACCATTATGCAAAGACCAACTATTAATTAGTTTCTGAAATATATATCTATCTGCCTATGTTGTATTTTTTTTTTTCTTTCACTGTCTCTACTCATATCTGACAAAAATAAGGAGCATAGTCCCCAAGCAATTATGCAACAATTGAACCGTGATTTTTTTTTTTACTCGTCACTGTTAAAATTTTTTGTTTCTTACTGTCAAGTATCTAGATCAGGCAACTTAACGTGGCCGTCAATAGGCATGCATTGTGATTGTGAAACTTTAAGGTCCTGCTGAAAATGCTGAGCTAAGATGCAGGAACAATTTTAAAAGCTTTTGAGGTAATTATGTTAAAATGGAATTGAATAAATCAAAATTGAATAAATTAATTTTTTTAATCAATCGAATCGATTAAAATTTTTTAATAATAATTAAACAAATGCAACTCATAAAATATTGATTAATTAGATCAATATTAATCGATTTTTTTTTAATATGGATTTAATTGAAACCAATATTTTTTAAAATCAAATCATGGATGATTTACTAATTTGGTTTTTTATATTTATGTTTATTTGGTTTAACCTAATTTAAAAATCAAATTGAATTAATTGAATTAATTATTTTTTTAAAAAATAAAAATATAATTAGAATTTGCAATTTAATTCTAAAAGTAATAATTTTCTTAGTATTTTCAATTTTAGAAATCCTTATCAAAATTTGAAAATTATTCTTATTCCTTGGATTTCAGTTAATAATCTATATTTTTATAATCTGGTATCATTTTCAATAAATTATTTGCCTAAATCCATAGATTATTTTATTATTGTGATGGATGCAATTTCTAATAAACCAAACTTAAATTTATTGATGACTTTTAATAAATTAATTTTAGAATTATTTAATGTATATAACTAAATGTTTAATATTTATCCATATTTTTTAAAACACAAATATTTCATTAAAAAAATGATATATCACATAAGAGTCGAACTAATCATCCGCTCAATTTTATAAAAATTTCTCATCAGTCATCAAGTAAATTAGGAAGCGCTCGTGACAGACATTTTAAAAGTCCAATGTTCTAGACTTTATGTCCTATTTAAAAAAAATTATAAAATATATAATAATTAAGAATTAAATTGTCAATATTAAAATAATAATTAATTACTCTGTCACTTTATCATAGTCTGGGAGCACAAATATTCCACTAGGTAGTTTAGTTTGAGTGTCTCACGCAAAAGCAGAAAGCAATTTGGAATCTAATTAATGATAATGAATCCTTAAAAACAAAGTGGAAAGAAACTTGAAATTTATTAGCGAAAAAGTTGTGAGTTATCTCATTTTCCACGCATCATCAATTATTCAGTTGGCTATAAAGATGAAATTGTCATTTCTTATCCTTGCATTATCTCTTCTCAACCTGCATCGCCACTATACGTTTTTAAAATATATTTATTTCTTAATTGCTTTTATAAAAAAAATGAAAAAGAAAAAGCGATAAATAAAATATCAAAAATATCTTTACAGTAAGTGAGAGGATAAACTTAAGGAAAACCAGGACAAGCCCTGACTACTCGATCCACAATCGGATCGGTTCAAGTCGAACCGGGGCGATTCGGTCTGACCCGTAATAGAAATCAGTTGGTGAGTCGGTTACATCTTTCCCGGAATTTTCGCATGGCGCTCTCTCGGGGCGCAACGCAGGCACGTTTGTTGGGAAGATGCCCCCGCGTGGCGTGGCTGTGGCTGTGGCTATGGCCCGCGCCCGAAGGATCGAGATGGGTTCCGGAGATCCATCAATTGATCATGGAACGGAGGATTGGTTTATAAAGACAAAGCAGTTGCATTCATCACGCCGCCACTCTGTTTTTTTCCTCTCTCTTCTCTCGCTTTCTCTCTTTTCCTTTCGATCTCTGCCCCCCTCTCGATCGCCTTCTACAGATCGCCTTCTACGGCTCGATGGACGTGGAGCTGCTGTCGCAGGACGAGTCGCCGGGGATGGCGGCGCCGGCCAGGGCGAACTGGAGGCTTAACATGAGCGAGTTTTCGCTGCCGGAGTTGCCCCAACAGCCGCCTCTGGCTTCTCGATTTTCTCGACTCTTTGTGCGAGGCAATGGTATGTGCGTTGTTTATGTATATTACTTCTTAACGTTTTCATGGTGATCCTTTTCCTTGTTTTTTTTTTTGAATCCATAGAAATTTGATTTCTTCTCCTGTTTGTGTTCGTGGTGATATTAGGTTATTTTCTGTGGAATATGGGATTGGAAAAATTATCCGATCGTACCTAGAAAAAGGAATGAGAATAATATTGCAAATGATATTGTACTCAGTAGTACTAGATTAGGAATGAGAATAGATAATTGAACGAAATCTGGTCGATGATGCAGTTCACAAATAGTGGGAGATTCCAATTCGACAGGGTAAAATTTTGCTCTAATTATACTGAGTTTTCTATCCATGGGACGAGCTCTTTTCTTCTTCTGTTAGCTGTGATGTTTGTTTAATATTTATGGCTGTTCTATAGAATCTTAGATTGAAAAAAGAAAAATATATTAATTTTTCTATATCTGAATCCGTTTATGTTTTAGGAGAATCGGTAGAACTTTGTGTTAATTTTGGAGTTGCTAAATTTTGACGCTTTCAATTGTTTTTTTTTTTGTTTGTTTGCAATCTTTTCAATCAAGATTCCAGTCTGGTAAAGCTTCTTACTTTATTCACCTCCCTTTCTTTTTCTTTTTCTTTTTGTCTCTTTTTTCTTTTCGGAGTCTGGTGTCATGTTTATTTTACAAAAATCAGTATCATATGACTTGCTTATAATAAATCGATTCTAGATTGGAAAGGATTTTTTTACATAAATTAGCAGAAAGTTGAAAAGGAAAATACAAAAATAATTTTGAGACGAGTGTTATCATGGTCCTTAAGTCATGTCTGCTAATGGAAACAAGTTCTCCTAAAGCTAGAAAATCTACAAATAGGAATGCAACAGCAAGTTGAAGAATAGGAATAAAGCAAATGATGTCTTCGGAAAGCTTCAAGCCTTCAATTAGGAAGTTAACATGGAAACAAGTTTACATGTTTATTATCAAGAAATTTTCTTTCCTCATTTTTGCCTCTGATGGTCGAACGATCTTGCCCACGCTCGGGTGTGTCTAAAATTCATTTCTGTTCCTTATATTTCATCAAGGTAAACAAAGTAAAATCTCAAAGTACTACGAGCAGCAAGGCAAGCTTCTGGAGGGATTCAGTGAGATGGAGAACATGTCAAGTTATCTTGCTCCTTCAGAGGTGTGGCAAATGTCTCTGTAATCATCTTTGTCTTATTCTCTATCTTGTGCATGTGATTGGGATGAGATGCAATATTAGCTAGCACTCATGGATGATGTATAAATTCTTAATTAAACATCATTTATCAAATTTTTGCAGAAAAAACATGCCTTTCTTTTTTCTTTTCTTTTGTTGGATCCAAAACCATCTTTGTTTTTAAACTGGAAAGTTGTTATTTATCTTTGTAGGATGAGATGGAGAAACTAGCCAAGAGTGAAAGACTGGCAATCAACGTTTCAAACATAGTAAACCTGGTGCTATTCGTATCGAAAGTGCTTGCGTCTGTGGAAAGCAGGTCCATGGCAGTAATAGCTTCCACTCTTGATTCTCTATTGGATCTCTTATCGGGATTTATACTTTGGTTTACCGCTTACGCGATGAAGAAACCTAACCAATATAGCTATCCTATCGGCAAGAACAGAATGCAGCCTGTGGTAGGTAACGCTTTCAATTGCTAAGTGTGAAAAACTTTTAGACATGTTTCTATTGCTAATATAACTCTGCATTGTAGCTAACAGAATTCGTCTGAATATTTATGAAAAGACATTCAGTTCTACAATGATGTTTAACTTGTTCAACCATAACAAAATTTAGTTAATGCAACAATGTCAAAGTGTTCAATTTCTATGTTTGCATTCAGGGCATAGTGGTGTTTGCCTCTGTGATGGGCACTCTTGGTTTTCAAGTACTGATAGAATCCGGTCGTCAGCTAATTAGCAAGGTACACAGAATCTCTTATTGTTCATAAAGAATGTGGACTCTTAGAATTGTTTCTGTAAGTTATGATCCTCGATCGATAACAAGTTCAGTATCAATGTTGTCTTACAGGAGCATCCCACTTTTGATACCAAGAAGGAACTCTGGATGGTTGGCAGCATGTCATCAGTTACTGTCGTCAAGTTGATCCTCTTTCTCTATTGTCGCAGCTTCAAGAACAAGATTGTGAGGGCCTATTCCCAAGATCATTTCTTCGATGTCCTGACCAACTCGATTGGTTTAGTGTCCTCGCTTCTTGCTGTTAGATTCTACTGGTGGATGGATCCTATCGGTGCTATATTGGTACGTGAATGCATACATAATAGAACTAATCGCAATGACAACGATTTTACGAGAATACATTGGTCGAATGCAGATTGCTCTATACACAATTGGAACATGGGCAAAGACAGTACTCGAGAATGTGGGATCACTGGTAGGCAAATCAGCACCGCCAGAGTACTTAACCAAGTTGACCTACCTCATCTGGAATCACCACGAAGAGATCCAGCACATTGACACAGTGAGGGCCTACACTTTCGGGTCACACTACTTTGTAGAAGTCGACATAGTGTTACCTGCAAACATGCCGTTGAGTCAAGCTCACGACATCGGTGAGACGCTGCAAGTGAAGCTGGAGCAGCTTCCTGAGGTTGAGCGAGCCTTTGTGCACGTGGATTTTGAGTTCACTCACAGGCCTGAGCACAACGCAAACTCAAAGGCATGAAGAAGAGCAAACGCTTAGGCTGTGCCAAGTTAACATGAAGAGTGGGTTAGTTTGATGCCCTCTGTTTTCCTTTTAATATGTGTTTTTTAATGTCATATTTTTAGATATAAAATAACTCTTGTCCTCAAACTTAGAAGAATAAACATATTACAAATTACAGGAACAAAAGAGTTCATCTATTTATTTATGACATTCTCTTCCACAAATTATTATTCGAACAGAAGTATTCATGGTATCAAAGGTTCTTGAATGTCTTCACTAGTTTGTGGAAAACCAGAATCTTCTTTTGTCTTCGCCCAGAGCACCTCATAGAGTCCACAGAACATGATGAACATGGCAACCATGCTGCAACATTAAAGTCCAAGAACAAGCTCCATCAGCAAACTATCTATCGACAATCAACAATTGAATTCAATATCCAAACTGTACCTTTTTAGTCCGATTGACTGGCCTAAAACTACTGCCGTTAGAATGGCAGAAGAGACGGTTTGAACCGGGTGAAACACGCAGACGAAAACCGGCCCCTTTTCCTTCACAGACCATGAATTGAATCCAAGACAGGCAGAGTTCACTGCACCAATCTGCATTGCACCCAACAATATTGAATGGCTATAGAAGGCAAACACACCTGAAAGTATGATACATGTGACTTAGCAAAGCATGTGTACCGTTAGAGCAACACGGATGACATTCCAGGAGTTGATGGCTGAAGTGCCAACGTCGATCTTCCCATCGATCAATAATTGTGCAATCGCGGTAAAAATTGCCCCCAACAAGGAGCCAAAGGCACACAAGCTTAAGGGAGCCGGAAACTCCATCATCGTTGCAGTCTACACAACACAATTGTGGTTCTTGATCATGTCAAGAAGCATTAGTTAAGTGGTAGATTAAGTCAATTGAGGCGATAACAATACCTGCATAATTATGCAGAAGGAGACCATCAGGACAGTCCCAAACAGGCATATGCAACCCATGAACCAACCGCCAAAATTGCCGCTATTGACAGAGTTGGCAGGTGGAGATGAAGGGTGTTGGTAGACGCTGAAGGCCACTGCTCCACCAATGCACAATATGTTTCCTACAATCTTCACTCTGGTGTACCAGCACTTGATATCGAACCTCTCGAACCTACAACATATCGTCACTATTTGAGGTCGACTACGTGAATTCAAAATTCATGCTTACTATTATAGATCATGACTTCAAAGATCCATCATGTCACTATGATATTGGAATGCATATATTGTGCATTTAAAAGAGAATATATAATCATTGATTAGTTGCTTAATTGAATGATTACCTTAAACACACTGCTACTATAAAGATGATTCCCGGGGCAAGATTAGGCATTGCAGAAGCAATGGCAGGAGATGTGAGCTTCATTCCCCATATCAACATAACTTGACATAATGTCGCCCTCAAAAATAATTATATGAAATTAAAACTACAGATATAAGTGAATTCAAAACCATATAACAGAATTTGATCGATCTTAGTTACCCGAAAAGAGCGATCGAACTGATTTGGATTATCAATTTCCAACTTAGTCGAGCCGGCCATTTGCTCCTATTGTAAGTTTAACACAAATGTAATCGTTATCGACACACGAAGAATAGATACTTGAGTTATGCAAAGGTATAGAGGTGAAGGATATTATTTACCTTTCAAATATGACGGCGAATGGTAGCATAATTTCGAACATGAAAAAGTTCAACAAAATGACGAAGAACAAAGGATTCATGCCAATGGAAAGAAAGGGGCTCAAGTACACCATGTTGGCGGCGGTGCTAACTTGCGTCACTACTAGGCCAAGGATGAAGAAGGCATTGGTGAGCATGTGATTGAGGGGCCTCATGCTTGCACGATCTAGCTTCTTGATAGTAGAAACTTAAACACTTGAACGACGATAATGTGTTGAATGTGTTGTGGGGTTAATATAATATAGATACACTTAACACTTCGATATTGAATATTTATTATTATTACATTCTTTCTTTTTAGGATTCTTCTATTTTTTAAATGAAAATAAAATCAACCTATTCTAAAATTACTTTCTTTCCTTTCCTTTCCCTCTTTCCTTTTTATCCAAAAATCTAAAGGAATGATTAGTTTAATTACTTTGATATCTAGTGTTCTAATCTAGGGGTTTATGAGTTCATCTGACATAATGCATGTACACTTATAAACTATTTAATACCTTACATTTCCAACTCTTTTTGTGAGAATCTGAAAATAATTATTTTTGTAACGGACTAAGAATAATCAAAGCCATGGAAAGTTGAGATATACGTTAAAGAAATTAAAATCGCTATTTTTTTTTAATGTTAGGCCGTTATATTGAAAGTTTTCGAAATAAAACTGTCGGCTTTATTCAAATGGGAATATTCCTTGTAATTAATTGTTTTACCAAATTTGATACTGTCGACAAGCAGAATGAGTTCTCACTTGGGTGAGTCAGTCTAACTAAGATGACCCGATTTGTAGCAGCGTGGGGGTCGAGGTCGGGCTTGAGTACTAGTAGGACACAAGTGGCTCGGGATCGGACCAAAAACGAGAGCACAAGGGGGAGAAGAGATTTTAATTGTCGGAACCCCTTTTCTGAGGGATCAAGGGGCTTTATATAGGGGAGGAAGATGCCTCTTGTCTTGTCAACAGTCTTTTCTCATTAAAGGTTGACCAGTTGACAATCTGACCCCCTAGCAGCTTTAGCCAGTTTGTGAGTCTGCTGTAGCCATCCAAATGTCCATCAAGGGGTCAATTCCATCTTCATTAATGCCTGACACCCTGACAAATTATGATTATGTCAGAAATCCTTTCCTTATAATAGGGAGATTTGGGATATCTTCATTACTAATGTGGCCCTTCGATCACCCGGGCTCATCCGCCGGGCCACTATGAGCCTACCAACTCGTGGCCAGGGGAGGTGCAAATAATCGGTCAGATGAGCCAAGCTTCCCTATTGCTCATGTCTTTAGAACGGGACCCGAGTGCCCGACCCAGGGCGCTCGACCGAGAGGGTCAATACGTACGAGGCGCTTCTGTGACAAGGAGGCCTGATAAGTACTTTTGCCTCCGCCCGACTGAACTCACCCGACTGACAATTCCCGACCGGGAACGCGCGGCCGGGAGGACCACTACATATCAGGTCCTTCCCTTGACCAGGAGGTCTGGTAAGTGCTTCTACTTCTGGCCGACCGAACATCCTCGACCGAAGATCCCTGGTCGGGAACGTTCGATCGGACACCGCCGACCAAGCTCGACCCAAGTTACCTCGAATTTTAATCCTCCTAGCCAGATCGATGTGCCTATCTTTACCTGACCGAGATTGAACCCGACCAACTTCGTCTGATCAAGGCTTGATCCGACCGGGCCCTTGATCAATTTGAAAACTTACCCGACCGGATCACAAGCCTCCCTTCAAGTCTAGTCGAAGGAGGCGCAGAGTCCAACTGACTAGGCTATTTGCCCTGTCAGATAAACCCAACTCCGTACCTCTGGCCTTCATTATGACCTTGAGATCTCCGTTCTTAAATGCCGAATCCCCTGTCTAATCAACCTTCAATGCATCTGCCACATGTCATTCCCTGACTGGAATTCTCTGGCACTGATGCGTCACCCGCCAGACTCGTGCGGCGGCAGGGGAATGGGTCTTGAAACCTCAAGAAAGAGCAGGAAACTTTGAGTCCTTAGACTCAAAGCACCTAGTATGTAGATTAAAAAAGTCCATTTATGGTTTAAAATAGGCGTCCCATCAATGATACCGGAAATTTGATCAAGTGGTTATCTCATTTGGATTTAAAGAAAACCCCATGATCAGTGCATATATGTCAAGTTCAGTGGGAGCAAGTTTGTTATACTTGTCTTGTATGTGGATGTTATATTGATTGCGAGCAATAATAAGGATTTGTTAAATGAAACTAAGTCATTTCTATTTGGTAAATTTGAAATGAAAGATTTTGGTGAAGCATCATTTATTTTAGGCATACAAATCTATCGTAATTGTTCAAGAGGCATTTCTTTGACTTTGACAATATGTCTATATTGAAAAAATGCTTATGAGGTATGACATGCAAAACTATACACTGGTAACACACCTGTGTCAAAAGATGACAAATTCAATTTACAGTAGTGTCCATGACCTAAACTTGAAATAAGGGAGATGGAACAATTCTCATATGCGTCAGCAGTGGATAGTCTCATCTATGCACAAGTTTGCACTCGACCAGATATAATATTTATAGTTGGGATGTTAGGAAGATATGTTAATAACCTAGGTCTGTCACACTGAAAAGCACTTAAGAGAGTGATGCAATATTTTCAAAGAACTAAAGGGCACATGCTCACGTAACAGAGGTCAGATCACCTAGAGGTGATTGGTTATTCAGACCAATTTTTTGGATGCTTTGATAGAAAAAGGTCCACTTCGGACTATATTTTTATTCTTGCTGGAGGGACTATATCTTGGAAGAGCGTCAAACAGACGCTAATATCCACTTCTATCATGGAGGCAAAGTTGGTAACATATTATGAAACATCCAATTACGGAATTTGGCTGTGGAACTTCATCACAGTTGTCACACCCCCAGAGGTCCATGCTTACTCGAAAATCGGGTAGCATCTTTCCTGTACGACAGATTATCTGGAACAATTATACATAATATCTCACACAATATAGCACAACCTCACATGACTAGCGTCATAATAGTGAAATAAGCTCCACAACCACGCAATTAATATCGCTAAGAAAGATAAAAATAAAAGAGAATTCATATCCAAAATAAAACTCAAACCAACGACAATTAATACTAAGTCCATATAAGCATGAACGAACAAATTAACATTACTCAACAATAAAACATAAGACCCCTGAACTAGTAATAATATCACTCTAATAATGAAAATGCGGAAACAAAGAAACCTGTGAAACTCCAAACTGCTCGACATCATGGGACTGACAACTGATCCTCTACTGGCTCCAAGTAATGCATCTATCTGTTACCTGAAATATAATTAGATGGTAGGGGTGGTGAGTCCGGGCGGACTCTGCGGGTATAAGAGCAGATAAATACATGACATAATAAAAGGTATAACAAGTAGAAAGGAACAACAGTATACAGTCTTTGAAAACAGAATGACATCTAGACATGTGTGAAACAGTATGATAGCAGAATAACAAAGCATACGTGTAGGTCGACCAAATACAGTAATCATAGCTCATATAAATGCAACAATCACAAGAAAATATAAAATGCAATAAATGTATATGATGCAATGACATGTGTCACCCCTAACACCAATTAAGTCGCCATCACATCACATCTGTGTGGTCGGGTGGGTAGAGTTGTGACAACTGTATGCACTCCAATGATTACCACTAGTATAAGTGGTTGAGTGGACAGGATGTTGGGGAGTCAACTACTCCAAAACCCCAATAAAAAGGGGAGCCACCAACAACTCTGGTATCCCTTGAAAATAACGGTGAGGGTTTCAACTGCTTACCTACCACTCCAACATCCACTACCCATGAGTGGTCGAGTGTGGCATAACAGGATAGTTGCTCGCACTCTAGCAACAACCACAATGAATGGTTGAGTGGGCAGAGCAGCTGAATGACTGACGACAGCTTAACCATATAGAAGTCAATACTCGTTAGCATGCAACTATGCAGATTGATACATGATACTAAATGCACAATAAACCAAGTAACAACAATGCAACGATACAACCAATAAATACCAAAATCACTAAACATGCAACTAAACTACTGAGTAGGGTATCTCTAATGCCAACCAAATCCTAGTTGTATTTAATGATTATTTCTAGGTACTCGCGTATAAGTGGTACTTTACAGAATAGAAAATCAATGGTGAGACTGTATGGATACAAAATTTAATTAGCTCGAAGATTAAGCAAAGAAGGTATTAACGGATGATATCAAAAATAAAGAACAAGGTAAAACAGTCCTACTAAAAACAAACAGCTATGCATTTAAGATCAATAATCTATAGAATACAAAGGAGAAGTACTCACCTTTTATGTATACCATTTCAGAATAGATCCCACCTCCAGAGTCTCGTATCAAAATTCAGGTCATGCACTAATATGTATACTTTAGCTAATTGCAATACACAACCAATAGTTAAATACAAATCCTCCAATTAATTGAAATGCTTATATTGAGTTTAGTCCTAACATTAACTCTAATACTACATCAATTGCAAAAATATAGCTAGTAAACAAACCAGCATAGACCTTATATCACACAACTTATAATTAATCCATTTCTTTTCAACATTCCACTCCAAAATAACCTATCAAAGCCACTCATAAATACAGGGTTGCAGATCCATATAACAAATTTGATGTTTGGCTTTGTAAAAAAAATAGTTTAACTTTACCAAGTACTTTATACTTTTTGAACTCGATCGCCATGTGCCATGGATGGAGTCTGATGACCATAGCACAATCCATTCAAAACAGAACCTCTCATCTCGTAACTTCCTCAAACTACTAACCTAAACCAATCAAACATAGAACCTTGTTGGGTTCTCTCGGCACCAAAACACAAAGCGTAGCGGAAACAAGAACCCTCGAGCGATCCATGCGAAAGAAAACTCGTACAAAATTTATCTATCTAATAGATTTATCTACAGTGTATACCTTTGGAGCGTGCCCTTCGCTTATCCTGCTCGTTCAAGATGCGCCGGATCTCTTGCACGTTCAAATGTCCGTGTCTCTATTTGTATCCACACGGACACGATCTCTCAACTTCGGAAAGAACTACCTTAGTTGTGCTAGCAACTTGAGGTAGTTCACAAGACCACCAAGAACTCAAAAGAGGGTTTCGGCCAAGAGTAGGAGGAGGAAGAAGAGAGGAAGGAAGAACAATCACTTATCATTCAAAATGACTAGACTAGCTTTTATATTCATCCCATGAATATGAAGAGTCTTTTGTCTCTTTGACTTCCCTTCATTAAAGCCAATAAAGAGCACATCATTCCATGTGACTCTTCACCTTCTCTTCATCCAATGAAGAGAGACCTTTCTCTTTCCTTCATTAAACACTTTAATGAAGTTCCCCATGCAATTCCGACCGGACCTCTCGGGCTTCCGACCAGGTCTCCCGACCAAGTCTGCCGAGCAAGTCGCCGAGCTCCCGACCCAGTCTGTCGAGCTCCCGTCCTAGTCTGCTAAGCGCCGACCCAGTCTGCCGAGTTCCTAACTCGAGCTCCCGATCGGATCTCCCAAGCGGATCTCCCGAGTTCCCAACTCGGGCTCCCGATCAGACTTCCCGAGTTCCCAACTCGGGCTCCCACTCAGATTTCTCGAAGCATCATGTCCTTAGTGTGTGACCCAATAGGTTCTCGCGACGTTGGCAATGCGCCCAAAACACTTTAGACACATAAGCAATGAGCGGCATCTAGCAATGCATCATTGCTACCCAAGTAACAAGAAAAGTCGAGATCCGACTAAACCTCCGTGACTATGATAATGTATGACCTTGTCCTTCTATCCTTGATATCTAGATTGACCAACGAGGCACAGACCGTGTCATCCTCGATCAATCTTTGTGTTTCTTAATCCCCGAGTAGACTCACTCAAACAAATGAGCTCAATATCTCATATTGACTCATTTGAGCATGACCATGCGTTTTAGTAGTCCTACTCGATCAAGGGGCCTATAGATATCACTCCCATCATATGGGAGGGATAGATCTCATCTATATCACTCACATCCCTCCGTATAATTTATTACACACCCAGTGATCGTCTTTATAGTCCACCCTGTTACGGGTGACGTTTGACGATACCAAAGTACATAACTCCTTATGTAGGGAACCGTAGTGACTTCAGGTCTAATGACTATTTATACCAATAGTCACATGAGAAAGTTTATGACACTCATATGACAATCTATGAAACTTTCTCATGGCGGGTCATTCAGTACACATTCTCTAATATATACTCATGTGTCAACTTGATATCACATATCTATGACTTGTGAGCTCAAGTCATTAATTGACCTACATGCTTGTCTCCATGCATTAATATTGTCCATGAATATTAATGCTTGACTAGGAATGATTTAGTGTAGTGTTCTCTACATTATCTCACTATCGATTCAACCAATCGATATAATATAGATAAGAACCTACTACACAAGAACATTATTATACTTAGTTATTTGGCACAAAAATACAGTAAGTATAATAATCAAAACATGCCTTTAATAATGATAGCATATGATACATAAAGTCCCTAGTCAATCATCACATAATTAGCTCTAGGGCTCCTACTAACAAACCTATCCATCAAAACAGAACCCAAGCCATTCAAAACATAACCTATCCATTTTCCCAATCAAAGTTTCCATCTATCAGAACCCAACAGCGAACTCAATCCCTTAAGCCAAGACTTGGGAAATCAAGGGATGGATTCGGTGGAAAACTTACCAAGGAATCCGATCGCTGAAAGGAGGAAGTAGGGAAAATTTGGTTGGGCCTTGATCGCGTGAATTCTTGTGAAGAAGGGAGAGATCTCTAACAAGTGGCTGCAATGTTAGCTGCGATGTTCGGTCGGTGTCCAAGTTTGAGAAAGCTCCAATCGGTGGGCATGAGGTTGTCTGACTAAGTCGTGTGCGACGGGGAAGAGGAGGAAGAAGAAGAAGGTTAGGGTGTGACGGTGAAGAACTCCATGAGGGCTACGGTTCTTGTCTTTGATTGTGCAAGGATTAGAAAGGAACCGCAGAGAAAAGGGATTGGGCCCCTGGAAGACCTTTCTCTCGCTTCCGCTTCATCAAATTCCATAGGGATTCAAGCCGACGACGCTAAAGACAAGGATATGACTCTTCAATTAAGTTCCTTGTCATATTTTATTTATGCTTTCTTATGTTATGCCATGATTCAAAGAAACAATAGATTTATGCTTATATGTCTTGTATTTTCTCTTTCGAATTCTTATTTCATTCTTAGAATTCATGCGGTTAGGAGAAAACTCAAGTTCTATCATAATCACCACGAAGAGATCCAAGCACATTGACACAGTGAAGGCCTACACTTTCGGGTCACACTACTTTGTCGAAGTTGACATAGCGCTACCTGCAAACATGCCTCTGAGCCAAGCTCACGATATCAGTGATACACTGCAAGTAAAGCTCATGCTGGAGCAGCTCTTTGAGGTCGAGCGGGCCTTTGTACATGTCGATTTTCAGTTCCCTCACAAGCCTGAGCACAACAGAAACTCAAAGGTCTGAAAAAGAGCAAACACTTTCAGAGGTTGTGGCAAGTTAACGAGAAGAGTGGATTAGTTTGATGTCTTCTACTATTTTCCTTTTATTAATATATGTTTTTTATGTCTACCATGGAAGAAACATATTACAAATTATAACAACAAAAGAGTTCATTTATGATATCATCGTCTTCCACAAATTATTGGAAAAGAAGTATTCATGGTAGCAAAGGCTCTTTAATGTCTTCAGTAGTTTGTGGGAAAGCAGCATCTTCTTTTGTCTTCGCCCAGAGCACCTCATAGAGTCCACAAAACATGATGGACATGGCAACAATGCTGCAACATTAAAGAAGAACGAGCTCCATCAGCAAACTATTTATAGATCATCAACAATTGAATTCAGTATCGAAACCGTACCTTTTCAGTCCAATCGACTGGCCTAAAACTACTGCCGTTAGAATGGCGGAAGACACTGTTTGAACCGGCCTAAACATGCAGACGAAAACCGGCCCCTTTTCCTTCACAGACCATGAAATGAATCCAAGACAGGCCGAGTTCACTGCACCACTCTGCATGACACCCAACATTGAATGGCTACAGAAGGAAAAACACACAACTGAAAGCATGGCAAATGTGACTTAGCAAAACATGTGTACCGTTAGAGCAACACGGATGACATCCCACCAGCCGAGGGCTGAAGTGCCAATGTCGATCTTCCCGTCGATCAGTAATTGTGCTATCGCGGTAAAAATTGCCCCAAACAAGGAGGCAAAGGCAATCACGCTTATGGGAGCCGGAAACTCGATCAATGTTGCAGCCTACACAACACAATTGTGGTTCTTGATCATGTCAAGAAGCATTAGTTAAGTGGTAGATTAAGTCGATAAAAATACCTGCATAATTGTTGCTAAGGAGAGCATCAGGACAGCCCCAAAAAGGCATATGCAACCCATGAACCAACCACCAAAGAGATCGATGTCACTATCGACAGAGTTGGCAGGTGAAGATGAAGGATTTTGGTAGATGCTGAAGGCCACTGCTCCACCAATGCACACTATGTTTCCTAGGATCTTCACTCTGGTGTACCAGCACTTGATATCGAACCTCTCGAACCTACAACATATATCCGTCACTATTTGAGGTCGACCACGTGAATTCAAAACTCATGCTTACTATGATAAATATTGGAATGTCAAAAATGCATGTTCAAATCTTAGAGACAAGATTATCACTTATTTAAATGCCGGAATCATTAGTTGCTTAATTGAATGATTACCTTAAACACACTGCTACTATGAAGATGATTCCCGGGCAAAGATTAGGCATCGCAGAAGCAATGGCAGGGGATGTGATCTTCATTCCCGATATCAACATAACTTGATATAATGTAGCCCTAAAAAATAATTATATGAAATTAAAATTACAGATATATATAATTAAGTGAATTCAAAACCATATAACAGAATTGGATTAATCTTAGTTACCCTAAAAGAGCAACCGAACTGATTTGGATTATCAATTTCCAACTTACTCGAGCCGGCCATGTGCTCCTATTTTAAGTTGAACAAAAATGTAATCGTTATCGACACGCGAAGAATATATATATATATATATATATATATATATATTATATATATATATATATATATATATATATATATATATACACACTTGAGTTATGCAAAGGTATAGAGGTGAAGGATATTATTTACCTTTCGAATATGATGGCGAATGGTAGCATAATTTCGAACATGAAAAAGTTCACCAAAATGACAAAGAACAAAGGATTCATGCCAATGGAAAGAAAGGGGCTCAAGTACACCATGTAGGCTGCAGTGCTAACTTCCGTTGTGACTAGGCCAAGGATGATCAAGGCATTGGTGAGCATGTGATTGAGGGGCCTCATTCTTACGATCTAGCTTGTTGATAGTAGAAACTTAAACACTTGAACGACGATAATGTGTTGAATGCATGTGTTGTGGGGTTTATATAATGTCGATACACTTCGATATTGAATATTTATTATTGTTATATTCTTTCTTTTTAGGATTCTTTTATTTTTTTTTTAAATAAAAATTAAATCATCCTATTCTAAAACTCCTTTCTTTCCTTTTTTTTATCCAAAAATTTAAAGGAATGATAAATTTGTTAATCACTTTGATATCTAGTATCTAATCTATGGTTTATGAGTTCATCTGACATAAGATAAACAATAATTAATGCACACCTATAAAACTATTTAATACCTTACTTTTCCAACTCTTTTTGTGAGAATAGGAAAATAATTATTTATGTAACGGAATAAGAATAATCAAAGCAATGGAAAGTTGAGATATATGTTAAAGAAATTAAAATCACTATTTTGTTATGTTAGGCCGTTAAATTGAACGATTCGAAATAAAACCGTTGACTTTATTCAAATGGGAATATTCCTTGTAATTAATTATTGTTTGAACTTTGATTTTCCTGACGAAGGGGAAATGCTCTTGAAAAAAGTGGATGGATGGTTTAAATTAAAGCATGTAGAAAAAAAAAATAAAATAGGCCTCTTTTAGATAACCATAATATAAATAAAAATAGTAATAATCAATATTAACTAAAGTAATATAATTCTTACAAAGGATATTTAACAACATAAAATTTCGGTGTAAAATAAGTAGTAGTTTCAGTAGATACACATGGTTCAAGTATAGAGAAGTATGTGGGTATTGTTATCTTGAGATTTAGGGTTAAAATTTGACAAATTTAATATATCCGTACTTCTCATATACTAGTCATAGCATCCGGGCTAATAGCTAGTCTTTATGATTTATTTTCTCCGTGTTAGTTCTGTGATGAATTAGAAGAGATTTCCCATCTTAAAACAGGCGTTAGAGTAAGTAAATCATCTTTTATTATCTTAAAATAGATATTAAAATGAGTGAATTATCTTTTACTACTTGATGCAGTGAACACATGCATTGGCTTGTCAAATTGTTGATCAATTCACTCTTACAACCCTTGCACGGCATTGAGGGAAGTAGGGCATGCCACATAGATGGTAAATGAGCCAAGCCAGCCAAATATTATGTTATTCAAGTTTTTTTAATAAGTTAACTCGAGTCGAGCTAAATCGAATATAAAATGAATATAATACTATTCAAATAGTTATGAATTTTTTTTTAAGGTATTCATCTAAATATTATCCAACTCTTTATCTTGGTTCAAATAAATTTTTAAATAATCAAATAAATTCTTAGAAAGTCAAACATTAAACTTGATCACAAATATTTAATTCATTTACAATCTACTGTCTAGCATAAACCAATCTTAAATATGTCAAGCCGAGCACAAAGCTGACCCAAGTTGAAGACAAGTTACTATCCATGTTGTGTTACGTACGTGGCTAGTGTAGCATAAAGATAACTAAAAAAAATCCATATAGGAGCAATTTTAACATCAATCTTGAAAATCAAACAACGGAATTAGCCTGAACTAAATCGTTTCCTTTATCTTAACTTTTCAAAACGATTTTGTAACCACTCTTGTTGCATAGTTTTAACACAGATTTAAAAAAACCGCTATGCTTGTAATGATACAATTATTAGAAGTAATTCGAAAACTGCTAATATTGAAAACTGCTAATATTGAATATTTCAATTGGATTATCACTGGAACTAATAATCCACAAATCACGTTTCCATTCATGATATTTTTCCAACAGACAGGATGTTGATTAGTTCATCCTCTTTCTCTATTGTTGCAGCTTCAAGAACAAGATTGTGAGGGCTTATTCCCAAGATCATTTCTTGGATGTCCTGACCAACTCGATGGGTTTAGTCTCCTATATCTGCTCGCCGTTAGATTCTACTGGTGGATGGATCCTATCGGTGCTACATTGGTATGCTACCGTATACATAATAGAACTAATCGCGATGTCAACGATTTTACAAGCATACATTAGTCAAATGCAGATTGCTCTATACACAGTTGGAACATGGGCAAAGAGAGTGCTCGAGAATGTGAGATCACTGGTCGGCAAATCAGCCAGCACCGCCGGAGTACTTAACCAAGTTGACCTACCTCATCTGGAATCACCACAAATAGATCCAGCACATTGACACAGTGAAGGCCTACACTTTTGGGTCACACTACTTTGTCGAAGTCAACATATTGCTACCCGCAAACATGTCGTTGAGTCAAGCTCACGACATCGGTGAGGCACTGCAAGTGAAGCTAGAGCATCTCCTTGAGGTCAAACGGACCTTTGTGCATGTCGATTTCAAGTTCGCTTACAGGTCTCAGCACAGCACAATCTCAAAGAACTGAAGAAGAGCAAACACTTTAAGAGGCTGTGCCAAGTTAACATGAAGAGTCGATTAGTTTGATGCCTTTGTTTTCCTTTTAATATATGGTTTTTATGTCACAGTTTTAGATATAAAATAACTCCTGTTATCAAACATAGAAGAAACATATTGCAAATCATGGGAATAAAAGAGTTCACTTTTGACATGTCTTTCACAAATTATTGGAAAAGTAGTATTCATGGTAGCAAAGGTTCTCGAATGTCTTCAGGAGTTGGGAAAGCAGCATCTTCTTTTGTCTTCGCCCAGAGCACCTCATAGAGTCCACAGAACATGATGGACATGGCAACAATGCTGCAAAATTAAAGTTCCATCAGCAAACTCTTTATAGATCATCAACAATTGAATTCAGTATCGAAACCGTACCTTTTTAGTCCGATCGACTGGCCTAAAACTACTGCCGTTAGAATGGCAGAAGCAACGGTTTGAACCGGGCTAAACACGCAGACGAAAACCGGCCCCTTTTCCTTCACAGACCATGTAATGAATCCAATACAGGCAGAGTTCACTGCACCACTCTGCATTACACCCAACATTGAATGGCTAGCTATAGAAGGAAAACACAACTGAAAGCATGCTACATGTGACTTAGCAAAGCATGTGTACCGTTAGAGCAACACGGATGACATCCCATAAGTCGATGGCTGAAGTGCCAACGTCGATCTTCCCGTCGATCAGTAACTGTGCTATCACAGTAAAAATTGCCCCCAACAAGGAGGCAAAGGCACACAAGCTTAAGGGAGCGGGAAACTCGATCAATGTTGCAGCCTACACAACACAATTGTGGTTCTTGATCATGCCAAGAAGCATGAGTTAAGTGGTAGATTAAGTCGATTGAGGCAATAACAATACCTGCATAATTGTCGCGAAGGAGAGCATCAGGACAGCCCCAAAAAGGCATATGCAGCCAATGAACCAACCGCCAAAGATGCCGCTATCGACAGAGTTGAGAGGTGCAGATGAAGGATTTTGGTAGATGCTGAAGGCCACTGCCCCACCAATGCACACTATGTTTCCTAGGATCTTCACTCTGGTGTACCAGCACCTGACATCGAACCTCTCGAACCTACAACATATATTCATCACTATTTGAGGTCGACCACATGAATCCAAAACTCATGCTTATAATTATAGATCAAGAATCATAAAGGAAATTATGTGCATCTAAAAGAGAATATATAATCATTGATTAGTTGCTTGCCTTAATTGAATGATTACCTTAAACACACTGCTACTATAAAGATGATTCCCGGGGCAAGATTAGGCATTGCAGAAGCAATGGCAGGAGATGTGATCTTCATTCCCGATATCAACATAACTTGATATAATGTCGCCCTAAAAAATAATTATATGAAATTAAAATTACAGATATATATAAGTGAATTCAAAACCATATAACAGAATTGGATTAATCTTAGTTACCCTAAAAGAGCAACCGAACTGATTTGGATTATCAATTTCCAACTTACTCGAGCCGGCCATGTGCTCCTATTTTAAGTTGAACAAAAATGTAATCGTTATCGACACACGAAGAATAGATACTTGAGTTATGGAAAGGTATGGAGTTGAAGGATGTTATTTACCTTTCGAATATGATGGCGAATGGTAGCATAATTTCGAACATGAAAAAGTTCACCAAAATGACCAAGAACAAAGGATTCATGCCAATGGAAAGAAAGGGACTCAAGTACACCATGTACGCCGCAACGCTAACTTGAGTTACGACTAGGCCAAGGATGATGAAGGCATTGGTGAGCATGTGATTGAGGGGCCTCATGCTCACGATTAGCTTGTTGATAGTAGAAACTTACACTTGAACGACGATAATGTGTGGAATGTGTTGTGGGGTTTATATAATGCAGATGCGTTTCGATATTGAATATTTATTAATGTTATATTCTTTCTTTTTAAGATTTTTCTATTTTTTTTAATAAAAATTAAATCATCCTATACTAAAAGTCCTTCCTTTCCTTTTTTTAGCCAAAAATTTAAAGGAATGATTAATTTGTTGATCACTTTCATAACTAGTGTTTACTCTAGGGTTTATGAGTTCATCTGACATAAGACAAACAATAATTAATGCACGCCTATAAAACTATTTAATACCTTACATTTCTAACTCTTTTTGTGAGAATCGGAAAATAATTATTTATGTAACGGAACAAGAATAATCAAAGCAATGGAAAGTTGAGATATATGTTAAAGAAATTAAAATCCCTATTTCTTTTATGTTAGGCCGTTAAATTGAACGATATCGAAATAAAATCGTTGACTTTATTCAAACGGGAGTATTTAATATTCCTTGTAATTAATTATTTGAATTTTGATTTTCCTAAGGAAGGAAAATGCTTCGGAAAAAATTGGACGATTATGGGTCATCTAGAAAGAAAGATGTAAGGAAAAACATAAATAGAACATCGTCCTAAAATGAAGAGAAAGATGTCGCTCTTTAAATTTTACTATAATAAAAAAATTTATTATATATAGAAGATCATCCCCAATATCTAAATAGAACTGTCATTTATATCACAATCTAACATCCAAATAAAGGAAAGAAATTATAATTAACCGATATTAATTCAAATTGCGTAAAGAAAGAAAATATATCTTTTATCCGAAAAGAAAATTATATAACTAAACGATCTTAAATCAAAATTGAACGCAGATTAAGATAAATATTCTTTTCATATAAATACCAGGAATACCAAAATTATCCTAAACACCTAAAAAATAAAAAGTATTAAAAATAATAAAAAGTCTCTAAAAAGGATTTAAATGGAGGAATTAGGGGTCAAAGGTTGGCGGTTATAGTTTTACCGGTAACAAACGTAAATTTAAATTCTGGACGCGTGACAATCAACAAAGCCTGATTCCGAGTCTTGAATAAAAAATTATGTTGTTTTGAAGTGTGAAGGATTATATTAGGATTTATCATGGGTTAGAGTCTCCGTCATATGAAAAGAAAAAAATAGGCCTTATTTAGACAACTAATGATCAATATTAACTAAAGCAATATAATTCTTACAAAGAATATTTAACACTAAAAAAACTCTATTAGCGATGGATATTTTCGCCGCTAATTAATCGTTATGTGGGCATAACGACTGATTAGCGATTGATTATTTTCGTTGCTAATAAATGGGTCGTTGACATCTTTTACGATGGAATATTGATCCTTATTAATTTTATTTTTATTTCATATTTATTATATACAAATACAGGAATTTCTATTTCTTTCATTAGTGTCAATTGATAAGAGAGAGACATAACATAATAGTTACATTCTTACAATCGGTAATATTCTTATATTTACTTTAGTATTTGAATTTAAGAGATACTTGTCCACTTTTGTTTTTCAATATTCTTGATGAATAAAACAGAAAAGATTACCCTTTTTTACCAAAGTATATATGCAAACTATATTCATTTATTATACGAGACACAATGAACTAAACATAAATGCCTCGAGAGAGTACTTGTCGGGGTAAATTAAAACCCCTTAGAGCTCCAACAATATCATGCCTAAGCTTTCATGACTTTGATCTTGGCTCTACCCAAAATATCTTATGTCAATGGAGATCCGTAAGCATCTAATCACACTTAATCTTCTCTGAGTCTCCCCTTAACTTCGATCAAGGAGTCTCTTACATGACACATGGTCTGGACCATAGTTCTAATATCACTTGTTGGGGCCCAAGGATATACATATCTTCACAATGACATGATATTGTCCACTTTGTGTCTAAGTTATTGGGGCCCTAAGGATATGTTTATCTTCACAATGACACGATATTATCCTAGCAGGAAGACCTAGTAAGTCAGTTGGACTGAGAGGCAAGGAAGTCCTAGCAGGTCGGGTAGATTGAGAGGCAGGAAGACTTCGCGGGTCAAGGATCAGACGTCAAACGGATATAATTTCTGCTTGAGAGGGGTCTGTGGTCCTTCGTTTGAGGGGGGATTGTTAAGATTGCAAGGTTGCAAACATAGTTCCATATTGAAAATATATGGGAAAGATCATGAGCTTATAAGGGGGGATTGTTGGGATTGCAAGGATGCAAACATAGTCTAATATTGAAAACACATGAGAAACATCTCTATTAGTATAAAGCATTTTAGGTAGAGCCCAAGAGCAAAGCCATGAGGGTTTGGTCCAAAGTAGACAATATTATACTATTGTGAAGATATTTAATTCTTTTGGTTATAACAGATAGATCTTTTTTTACTCAAACACTAGAACTAAATGTTAGTATGTGTGAATCCCGTTGTACCATATAGAATTTAAAGCAATTAATATACTAACCAGAATACACTCTTATGTTACGGAGGGGTCTAGATGTAAGATTGATTATCCTTTCATCTTACATATTTGATATTCTATAATCATTTAGCAATAAAAGTAGTTGTGATATAAATTAGGTGGGAATTTAATACAGATGTATGAAAATTAATATATTCTCTAACTTACATAGATTTGAAACTATAATTAAAATTTTGTCTCTAACTTTTCCTCTACCTCACTTGTACCAATTGATGGATTTTGTAGTTGTAGTTGTTATTCGTACAAGCTGTCATGGAAGGTAATTTTAAGATAATTGGGATATCAAACAAACATAAGAGGGTAAGTGTTTGATTATGTCAGTCAACTCACCTTATGTAGGGTTTGACCTCATTGCGGTTCAAAAGTATGTATATTCTTACAACATGGTATTTTTGTTGATTTAACCATCTGAAAATAGATGCATCCATTGACTTACTAGGAAACTTAAAATAGAAAGCATCTTTGAGTCTATCGGCTGAGTATCATCAGAATTTCAAGGACACTTATGATGTCTAGTTTTCACATTATTAAAAAATTAATAAAAATAGAAAGAAGATGCTTCTTCAACTAAATGAGCATTACATATTGATCCCTCAACTCTTGCTTTGTTACGAACATTATTCTTTAATCTCCTAAAAAATCATTCAAATAGATATATCCATCAGTACTACACAGGACCAGAAATGGTAGAGGTTCCAGTGAATCAAAAAAAATTGGGTGAGAATATGTGCTCAAGTTTACATAGTATAAGAGGAATGCTTATTTCTAACCGAAGCAAATCAGCCATCATAATACATCTCGCTGTCAAATCTCTAAAAAATAGATTTAATTCTGTAAATGCTTGCAAAATATTATTAGACAGTTGGTCATGAAAAACTATTGGAATAAGTTTTTGCATGAACATATAATAGTCATGACTCATCATTCTAAATTTTTTTAACTTATTTATATCCACACATTGGGATTCGAGACATGCCTATTAGGGAATTTGATTTCTTTCAACCAACTATATAAAACTTGCTTACCTTCTTTATTTAAAGTATAGCAAATCTTTGGAAATTAATTTGTTGTTTTATTTTGATGTAACTCATGTCTGCTAACTAATTCTTCACATGATTTTATGGTGTTTTTAGTTCTTCCATGAGCATTCATCACAGTATTAAAGATATTATTTAAAAAAATTCTCATCATGCATTACATTTAAATTATATCTAATAAGTAGATACTTCCAGTATGATAACTCTCAGAAAATGCTTCTTTTCTTCCCACTATACATGCATAGCCTAAAAATGTATTTATTTGTATCATCAGAACCAGACTAAGATACTGGTAGAAATCCATAGTTGTCTATTTGATCAATGATTTTTTTATTGGACTTGATTATTGGCGAAAGTTTTCTGTCTACAATATTCTTTATACAAATTTTCTTATTTCACTTAAAAGAGTGTTCAATTGGTAAAAATATGCGGTGATTATCAAACCAAGATACATTCCCACAATAAAGGTAATAAAAATGCATCAAAGTCTATCATACAATGTAGACATACTAACTTATCAGTCGTGCTCCATTCCGACAATATTGAATATGATGTAAAATCACTAATTCTCCATAATAAGACATCATGAAAGATAAAATTAGTTTTACTTACAACATCATAAGTCTCCGACCCTATATTCCATAATTCATTCAACTTAGCAATAAGAGGTTGCAAGAAAACATTTATGTTCTCTTTTAGATTCGTTACACCTGAAATAAGTATAATATGGAACATGAGTTCGTCTTTCATACACATCCTTGGCAGTAAATTATATGGTGGTAATATAACTGATCAAGATGAATATTATTTTCTTGACTGACCAAATGGTTGAAATGTTGTGTCAAGATGTTCCATACATAGGAGCCACAAGGATGATGCATCATACCTTCTTCATGCACATGCTCATTGTCACGCCCCGAGGAACCGCTCGTCCGATACCGACCGGACTGCTTCTCCCTCGAACCGGCGGACAATCCGAAAACCCTAGCACATCGACTCTCGCGGTAAGCCTGTACCCAAGCCTATAGAGCTGGAACAAGGCACCGAACGCGTAAAACAAACAACGTCGTCAAACAAAAAGATGCGTACCGGTATGACTTACGACAAAGCAAAGTAAAACGAGGCCTCCATGGCACACAAAAATACAACCATATCGAAAATACAACAGCGGAAAAGGTGAAGTAACAGAAATAGAAAATGAATAAGAAGGGTACAAACATGTACCCACAACGAATACAAGAAAAATCCTTGACAGTCGCCTCGACACACATACACAGGGACAGGCAGACAGGCACTCCAGTCGATCATCCTGAAATAGAGGAAAAATAGGTCTAGCGGTGTGAGTCCTAGAACTCAGCGAATACACAGGTATGCACAAGGAGATATAATAACAGTAAGTACCAGCAACTATAGAAGAAAGTGCAGTAATAATAAAAACAGATCTAAACCAGCAGACGAGAAGTATACCTACCTGTGCCGAACCATCCCCATAGTATGCATGTCAACCAAGTGCAGCAATCAAGTAGAGCAATCACAACCAGATGCATCAATGCATAGTATGCTCATGATGTAGCATGGGTCACCCCTGACACCAGTCGGCTACTATCGCCTCTACGCGAAACTGAGTGGGTAGGGCTCTGACCGGGTCCTCCCTCCACTTAAACGGCCATCGTCGTGCCTCACACGACACCGAATGAGCCGGGTCTCAGACCCTGAACGTACTCTGTCATCGGACAAAGTGACGTTCCCTGCCCCTCACTATCATCGGATAGGTAGGGGACCTGTCGGAGCGCCGTGGCCTATAATCCACTAACGAAGAGTGGAACTGGGACTACACGACAGGTAAAGTGGCAGGTATGACGGCCCATCTCAACCACTAGGGGAGTCAAAGGTCGCCTGCATATGCTCCTACACGAGTAGCAAGTACGACGACCCATCTCAACCTACAGGGAGTCAAAGGTCGTCCCCTATGCTACGTGCAATAATGATGCATGTCACTATCCCATGCATCATCCACTATCTATCCCTGCTGTCATCTACATGATATGCAGTAATCCAGATAACCGGGATGCACCATAGCCTAAACCCTAGCGCGAGGTATAAGGTATGCTATCCGTAATCTAACAGATACAGAAAGATGGAACAGTAACCTAAGTAGATAACAAATATCGGAATAGAAGTACAGGAATAAAACTATCAGGTAACCCTACTGTTACCATATCTAGCTATGCATAACAGATGACTATATCTAATAAAGATAAGTCCAGCGTACTCGCCTCGATATGAAGAAGTCCAGGCGCCGAGAACCCCCGTCCAAAAATAATAGCCGCGACGAAGATAACCGCGACACTCAATATCCTGCATCAATTACACAATCACTTAGTCAAATACAACTTCTAATTTAATTAGGATTAATTCTAACCAATTAATCCTAATTAAACACCCATTTGATTAATTAGGGTTACTTGAGAATGATTAATCCATATAAATCCCTCAATTAATCCCACACACAAACTCGAACAGAATTGACTCCCTATGACAGGATCCAATTCCGATCAGAAGCAAACAAACACGAATGCAACTTCTCCTCCCAGAACTCGATCAAAACTAAAATGACCAAGAACTGTAGGATTCAAGGTGAAAATCCAAACAGAAGAGCAATTACACTAACATACACAGATCATGATCAATAGCACGCAACCATCCCAAGATCCGAAACTCAGGAACAGAGAACACCAAATTCACACAAGGAAAAATCTAACTTCCACGTTATCCCAAACAGATCACCACCTGAGATGGAGCTTACCTCAAATGAACTCCTCTGCTCAGGAACACCGAACAAACCTTAGATCACAGATTCCGAACCTAACATTCACAGAACACCGAAATCAATCCACCACTACCGATCGATCAAGCTAAGGAAAACGCAAGAAGCAAGAAGTGTTTACCTCAGATGACCGCAAGAACTCTGCTCAGTTACACAGAACAAGCTCCCTCAGTTGGAGCTAAGCATCGGCTCGGAAACCCTAATCGCATGTAGTCGCCTCAACACACGATCATCACCCAAATCCGACTCCCCTGCCAGAACACAAGATAGGCGAGATCAAACCTCACAGACCGCTCCAAATCGAAACCAAGAACCTCGACGACAACACCGGCTGATCTAACCAAAGAATGGAGAACGATCTTACCTATCCGACGTTCACGACCGAGGGCGACCAGGATCCGAGATGATGGAATCGGGAAGACGAACAGAAGATCGATCCGTCCCGTCCGTGCGCTCGCGAGATCACGACCGCGAAACCTCCCTCAGACGCCGGCGATCTCGGCGAAGAAGACGAATCGAAGAAGAAGAACTCGAAGAAGAAGTGAAAGAGGGATCGCGAGATTTGGGGATTCGCGATCGAACTCAGTCACGGGAAAACAATATAAGGAATTGGCCATTTTGCAACTAGACCCATCCGAACTTTTGTCAATCCCACAACAACCCTTAAATTTGGAATTTTTTTACATTTTAACCCTATATTTTTTTTAAGAATTTAACACTCATGATGCTACCTCATGTGACAGTTGTTGCAGTAGATACATATATAAGCGTTGAAGTCTAATAGTTAATCAGAAGTAATATATAATTTTTCATGCAATATTTTTTTTCTTCCTACCCAGTATGCAACTACAATGCTTATAACGAGGGTGACTATAGATTCTGCATTCAATCAGTTCACTCTCTTCGTTCCAAAATATCATATAGTTATTTATACAATGATCAATATTCTCTACAAGCAAACCTAACCCATCCCCCCCCCCTATCACCATTTTCTTTGTATGATAGAAACTATCAGTCATTAGGTGATCAACAGGGAGCAACTCTGACATCAATTTATAAATGTCATCGTAACATCGTTCTAAGAAATGATGTTCTATATTGATGTTCAATAATCTTGAAATAACTAATAGTTGAGAATGATTGATAGAATGTCTTTCCGTACTTCTCTTTCAATAGCCTTTAATAAGTCATATAGTTGATGAACTTTAAGTGTTGATATTTTATATATATTGGAATGATCAACTGCATTTATCATGTCGTAACCCATTGATTATATTGTATTCTCATTAGATGATGATTCTCCTAGAGCAGTTGTGCTAGATAAAGAAACAACCAAAGTGCCAATTGGATGAAACAAATAAGACTCTCCGTAATAATACCAGTTGTAGTAATTTAGAACAAAATTATTTCTACATAGATGTACTTTCACGGTATCCTTATCGCAGAAAGATATATTTCTATATTTATAATGATTATACAGACAATGTAACTCAGTATCATTCATACATTCTGGATGATTGTTAGCAAAATTCACAAACTCTTCAATACCAACAAAATATTCAACTCTAATAAATCCATTTTATAATCTATTATACATTCAATCTTTGTTCATGTATATTATATCCTAATTGTACATTCAATCTTTGTTCATGTATATTATATCCTAATGATAATAAAATTTCCTACATTAGCAAAACAAGGACAAAACTAAGCATCCATAATTTAAATTAAACTTAATTACCCTAAAACATTCAAACCTAATACGTGAAATAAAACTAAACATAACCTAAAACTAGAGCTCATGCCACCCTCATGAATACAAGACAGAACATGGTCGGCCTCGTGAGCATTGTGAAAATTCTGTCAAGCTGTTGTGAGCACAGGCTGTAGCGAACCTCCCGTGCAAAGTGTGAAGCCGCGACCGGGCTCAAGATGTCACACTTTGCTCGCAAGGCAACCCATGTTTTACCTTGTGCTTGCGAGCACAACCAAGGCCGACTGAGCACGATGACTAATCAAGTCAAGCACACAAAGGGAAGAGTTATACCTCACACTAGAGAAGTTATCACTTGCGCCGGAATGGACTCAGACCATCGAGTACGATGGAGGGGAGTTGTTCGCAGGCGGACATTGGAGATACAAGGCGCACTGGATCGAGATGAGCACGTTGGAGAGCACTGTGCTGGAGGGGAGGATGATTGATGGGAACACACTGGAGAGAGATGTTTGGTTCCGTCGGTGAGTATTGCCGCCGGGGAGGATGCAATCTAATATAATATCGTCGAGGCTAATGTTCAATACTATCTCCGTAAAACGATATTGCTCCGCTCAGGTGCTTACGGATAGCAGCAATTTGTTTCCAAGATACAACGATGATGTCTCGAAATAGTAGCACTTCAAATTCCGAGACCAACAAACCCTCTCATAGGTTTTTTGGACTATGGATGCAGAAGATGGAATGGATGCAAGGTAGATTAGGCTTGAGTGAGTTTGAGTGTTTTGAGTGATTTCTTTCCATCATCTAGGGGTCCTATTTACGCTAGGTGAAGAGGTGAAGTACCCCTTGGTGAGTTCATCTTAGCCGTTCGATCTAGAGGGTGTAACCCTTCAACCAGATCTCTTAATCTCAGCCCTATATCTGGAGGATTGTAACCTTTCAGCCCTCATTTGATCTCAGCCTCTAGATCAACTTTCATCACCAATGGTCCGATCATGATTATTCGTGATCAACGCTCCAGATCGCGTCATTTGCGATCCATCACCCTCTTCGATCCAACGGTGTCCATCTGTTTGCCCAGTCAGCAACCAATCATCCCTCTCTGTCCAATGCTCTTCGCAACGATGCGTACGTGTGAAGTGCAAACTGCGCTAACAAAGCGCCCATTGCGCGTGTGGCGGGTGGCGGGCGAGCAGGTGCTCGATCATCCCTCTCTGTCCAATGCTCCTCGCAACGATGCGTATGTGTGAAGTGCAAAGTGCGCCAACAAAGCGCCCATTGCGCGCGTGGCGGGTGGCGGGCTTGCAGGTGCGAGCACCTGCTCGCCCCTTGGACGAGTGCATCTATGCTATTTATGTTAACTCAATTAACATAGCAACGCATATAAGGAAGTAAATTCTCTCTGAAATTTCCAATGTGGGATTATTTTCCCTCTACATACTTTTTGTAACCTTTTGAGCTGACTTTAACAATTAATTTCTCATTCACCCCTAATCGATTTTGAGCAAATTAATAGTCTAGATTCATCTACTCGAAACATAGATTTCAATTTTGAAGTCAATTTAGACTTTCATCGATTGATGCCACCTCGATTTTCTCTTACAAAATCGTAAATCGTATTGGTCTTTTAAGATCCAATATCCAACAAGAGATTCTCGAAGAATTTAGGAGAGAGAAAGCAGCCACCGGAGAAGAGTATGCTAGAGGGGAGCTGCATGTAAGCAAACACCAGAGGGAGAATAACACGCTGGATCAAAAGAACAAAAGGTGGAATCGCCACCTTAGCAGCCCCTGGTCCCTGCCCCACAGGTGTCCAAAGGGAGGTAAATCACGGTTTACTGGTCGGGTAAGGCGCATGGGGCCGAGAGGAACGCTGAATCAAAAGAGGATGGACAAAGAGTAGCATGCCAGAGAGGAGGAAGGCCTAGGGGAGCATGCCGAAGAGAGAGATTATGGGAGAGGGGAAGCCGGAGTGATCGGGCAAGAGAAAAAGGGAAATATCAGGTGAGAACTATCTGCGAGACTGAATTCCTAATTCTATCCTGAATAGTGATGAATTATTAATCCGTCATTGATACCATTGCTACTTTTCGTCGCTCAAAAAGCAGCATAAATATATCCACAATTCCAAATAAACGATGGTATATTAATTTCGTCTCCGATTTAGCGACAGAATTTATATTTCGTTTCTAAGTTAGCAACGATTTTAATATTCTACTGCTAATTTATTGACGAAATATTAGTTTTGTCACTAAATTTGAGATGAAATTAAGATTTTTTATTGCGGGCCGATTTTTCTATTAGTAATTATTGACGGGAATATCAATTTCATCCATATTTAGCGATGGAATTATATTTAGTGACAGAATATAAATATCGTCGCTAAATAATGACAGAATTTATATTTCATCACTAAATAGCGACGATATTTATATTTCATCTCTAAATTAGCTATGTCGTCGCTAATTCGATCACTATTTCGAGGTATTCTTGTAGTGTAATAACATTAAATTTCATTGCAAAATAGGTAGGTAGTAGTTTCAGTATACAAATGGTTCAAAAAGTTCGTGTGAAACCTAAACTCAAACTGTTTTACAATTGTTCAAGCTTAATTTAGTTTATTTTTTGAACTTGACCTTAGTTTAAATTTGAGCTGGATTCGTCTAATATTATCAAACTCTCAATGAACTTGTTTGATAATTTAAAAATTTTAAAGTTAGTTGGTTGATAAATAAATTTGATATTATAAGATTGTATTCAAACTTATTTGTTTAATTTAATAAATTATTTAAACTCAAGTCAAATACCAAATTACTTGATCTTAGTTTATTTACAGCCCTAATGCTGAGCATAACCCAAACTTAAACAGGTCTAGCCGAACACAAAACTGACCCAAAGTTGAGGACAAGTATTTCGGCAATCCATGCTAACTGTGTTACGTGGCTTGTAGGACAAAGACAATGCAGTCAAAATAATAATAATAATAATAATAATAAACAGATAACAACAGTCGAATCAAGGAAGATGAATCCGATCTTACGAAAATTTACCACAAAGAAAAGAAAGAAAAAGCAGAGAGAGCGAGAGAGATATGTATATATACACAACAAGAACACGCATAAATCACAGTCAATGATAAGATACACAGATATTCATGTTTCTTCTGATACTCTATTCGATTCCATGGTGTAAACAGGTATTTGCCAGCGTTTGGCATTCTTCTTTGGGTCATCAGTGAGACTTCTGTCATTCTCATCTTCCTTGAAGGTTTTCACATATGTTGTTGCCGCCTTCACTACTAATCTTTCCACCATGAACAGCTGATAATTATTGCGAATCACTGGGTCCAATATGTCTGAGAAGTTCGATGAGAATGCTAGCTTATACCTGTACATGGCGTCCAACTTAGTAATATGTTATGTTGATGACCATATAAGAGAGTTTGTCAAGTAGTGACTATCAAGTTAAACAAAAGAAAAGCTCTAAAATGTAGTACCTATCCGCGAGTGGCGAGAAGAAGCCTGGTGATCTCTCATTTGAAGCAATAAAAATTGTACGTCCAGGCGGAATCCATTTTGCTATTCTCTGTTGAATGAACTCAGGGCGAGTGTCTCTATCAAGGTGAGGATGGAGGGTCCTTGTAACTCCAAACTGGTCCTTTCTGGTTTTTATCTTATCCCCTCGGCGCACATGAATAGCATCATAATCACCTAGCAAGCCTTTGATCTGCAGCAAACATTCTTTTAGAGTAAGCCAATTTATAGTTCAAGCAGTGTTATCAAAAGGGAAGGACAGGAGACTAAAGGGCTAGTGTCACACCTTGGTGCCTGAAGTAGTTGGTGCAAGGAGACTACTTGGACATAAGGAAAATGTCAAGGAAAGGGGAAAAGAAAAGAAATGAAGAAAGTTGAAATGCACAGGTATTCCAAACTTTTCATTGTGACGATTGCCAGGGAATAATGTTTCATTGTGATTCAGGTTAACCATATTGTTTGAACATGTTGATAATATGGTTTAAGCTAAATTGTTTTATGGATAAGATGTGTGTTGGGATTGGTATGAAGGAGAAATTGCATTGGCGTGAGCATAAGTATATAATTATATTCTTGCCAAGCTTTAATCCCTACACATACACACAAGCTGATAGAATGGAATAAAACAAGCTTACACTATGCCTCAAGTAGACATGATAAGAACCACACCCTCTACTTTAACATGTAACTCAATACCTCGAGTAGCTAAGAAATGCTAGCACTTTGGATCAAAGGAGGAAAGGATTGGCCAGTTCAGCCACCACTAGAAAGATGGAGGGGCTGAGCGTGAAGAGGGATTAGATCCACATCAAGATTCTAAAAATTCCTTACTCTTTAGCTTAAGTAGCATCTATCCTGACTATCCATAACAGTTGGTCAGGAGATCTAATCTCATCCGTTGAATCCATTAAGATTCAATCTAATGTTTGGTGATGAGATCTACCATTAAAATCCAAAGCCAATGCTTAGTGATGAATCAATCTCATCCATTGGATCTTAAGATCCAACCCAAGTCACAATGATGAGATCCAATCTCATCCATTAGATCTTAAATCACACAGAAGTAATTAGGATCAGATCACATACTTCCTCTAACTGAGTCCAAATTAAGAATTCAATTAATCTTTAATTGATTTTCAATTTACAAAAACCACTTGTGCAAATTAACCTGTAAAGGATCTTACAACCAAAGGCTTTGATTTCGCATCAAGACCTTTGTCATAGATTCAGACTCAGATTGGCATCTAGTAAGGCATTCAAACTGTTCACTATGTCGGATGCGGAAGCGTCCACAAAAGCTTGTCGCAACACGATTATAGTCCAAGAGAGTCCACTTACCATCTTAGCTTCATGAGTCCCCCTCCCCCCCCCCCCTCACAACTATTACAACTCAGATGTATAATGACCTATAAACTTGCTCTAACGGCATGTTGAAATTGAT
This sequence comes from Boesenbergia rotunda, assembly GCA_024364735.1. NCBI lineage: Eukaryota > Viridiplantae > Streptophyta > Magnoliopsida > Zingiberales > Zingiberaceae > Boesenbergia > Boesenbergia rotunda. The sequence continues at coordinate 130,661 of JAGFNQ010005733.1, forward strand.
TAGCTATCTACTTAGCTCAAAAACTCAAATTATTAGGAACAAGCCAATTTATATTTGTATAATGAATCACTGCACTTGTCCATGTGGAACCAATGAGCATGGAACCTTCTACAACATCATTTAGAGAGTTTAGTTGTCTAGTGTGCATAACTAGTCATGTGGATGTTGATAGTTTAAAAACTAATAATACTAGATGATATGATGCCGACATCCAAATAGGTGAGAATTAATCCAACTTCATGTGTGATTGAATCAGTCTACCAAGGAAGGCTCTGTATCGGGGCTTTGAGTGGTAGATGACTTGGGTGGACTATTCTCAACTCCCAACCAATCACAGGATAACAAAGACACTAAGAATGAGCTAAGCATGGTCTTGTTTGACATTCTAGTATTAAGGCGTGATGATTCTACAAAAAGATGTATGCACTTGACATTCTGGGTTGAGACAAACAACTATAATATTACTATAAAAGATGATTGAACAAGCAAATTTATCTTGATACTTTCTACAATTGTAGTATCGTCTTCCTTCATACAAAAGGAAATTTTGCTCCTAAAAAAGAGAGGTTTCAGAAAATTAGAACCTTGTCTGCTGCATCTCTTAATTTCGGAGCAGCCATAGTTGGGAGAAAAGAATATGGGAGCAGAACACTGGTGCGATTGGTCCGATCCTTGCACTCCATAAACCTAGACAGTTACCAAATTATCATTATCAAGCCTAGAGCTGGATAATAAGCTTACTCCAATATATAAAACTAAAAGAATGGCAAACCTAGCCCTAGCCTCAAGTATTACCATGCCAGGGGATTAGCTGTGCGGTTTATTAGCAAAACACTGGGAAAATGGCTACTTGTTTTTAGGACAACCTTGTCAACTCCTTCAACATGTGCCACTCCACTGTCTCTTAGTTTCATACTTGTTGACAGTACATGGGACCACATCTTTGAATTGTCCAATATCACTTCTACTTTACTTGAGATGACATCAAGATCATACAAAGAGTCCATTGCACATGAATTTGCTGCCCACCTGGAGTACATTTTGAATCAGTGAAAGTCATTTCAACACCCAAATTATTAAAAGTAGAAAATGCATAAAAATGTAGTAGCACCTAACACTATCTAAGAGTCTGCAATATTGTTGATACTTGCTAGCCATCTGCTGTGACAATTGTAATAGACAAACCGTCTAAATTTTAGTTTGGACCTACCAAATTATTAGGACATCCGTAAGCTGTGAATAATTAGAAAAGTGTGAACATCATAGTAACTTAGTTGTTGTATGCCAACTCCTGTCTATTGGTTAGTCACCAGTTCCTGCACCACAGGGAAATCTGGCCACCCCATAATCAACTATGTTTGCTAATATCTAAGATCGTAAATTCAAACCTAACCACCCCATAGTCACTATGTTTGATAGTATCTAAGATCCTGAATTCAACTAAAATGTCTGTGGGTGACTTACCTTAGTTTCCATCATTGAGAGATTATGTCTCAAATGATTACTGAACAAATGAAAGAGAAAATAACTATCACTCTTTCTAAGGTAGCTATTATGTATATTAATAAAGAAGACTAGATAAATCTCAAGCATCCAATGACTAAAAAAACAAAAAGTAGTTAGCAACTTTAAAGGGACAGACTTAGTTCTAGTTTAAATAGATTTGAGCAGCAGCAGCAGACCAAATTCTTACCTTTAGCTGCATTAAGAAGTTCTAGTTTGCAGTTTTCAACTAAGCATGTTCTAGTATATTTCTATATACTATTAACTTTAATTCTTTTAATATTCTAAGATATCTTTGTTTCATATGTTTATGTATTTATCTGGTGTTTCTTTGGTCCTCCATTTCAATTGTCTTGCGATGTCACATCTGCGGTACTTTAAAGAGTTCATCTATTTTTGACACAATACCTTACAAACATCCTACATTTGCATTGATCCCTTTAAAAACATGAAACTCCATCTCATAAGGCAAAGGATTAGTCAAAAGAAAGAAACTCAAATTTTGTGAAATCTAATAAACAATACGGTTATATTGTAGCAAAAAGGTGATTACGCTCACCCTAAGGTGATTATGCTCACCCTAAGTTCCCTTACAGTTCGTTCTTAGGTTATGTAAAGGGAGGTAAATCACGAGATTAGCTTATAGCAGACCGCTAAGTAGCTAGGGGTGGGAGGAGTTTTTTTCCCGAGGGCATGCACCTGCCGGGAATCGATCCCCATCTCATTGTAGCAAATCTATCAACCTCTAGCCAATTGGACATTCCGTGGGGACTATACAAGGTTATATTGATATCATGAATTATAACAATCCTCCAAATATTCCAAAGTGAATAGTCAAAACATCAGAGAATAAACTTATCAATTTTTTAAACAAATGAAGAAAATAAACTTCTACTCAGTACGCATATGCAAGTGAAACTATGTGATCACACCTTTCATCAGAACTTGCATTGCTTTGCTGGTGGAGGATCCCTTTCTTGTTGTGCAACGGGTTGATACACATTCTAGAGGGCATCACTAATACTCTGCATGAAAAATTCATGTATTACACAAGCACAAATTAGTCACTCATAAGATAACTTGCAAGAGAATGACCATATTTGTTGTTATTGATGTAGCTTCTCTTTCAAATGGTAAGCTTATCATATTGTCTAAAGCTCAGTACAGCGAGATTGTTGCTATGTCGAGCCTCTTCAATTTGTCAACACATCCTTTTGAGCTCTATAGACACTCCTTTGAGTAGATGTACCCCTTTGGGTAGTCGACGCCCTTTTAGGTAGCCTTCTGGCCAAAGACGAACCACGTTAGGTATATGCACCCTTTTGGGTAATCTAGGCACTGGTTCACATTGACATACCCCTTTGGGTAGTTTAGGAAACTCTTCGGGCTAGCATGCTCCTTTGGGTAGCCTAGGCACCCCTTTGAGAAAATACACCCTTTCAAGTACTCTAAGCATCCCTTCAAGTAGATGCACCCTTTCGAGTAGTTTATGCACCTCTTTGGATCAATGTTAGCCCTTCAAGTATACTCCTTGGAGGGGCTCTCATCAGATCAAATCAAAAACAAATTAAAATTGCTCACAGTTTTTCTTATTTAAGTATATTTTATTTTATCATTCACTCTAAAAAATTAATTTTACAATAATCTATACTCACAAATAGATTATCCAAATTTTTAATTGATCACATTGTATCCACATTGCAAGAGATTCGCAGACTAGAAAGAAAGAAAATGGTATCCAACCCAGAAGATGAGTGCGACTGAAGAGCATCAAAAGAACGACGTTTTTATTAAAAAGCGCTCCAAAGCAGTCTTTTGAGAAGGGACATCTAATTCTGCATTCCTATTCAACGCATTGAAAGAAACCTCAGTTTGGATCACTTGAAAGGGATTTTCCCTATCATGGAAGAAAGCTAATGCACCTAAAAACGAAGAAGGAGCACTAAGCCATTACAACTAACAATGCTTACGTGAACATCGTCTAGTGCACAGGATAGGAGGCAGACCGAAAGAGAAAGACCTTAAAAGGGGAAGAAAGACTGGACCTTTGGAGGAATAGAGCTTCCTCTAGGGCACATCGGAGGCTGGACTCTTGATGCCCCAATCCGGCGCAGGAGTCGCAATGCTTCCCCGGGCAGTCGATCCGGCCTCCCCAATACAGGTACTTCCGATCCAACCCTCTCGACGGCTCCCTCCCATGCGGCGAGCGAGGAGGATGGACCAGAGGCGAAAGGAGGAGCCAGAGAATGGCGACGGCCACGGAGGCGGTGACAGACAGAAGCGGAATGAGGAGGGCCGTGGGCTTCTTCTGCTTGCCCCTGTGTGTGCGGGAGGAGGTCGCCATGATAGAGAGCACGCGGAGATCTCCGCGATCGCGAGCGAGAGTGATCGGTGCTGCGATAGCAGAGTGACAAATAAAGCTGCTGCAGCTGCTCTTCCTGCCGCGAGACGTCGGATGAATATTATTATTATTATTATTATTATTATTATTATTATTATTATTATTATTATTTCGAATTATTTATTTGATTGTAAAATTCAAAATCCTTAAAAATTTTAGCAACACGAAAAATTACTCCCCACTCAGAAGAATTTTCAAAATAACCAAATCATAATTTTAAAATCACATATCTCGTAGTCTTTTTTACTCGTCCGCATTTACCATAATTGAATAACAATCGATTCGAGTTAATTTTTGATAGACGACCTTGGATTTGTATTTAAAACGTTGTTATGCTTAATATAATATATTGAATCGATGCAAGAAAATATAAATATAATAAAAAAATTAGACGAACATATTAAACTTGATTTTATATAATTTTAAATTTTTTAAATTTATCAGTCGAATTCGAAATTTACAATAATATGAAGATCCTATATGTTTGTTTAATTTTTGTGACTATAATATGGAATTAAATATTAATTTAATCTATTATATTAAGAATATTAATTTTTTTAACACAAATCAATCTTTTAAAAAATAATTTTCTAAAAAAAATTAACCACAATGGATTGGCACAATTTTATAATCTATTTGGGATCCTATTTTGCTGATGAAGAGTAAATTGATTGTTATAATACAGGCAATTAGGGACGAATTTAGGATTTTAAGTTTAGGAATCCTAAGTTTAGGAGAGTTGTATAACGAAAATAATTATTAAATAAATAACAACTTTCTCAATCCTTCAAGATACATAATATATATTTAGTTAAAATATATAAAATAGAGAGAAGAAAACAAAAATTAAAATTTAGTTCACCTAAATATTTGAACTCTAATTGTGTGGCAAAAAAATCAAACTTATTATTAGATCAATTATAAATAATTAATTTAATAGGGGTCAAATAATATATGTACTAAAAAAATAAAAAATTTCCATGCTATAATAATAATAATAATAATAATAATATATATTATATATATATAATATTATTAAAAATTTGTGGGGATTGTGGCCCTCCGGGTCCTACTCTAAATCCGCCCCTATGGGCACTTGATTAAAAAGTGCAATTTGAGTTTAAAATATTAATTATTTTAATATAGTTTGTCAAATTAATATTTGAAAATATAAATATAATCAGGAAAACTAAACGAATATATCAGATTGAATTTCATATCATTTCGAGCTCTTTAGCTAGGTTTATCGATCAATTTCGACCAAAATCGACTGATAGATTTAAAAAACTCAGAATGATATAGAATTAGATCTTACGTGTTTGTCTAATTCTTCTAATTATATTTATATCTTCAAACATCAATTTGACACTCTATATTAAGAGCAGTGATATTTTAAATATGAATATGTCTAAAATTAGATTACTTTTAAAAAATAATTGTTGTCAAATTGATATAGGTGAGGTATCAATATAATTAAGAGAACTAGATGAACACGTAAAATTTAATTTCATATTATTTCGAGTTTTTTAGGATTATCAGTCGATTTTGATTAATTTTAAGCAAAATTGATAGATAGACTTATAGAGTTCAGAATGATCTAAAATAGAGTTCTATATGTTTATATAATACTCCTAATTATATTTATACTTTTAAATATCAATTTAACAAATTATATTGAAAATATTAATTTTTTAAATATGAATTAATATTTTTAAAAATGATCTATTTAAAAATAAAATAACTTAAATCGATTCTTACTTGAGTAAATACACAGGTATAATGGGTACGAGCTACACGATTTGATAATATGATTTTAAAATTTCGAATCTTCATTTGCCAAATAAGATAATTTATTTAAATTTAATAAAAGTTATTATATATAATTCTATTATTATATCAAAATTGTAAAAATTCTTTTAAATTTATCAAAATTGCTTTAGCAATTATAACTCCTAACTTTTATATACATATTAATTACAATCATAATTGCATCGACATCTATTATGATGTTGACCAATTAACTAATATATATTATAATAGTTATGATTATAATTACTATAATTATATTAGTTATCTCATTAATTACTATAACACATAATATAATAATTACTATCATAATTATTATATATTATAGTATTTATTATTAAAATTATAATATCTATCACTATAACTACTATATGTTTTCAAATAAGATCATGCTAAAATTTAAGTTACCTTTGATTAGAGTTTAAATTTTATCTATTTTACAATTAGGTACAATGCTTGCCTTTTTTTTAACAATTAGGTCCAATTGGTCATGACTTTAGTTTTTGTTATATGTTACCATTAATATAATGGTCTATTTAGGCCCTTTTAACGTCCCAGGCTGAATATTAATTTGTCCTTCAAATATTTACTATTCGATCTTTAAGTATTATATATTTAAAAAAATCATGTAAATATAATATATAATTATAGGATATTAGACTTCTAGATTGTCTATCGCTGGCATTTTATGATTGAGTTATGATACGCTTAAGAAAAAAATTCAAGAAAAATCTTAAGAAATGATATGACAGTCAATATGCACACGTTCGATTGTCACCTAGACACTGTCAATGATCCTCGCCCATCGTCCTGAATCAAACTATATTCTGGGAGAACTTGAATTCATTGGAAAATCACCGCAATTACAATATCACGTCATTCTTTGAGATTTTTCTTAAATTTTTTCTTTCCCATTTATCTTAGCATCCAATGAAAAATTATGAGCACTTTGACGGTTGATAAAAAAAACTTTCATATTACCCAATCGATTATTTCAAATACGGTCTTATCTAATTCTTTATAATTTTTTTTATTTAGGCCCTTTAATTAACACTATAAAACAAATATATTGTGAAGTTTTTTTAAAAAGAATACTTTTAGAATTTTATAATAATCAAAGTTTTTTTATCAACTCTTATTATCTCTATAATTTAGGCCAAATGTTTATCCACTATATTATTTTTTATTTTTGATTATTATAAACAATTTAAAATTGTATAAATTATTATATTTATATTTGAATAAATATTTTAAAATAAATCTACATTTAAATTATATATACTAATAAATAAATTTATTTATAAATTATTCAGATTAAATTTATTATTATTTAAATTTATTTGTTTATAATATTTTTTATTAAACCAATATAAATAAATTTTATCAAATTGAATATTATTTTTTCATAAAAATCTGATTTATTTACGGCACATAGCCACCCCATCTCAGCCGTTCATTCCAGCTATTCACGGATGGCGACCCGTCGCCTGGTGGCTACGCATATCCACTTTTTATTTTATTAGAAACAATTAAACGTCACAAAATTCATCGGCGAGTCCGATCGAAATCGACGATCACGATCGGCGTCGTTACGAGTAGCAGTAACTGCTTTGCGTAGTTCGATCGATCTAAAACTCGTTTTTTATTATTCAATCCGTATTTTTTCAAGAGGAGAAGAAAAGCAAGGTCAGGTCCTTCTCTTCATCTCATCTCCTCTCCCCATGCTTTACTCGTATCTGCAGGCGAGAATAGGGAAATTATTATTGCAGTTGAAGGGAGGAAGAAAATTAAACCAAAAGTCATCTGTTCTAACAATTTCTTTTGTTTGTTTGCTGTTGATTACTTGTTCTTCGGTGTTACGGGAAAAAAGAAGTTCATTTGGATTTTTGTGTGAGCGTAGAAGTGACGGCGTCTTGTTTTGGGACAAAAGTTGGAATTTTACAAATTCTAAGGCGTCAGTTATCGCCAAAATGATCTACCTTTTTTTATTCTTGGAACGAAATTAGTGGAATTTGCTGTAGAAATCGCTCCGATCGAGAGAGCATTGCTAACAATCTTTTTATTTTATTTTTGTTTTGTTTTCAGGGTTAAAATCCTCGATCAAAATTCGATCTTTTCTCGTTTGTCTCCTGATTACGTACATCGATTGTGATTCCTCCTCGTGTGCTTTGCTCACCGGCGCCGTCCCCGTCGCCGCCTCGCGGCTCTGCATGGCGGGCTCCCCTGTATCCCTCGATTACTGGCGGAAGTTGTTCCGCAGCGCCAATGGCGATATCTTCGAGGTGATGGAGCAAGCCGTGGTCGTGGCGGCGACGGATTATCCCGACGAGTTCCGGAGCCGGAGGGCTCAGCTGGCGGAGAAGCTCTTCACCGCCCTGCTTCCCCGGTGTTTTGGTTGTATAGGCGCCGCCGACGGGGAGGAAGGCGACGGCAGCGTCAAGAGGGATGATGTGGTGAAACGTAGCAACGACGACGATGGGCCCGAGGATCTGAACGGGATCGTGAGCAACTACAGCTACGACGAGGCGGAGGCGCTCACGGAGGAGATCGAAGAGGCGAACGAGGTAGTTACTGAGGTTTCAAGGATAAAGCAGATCCTTGCCAACTACCAAGATGAGGTTTGTGTCGTTGTCTTCCTTCAGAAACTCCATTCCTGGGATGCCTTTGATACTGCACGTACATTGTTCGATACATTGCTTTGCTAAGTTTTCAGAATAGTGATCATTGACAGTCTTTGCGAGATCAAATAGCTTATCATTTTACTCGATATGCTTTGCTCTTTTTTGCAGTCTGATAATGTGTTGTTTGAATCCTTGAGAAGACTGCAGTTGATGGAACTCTCTGTTGAAGTTCTCATGGTGAGGAATAGAAATAGTTTTCGTATATTTTCAATTGTTCTTTTGAGTGATGGGTGGAGTTCTTGATCAGAAAGCTATATACTCCAGCATATGCTGAATTTATCTATTTTTGGCCTAAGGCAACTGCAATCGGAAGGGCAGTTAGTGGTGTGCGGAAGCACAACTCGAAGCAAATTCGCCATCTTGCACGAGCACTTATTGAGTAAGCGTCGCTTTTATCTATCAAATTTATTTCGGGGTCGGAAGGAAATAGTCTACCGGAGATGCACAGGGTTGTTTTATCTATATGATTCATCACCTTGAAACTCATACACTGATACTCCTAGCGAATACCCCTGACGAATTCCTTTCTTGCTTTCACTTTCATTTTCTGTTTTTGTGCTTGTTCATTTATGCTATTTTCAGTTTATTTCATCCAATATCAATTTCTTGAGGTACTCATTCTAATGTACAGATTTGGATTAATTACAGCATTTATGCATGATGATGCAATTCCTAGCAGGCGCCGAGTTTTTCTATCAACTTCATTGCCATCTAGTGCATTAATATGCATTATCCATTCAGAGGCTTGTCTAACCATACTTCTGTTGTCGTAGGGGTTGGAAGGTTTTGGCCGATGAATGGGTAAGTGCTACACCTGCCATTCCAGGTAAACAATCGTTTACTTGTGAGTTTTGTCACTTTCTTTTGTTTATAATGCTTACCTTTATTCATTACAAACAAATCATTTGCAGACAACTCTCCGGATTCCATAAATCTTCCTATGGAAGATGAGGAAGGTCTCCCTTTCCCTCCATTAGATGAAGGAGCTCTATTTGCTACCCAAACTGCTCCTATGCAGCTGTCTAAGGTGTGACCATTCGATAAATCTTTTTGATATAGCACTTGTTCAATCCAGCATAATGCAGAAAATGAATTAATTGGTTTCTATTTCCTGTCCTGTTGATTGGTTGGATATGAAGTTTTTTGATGAAATGGATGATGATGGAAGTGGGTAACTTTGCTTTGCTATACCTTTTGTTTTATTACTCTTCCTCAATTTTTCATACATTGGTGAACGATTGACCTACTGTAAATTCTACAGATTTTAGACATAATATTAATGGTTCTGAAGAGAACATGGAAAACCGAAGCATTCAAATCTATGATCCAAAGCAGAAACAACATCCTCCAAAGCGAGCGACAATCCCCAAAGATAAGGGAGAGACAAGGAGGCAAGCACCAGGGATTACAGCAGACTTAAAGGAAGATTCAAGCAGACAAGAACGGCGATGCTTATCAAATCCTGAAGATAAAGCACTGGTGAAGCAGAAAGTATTAGTTAGACAAGAAAATCTTCGAGAAACATTAATTAGCCAGGCAAATCAGGAAGCTGCTGTGAGCAAGCAAAGAATGCCTGTTTCTGCGTCTGGCAAACCATCAAAGCTAATCTCCGAGCAGAAAGCTGGCACTGAGGCAAAACCTAAACGGATTCAAGACAATTCCGCACTTCGCAGGCAGTCATCCGGAGCCATGCAAGATGTAAGTTTTGCCAATTTTTGATACATTCAGATAATCTAGTGCTGGGATCCCAAACTAGTAAAGCATCCTCCACTCTAGCAGAAAACCAAACACTCAGAGGATGCCCAGATTCGAGCAAAGCTAGAAATCGCGAAGCGGAAGCTTCAGGAAGGGTACCAGCAAGCAGAAAACGGTCTGTTTCGGATACCAACATTCTATCTTTTAATGCTAGCAACAGTTGTCAAACTGATGGCTACTTGACATTCATATATTGCAGCGAAAAAACAACGAACAGTACAAGTGATGGAGCTGCATGATCTACCCAAGAAGGTCGTCAACAAGCCACAATTTTCAAAATCCAAGAACAAGATCAAGGGTTGGGCGAATGGTCGCCGCTAGACATTGTTAACAACGGATTTGCACGGCGACTTTCGGTCATGACTTCTGTTTTCAGTCATGAGTCTTTCGTTCTCGTAGCAGAAAACAATCCGCGGATATCGACTCTGTTCACTGCTGGAGCTCAATTGCAGACACAAAAACAAATATTTCTTCTCTTTTGTTTATATCTATCTTGTCATCATCTGATATGACGAGGAGATTGACAAGTTTAGATGGCTACAAATTATTGTTTCTTTGGAGATTACAATATGTATAAAGGCATCACTGAGTTGCCAATCAGTTGATTATTTTGTTAACACCACAACAAAGAGAAGAAAAGGAGAGAAGAATCTCTTTATCGAGTTTATTTACGCTCTACCAAAGTGTTTTTTAGTGTTTTAATAATAATAATAATTATTATTAAATGTTGGGTTTTATTAATGTTATTAATATCGCGTTAGCGTTGTCTGCACGGTATTGACTGGTCAAACTTTGATTTTGACTTGTTACCAACTCTCTTTTTTTTTTAATTTCTAAATTTCGTTTTGAAAGAATCTAGGGATACATATATATTTTTATATTATTATTAAAATTTAAATAATACATTTTAAAATAAAAAAATTGGTCGGCTGAAGTCAAACCCTTCCTCCGGTTGGATCCCATTTATAATTCGCTCTCTCAGAGGTCTTATCCGACCAGTAAATCATGGATGTACTTCCCCCTGGACACCTGTGAAGCAGGACCAGAGGGCAGGCGGCGGTTCCTCCTTCTGTTCCATTTATAATTCGCTCCTCTTCCTCGCCCAATCCTACTCTGCTCTCACCTCCATTTCCACAGGCAGAAAAAGGGCATCAATGGCGATCGCGATCCCTGAAACGCCCCTGAGATCCGGCGCCAAGGCCATGCCCCGCATCGCCATGGGCACCGCGGCCTTCCCTTTGCCGCCCTTCGACACCACTCGGGACGCCATACTCCATGCCATCAAGATCGGCTACCGCCACTTTGACACCGCCTCGCTCTACTCTTCGGAGGGGCCGCTAGGCGATGCCGTAGCGGAAGCGCTCCGATTAGGGCTCATCGCCTCCCGGGATGAGCTTTTCATCACCTCCAAGCTCTGGGTCCGGGACGCCCAGAGCCATCTCGTGCTTCCTGCCTTGCAAAAGTCACTTAGGTAATCGGTTTATTTTTGAATTAGTTGGTGCAAAAATCTATTCTTGCCACTTCTCGAATGAGTTTTTGCATTATTTTCTGTTTGAGATAGTTTACAAAGAACTGCTGAAATGGCTGTTTGCAAAGATTTTTCCCTTTTAACATAATCTGAAGTCGTTTGGATAGTAGAACCGAGTCTTATGAAACCAAAGTTCAATTCTCGTGTTTAGGGAAATAAAGGGAGGAAGCATTTTCTCCATGTTATCTTACCAAATTATTCTAGCAATTGATTTTCTGGAGTGGTATGGTGATTTCAGAGTTAGATATAAACAATCAAAGTTTTGTGAGTTATTTTTTTTTAAAAAAAAGTCCTTTTGACTGGTAAACTTTTAAAATCTTTCCATTCAACATAAAAGAGTTCAATGATAGCGGAGACTTTTAACTAAAATTACCACTTTGTAGAAGAAGAGCAATGAGCCAAGCTCAGGCTCATTAGGTTTGACTGCAATTGGGCTGCAGTAAGTCTGGCCAGAGCTGGGTCTCGATCATGCCGACCAGTTATCTCGGGCTGAGACCAGGTGTAGCTAGATCCCAGCCTATTGAGCCTGTCCCGCAGCGGCTGTGCAGGTGCTGCACGAACCAATCCTTGTCGGGCTAGGCCAATTTAATCTTGAATGAAACATGATTCTTTTTGTTCATAAAGAGAAAGGAATAAAGTAAACTGCACTCAAACCTTTGTATTTATAATTTAAAGGGAATTTAGAAAATAGAGAACTCATAACTTATAGTTAATAATTAGATATATGCATGGAAAGTAATCTGGTAAAGGAATGAATGAAATATTAAAAACCAATTCTTGGTGGCCAAATAAATATCAAGGTTTTTTGATAGTTACATACTATTCTTGTGATATAATTACCTTGAGAAAAAATCAGCAAGATTATGGCGTACTCAAAAAGTAAAATGTCATGTTCTGTTGGAGAAAAAAAATCTGACCTTTAGTTCAATATTCGAAAGTAAGAAATCACATGAGGTTGTTAATTAGTAAAAGTGGTTTTTGTATTTAGAAATTGAATTCCTAAGAGGTTCTTTGTTATATGAGTATTTATAATACATTATTTCAATTTGTTCATCATTTTTCAAACAAGATTTTGTATTATGCCATGCTACCCAAAGAAGGTTCATTCCCTCTTCATTGTTTAAATCTTACTAGGAGCCTTCAGTTGGAGTACCTTGACCTCTATCTCATTCACTTCCCCATTTGTGCCAAACCGAAAAACACACCCACATCAATATCAAAGGATGAACTAATGCCCATAGATATAAGCTCGGTATGGAGCCATGGAGGAGTGCCAAAGGATCGGGCTCACCAAATCCATTGGAGTTAGCAACTTCTCTATCAAAAAGATTGAGAAACTGCTTTCTACTGCAACAATTCCACCTGTAGCCAACCAGGTTTACATACAAAGCCTACAAATTTATGCTTTCGATTCATCTTACTATGTTAGATTCAATTAATTTTTTTTTTACTAAAAAATGCATAAGGTGGAGGTGAACCCTCTTTTCCAACAAAAGAAGCTGAGGGAGTTTTGCATGGCTAAAGGCATTCAACTCTGTGCTTACTCACCGTTGGGAGCTAGAGGAACAGAATGGGGTCAAGATTGGGTTATGGAGTGTGAGATTCTGCAACAAATAGCCAAAGATAAAGGAAAGACTCTTCCTCAGGTAAATAGGACTAATGTCAGCTCCAATCATAGGTGAATATGAAAACTTTATGAGCATTGCAATAACTGATCAAATATTTAAAGATTGAAATCACTTTTCTTAAAACTTATGGTTTGACTCGATGTTTGTACGATAGATATGTTTGAGATGGGTTTACGAGCAAGGGGACTGTGTGATAGTGAAAAGCTTCAACGAGAAAAGATTGATGGAGAATTTGGACATACTCAACTGGGAGTTGAATGAAGAAGAGAGGGAGGGCATTAGGAGGATTCCTCAGCGCAGAGGAAATCAAGCTTTGTACTTCATCTCGGAGAATGGACCCTATAAATCTCTTGAAGAGTTTTGGGATGATGAAATATGATGAAGATTTTGCTAAATGATATGAATTTGTTTTTGATGTATGCAATTTTGCTGTATGATATCAATACCTCCACTGATAGCCCCACCTTAACTCAGTCAAGTGTAAATTTATAGCATATATCTTCATCAATATGAATATGCAAATTAAGTTTAACATTTACATATTCCTTTGTGCCGAAAGTTTTGAATTAAATAATTTTCACAATATAACTTAAAAGTAAAATATACCTTGGCTCATGATGACCTTCAAGAAGAACTAGAACTCCTTAGACAATTGTGTTTCTTCCTCTTGATCTCTCTTCTTACTTGGCATCTTTGATGGAGCAAAAGCCTATTTATAGGTAGAGGGAGGACTCTTTTGAAACTTTTCATTTACACATTCCATCAATGTGTGCATTCAAGTGTCTCTTAATACAATACGTTAAATCTCATATTACATAAATATGAGAACTATCTTTTCATCTTTTTTTTATATTCATTTGCATGAATATGAAGAAAATTGTCTCTTCATTGACCAATATAATTACATGAATATGAAGAGAATTGTCTCTTCATTGACCAATATAATTGAGTGATTGAATAGAGATATAAATCCATATGAACATTAACATTTCTAGCATTCTCCCACTTGGCCATATGACTTTATCCACTTCAAAAATGATGCACGATATGTAAGCTATTCATTCTTAAATTGGTCAATCATTAAGCAAAAAAAAAACTAATAAGGATCATAACGGTCGTACATCATTAATTCGACATTTTCCTTCTATGTATCACAATATTAGTTCCATACCTAACATAAATTAAAAGAAAAATGATAGGGAGAGTGAATGGTAGAGTGAATGACGTGGCACTTTGCATGTAGCGATCTCCGACGGGTTCATCGTGCCCCCCAGGGTATAGTTTGATTCGGGGCGGCGGTCGAAGGCCGCCGATGGTGTCTAAGCGATAATCGGGCGTGTGCATGTAAAATGTCATGTCATTCACTCAAGTGTCATGTCATTCATTCTACCATTCACTCTCCCGATCATAGCTCGAATAAAATGAGGCATAACATAAGGTTCTGTTGGATCGGGTTGGACCAGCTAGAGGGGGGTGAATAGATGGTAAAAAAAATATGAAAGTGGAGGCACTCGTCTTTAAAAAAGAAACTTGGTCGCAACTGAGAACGCTACTTCCAAGGCAGTGGACGCTCAATAAAAATCTCCTTGTGGCGGAGAAGCCTTACAAAAATAGCACGCTAAACTATTAGAGAGTTTATAAAAATGAATTAATTGAATGAATGAAAAGGCTGAAACTCTAAGCCTATTTATAGTCTAAGAGAATAAATCCGGATTGTTGATTTTTGAGGAAATTTTCTCTTGGCCGTTGATCTATGGATATAATCTAAACGGTTGATCTTGGATGAGATTAAACTGCATCCATTGGATCTGATTAAAGGATAATGTTTTTTCTTTTAAGACTTTATCATCTGCTTTAGACTTCGATGTTGACATCTTCAAGTAGAATCATCGGCAGCCTCTTAATATCATCAACTATTATCCCGACTGGTAACTATGGAACATATGCTATCGAGGTCAAGAGTTTGAGTCTTCTTAGCAATAATTAAATTTCTTTTTTTTTGAGCATCTGGTTTGACATGGTCAAACTGACCAGTCTTTTGGTTCATCTTCTGGGTGATTTCTGGCCTACCGGAGTTAGGCCGGCCTTTCGCCCCTCGAACGTGCTTCCTCCCGGCTTCCCGTCCCTCGGGCGTCGCGTACTTCCTTCTCGATTCACCGGTATACTCTTCCGCAGCTTCCGCGTCCCTCGGATTGTACCGAGCCCGTCGGGTCACTTCCCTGCACAATCCTTCTCGTTCGCTACGTCATAGGCTCGACTTCCTCCATACCTAAGCTCCTGCACACTTAGCAGAGGGATTAAACACACCAAGACCTAACCTAAATCGGTTGATCACATCAAAATCAACCAGGGGTACTTACAATCTCCCCTTTTTGATGTGCATCAATCCGAGTTAAGTTAGGGTAAACAAAAAAATAAAAAACATGCATAATAATGTAAACAGTGTAAGTTCAAAAAAACTTAAATTTAGAGTAAATTAAAAGTCTACCTCTTAACTTAACCCTATTTCTCCCCCTTTGATCACATCAAAAAAAATGAGGAAAAATAATTAGGGAGGAATTTTTTGAATTTTTTTAAAAAAATTTATAGTCCTACTCTCCCCCCTTGATACCAAAATATTTTTCTATCGAATTTTGAAACAATTCAAAAAAAAATCAAATATTGATAAAAAATTTGAATATTTTTATCAAAGTCGAAGAGAAAGATACGAGTTTAGACAAAAATTTTCAACTTTAAATTTGTTCATCAAGTCTGAAAATAAAAAAAACAACAGATACAAGTTTTTGAAAAAATAAATTAAAAAAAATCGAAAAATACTTCGATTTTTTTTAAAAAAAATTATAATGAGTTCTTTCCACTATATCTGAATCATTAAAAATTCGATCTATCAAAGTAAATTATTTATCTATTTTTAAAATTTTAATTTCAAATTTCGAGTGAAAAATCGAAAAATATTTGAAAAATTCTTAGTAAATGGGCAACATAATTGTGCAAAAAAAAGACATAATTTTTTTTTAAAAAAATTGCACATAAATAATAAAAAACTTATCAGTTTAAAATAAATTTTGGAACCCAAAATAAATTCCTGTCTACAGGATTAATTAAAAATTTAGGCGGAATATAGCATTGGGTACTTTTTAAAATTGACTCTTGTGGTTTTTAAAATACCAATTTAAATTATCAGGAAAGTTATTTTTCTTTTGTCGTAAATATGCAATAACAAGTTCTAATTTTTGCACTAAGTTTTTCAAATTATTATTTTCATTTTTCAAAATATCAAAAGAGGATGTAAGAGCTAATTCATTTTTTAATTTTTTAATTTCTTTTTCTAATCTACAATTAGATTTGAGCAAGACTTTAACTCCAACATATAACTGATCATGAGGAAGAAAACAAACCTCACTTACCGGGTCGTTTTCGAAAAGCGAGGTTCTTTCTTCGTCGTCGGTTTTTTCTGATGTCTCTCCCCCTTTATCAGTGCTCCCTTCTTGATAATTTGTCATCAGCGCAAGTCCCGCGTATTCTTGGCCTTCCGACTTTTCTGACGAGGACTCATCCTAGGTGGCCTTCAGTGTCTTTTTATTCTTTGACTGGTTTTTGAGTTTAGGGCACTGGTCCTTCAAGTGCCCCTCCTCCTTGCAGTTGTAGCATCTGATTATTCGTTTCTTTGGAGACCGTCTTCTTTTTTGCGTTCTTGAAAATTTGTTAGCTTTAAAAAGACTTTTAAAAGAGCTTACCATTTTTGTTATTTCATCGTCAGTCGAGGATTCCCCGTCGAGTTGGATCTTCCTTGTATTCAGTGCGACGATGTCTGTTTTCTTATTCTTTTCTACAAAACGAGATTCGTGAAGCTCCAAAGTAGAAAATAATTGCTCTAATGTACTTACCACTAAATCTTTCGAAATGAAATAAGCGTCGATTACCGAGGTCCATTCCGGGGTTCTCGGAAACGCTTTTAAGACATACCTTCGAGCGTCCCGACTTGTTACCTTTTCTCCGAGGTTTTCAAGGCCTGTGATTAGTTCCTTTACCTTGGCATGTAGATGCGCAACTGATTCTCCATCCTCCTTTTGGAGGTTTGTCAGTTGGCTTCGAAGAAGGTTTTGTCGCGCCAGTTTTGCCTCTGAGGTACCTTCATGCAATTCCAGGAATTTCTCCCAGAGCTCTTTTGCCGAGTTGTAATTTTCGATGCGGTTGACTTCTTGTATGGGAAGAACGACTAGCAGATGAAATTCCGCTTTGCCGTTTGCTACAAAGTCCGCTTGCTCCTTCTTGGTCCACGACTCTATTTCTTTATCCTTGTCGTTGTTGTCTTTTGGAACTGAAAACCCATTTTTCATAATTAGTAGCAATTCAATATCAGTTTTAAAAAATATCTGCATTCGGCACTTCCACATCGCGAACTCTCCCTCAAACTTCGGCGGGTAGATTACGACTCCAACCATTTTCTCGAAATTGCTGCAGTCGGCGGTTAGTCCTTCTGCGGCGACCTTCGTTCTGATACCACTTGTTGGATCGGGTTGGACCGGCTAGAGGGGGGTGAATAGACGGTAAAAAAAATATGAAAGTGGAGGCACTCGTCTTTAAAAAAGAAACTTGGTCGCAACTGAGAACGTTACTTCCAAGGCAGTGGACGCTCAATAAAAATCTCGTTGTGGCGGAGAAGCCTTACAAAAATAGCACGCTAACCTTTTAGAGAGTTTACAAAAATAAATTAATTGAATGAATGAAAAGGCTGAAACTCTAAGCCTATTTATAGCCTAAGAGAATAAATCTGGATTGTTGATTGTTGAGGAATTTTCTCTTGGCCGTTGATCCATGGATATAATCTGAACGGTTGATCTTGGATGGGATTAAACTGCATCCATTGGATCTAATTAAAGGATAAGGTTTTATCCTTTAAGACTTTATCATCTGCTTTAGACTTCGATGTTGACATCTTCAAGTAGAATCATCGGCAGCTTGTGAATGTCATCAATTGTTATCCCGACTGGTAACCATGACAACATATGCTACCGAGGTCAAGAGTTCGAGTCTTCTTAGCAGTAATTAAATTTCTTTTTTTTCTGAGCGCCTGGTTTGACATGGTCAAACTGACCAATCTTTTGGTTCATCTTCTGGGTGATTTCTGGCCTACCGGAGTTAGGCTCACCCGAACCCGACTCCGGCCTTTCGCCCCTCGAACGTGCTTCCTCCTGGCTTCCCGTCCCTCTGGTGTCGCATACGTCCTTCTCGATTTACCGGTGTACTCTTCCGCAGCTTCCGCGTCCCTCGGATTGTACCGAGCCCGTCGGCTCACTTCTCCGCACAATCCTTCTTATCCGCTACATCTTACGCTCGACTTCCTTCGTACCTAAGCTCCTACACACTTAGTAGAGAGATTAAACACACCAGGACCTAACTTAAATCGGTTGATCACATCAAAATCAACCAGGGGTACTTACAGGTTCATCCATAATATTCATATCAAAAATGATAAACAACGTGAATTTTCAACGTGAAACTCAACGTGAATGACATGACACTCCAATTGTATCGATCCTCGACGGGTTCACCGTGCCCCCCAGGTTATAGTTTTGTTCGGGGCGGCGGTCGGAGGCCGCCGTCAGTGTCCAAGCGTCAATCGGACGTGTACATGAAAAGTGTCACAACATTCACGTTGAGTTTCACGCTCTCTATCATATCTCTATTCATATTAGAGACAAATCTTGTTAACATTTACATAATCATTCGTGTATATATACCAACATAAAGAAACAAGATGCATAAATGATCAGAAATAACATTCAAGAGCTCAGAGAGTCAAATAAAAAAAAGAGCATAAAATTTAATTATGAAATCATTAATAATCTTCTATAATGCCCATCCTTATAGAAGAGAAGATTGCTGCGGCATTATCACAATAAATTTTCAGCGGCTCAGCAATACTGTCGACTATTCCAAGTCATGAAATAAAGTTTCGCAACTATAATCCATGAATGATGACCTCAAAGCTTACCACAAACTTAGCTTTCATAGTTGAAGCATCAATGACTGATTTCTTCTTACTTTGCCATGAAATTGCTCCTCCAGCTAAGAGGAACAAATAGACAAATGTGGATTTCTAGAATGATCTCCTATAAGTGAGCATGTATTCTTTTGTCCCTTGTAAATATCATAAAGCTTTCTTTACTGATAACAAAGAAGGTTTGATTGGATAAAGGGAAGGCTGTATTGGTTCGATTAGTGTGGTATTAACTTAAAGTATTAGCTTGACTGAACTATAGGTTGATAACAAATCTATTTGGATATTGTTCAGGTTAATAATTAGTTAAGAGTTAGTTATATAGTGGTCTGCCCACTTATGACTTAACCACTCGAAGTAGTGGTGATTGTCAGAGTGCGAGCGGTCATCCCGTCGTGCTGCTTTCAACCACTTATGGGTAGTGGTAGTTGTTGAAGTAATAATCGACATTGACACTCCTCTCTGTTATTTATGAGGGATAGACAGAGCAGTTATGCTCCCCCGTTAGGTACTAGAGCGGTTGTGCTCCCCTTCTTGGAGTTAGAGATTGTTCCTCCTTGTTTTTGGGTTATTAGAGCGGTTGTGCTCCCCTGAGGTCTTTGATACAGAGCGATTGTGCTCCCTGTTGTATTGGGGTTCGGGATTGAGGTTTTTCTCCCAGCATCCTGTCCACTCAACTACTTATAGAACATGGATTTGAGATTGTTAGTGTGTGCACTTATATGCTAAGATACTTTTATGTATTTATGGATAATTATTTTAATAAAGGCAAGTATTTAGCGTTAATCATTTACTTTTTTGTACGTATATGATTAATGATAAAGTCCCACAGATTAATGGTTATATTATTCTGAAAATCGTCCTTGATCGGATAGATATCTAGAGGGGACATAAATATCTAGATCAACGCTAAGTATGACTAGGTCAAGATAGACCGGAGGGATGGATATCCAAGTTGTACTTAGGGGTGCCTTGAGTTTAGAGGTACACTGGACACGACCCGCTTAAGAGAACACCACATATTAAGCATCATTGGTAGTTCGTCTTAATGAACGAGTGTAACTGATCTTTTGACTTGAGACCTTCATATATTCTATGCGTGGAGTTATGCACTTTGATGCCGTTAAAAGCAATCTTTAATTGGATTGTGATTAATACGGTAATTGGGTGTATGACAAAACGTAGAGAGAATAGTGTTGAGTCAATAGAGGATTCATCGCTCTCTTGGATTTGGGAGTTAACATCCTGACCGCTTGATAGAGATATTAGTGACTCGAAATCCATGGCCATGGGAGGAATGATTATCATTCAAGATGAGTCTATTATATCTTGGAAATCAAGTAAAACAATTAATTGGTGATGATGCATACTGCACCGAATTAATTGGGATGTAGGATAAAGATGAAGAGATTGAATTACACAGTAATCGGTTCATGGAGGTTTTAGTTTATAACTAATATTCTATCACGTTGGGTGGCTAAAAACTGTTGCTAGACAGTTACCTTAGTCTGTGTATGAATTTACACTGCCTTCGTGTATAGAACCTAGAGGGTCGCACGCATAGCACATAGACACGAACATTATCTGTAGTTGATTATTTTAGTGGATACTAAAATTAATCAATTTATTATTTCTGAATAAGAATTAATTGGATTATTAATTATTTCTGAAATATTGGAAGCGAGAACGGATCAAGATCAAATATGGATTTATTTGATGAAGAGAAGAGAGAGTAAATTTATCTCTTATTATTTTTGGAGAATTTGAAAGGCCACAATTATTGTGGCAATAATGGAGAAGATAAAGAGTCTCTATTAATGGTTATTAATGGAGAAGATGAAGAGTCTCTATTAATGAATATTAATGGAGAATTTCAAAAGTCGCAATTATGATAAATTAATGAAGAATATGAAGAGTCATGTCTCTTCATCTTCCTTGGAGGCTATATATATCCACCCTTGGAAGAAGAGGAGGAGACACTTCTCCTTTGCCTCTCTTGTGCGATTTCTCTCCATCTCTCTCGGGAAGCCTTCGACTACTTCTTCTCTAGTTGGAGACGCATCTCCAGATCCGTAGTGCATCCGAAAGAATTCTATCGATCCAAGTGGCTAGCACCTAACGGATCATCCAGTTCGTGATCTTGTGCGCGTGGATACCGCTAGAGGAGTCGCACGTGGGGCTCTCATCTATTCGTGATATTATTCACAAATAAGCAAAAGATTACAAGGTATGTTTTCAGTTTATGCTTGTTTTCGCATCATTTTGTTTAGAACTATAAGTACTATGAAAAGATCCATGATTTAAGAGCAGATTTTTGCTTTATAATAAATATTCCGCTGCCTCAGAACCCAACAGTGGTATCAGAGCGAATCGTGGTTGGATCATATAGTTCAAAACCTCTTCTTCAAATTTTTGAAGATTAGTGCTTCGAGAGATTTCGAAGAATTTTTTTTTATCTCATGTGTTATGATTTAACATTTCAAGATAGAAATGTAGAAATGAATTTTATCTATCAAACCTGTAGAGAAATACATGTTATGATTTAGATATAAATTCCTTATGGTTGAAGTACATGATTACTTCAAGATTCTTAGAGATAGATCTCGTAATGAGATTGTGTGGATGCACAAGAAGTAAATTAATGGTGAGACATTTTAATAATTGTAAAATCCCTTAAATATTAAGTCAAGATTTGTAGAAAGCCCTCTGTTAATAACTGTGATGATAGTTAGAGTTTTTACATGAGTCGGTATAGCTCAGCTGTGGGCTTGTGTCAAAACATCTATAATTTATCATAATTATTAGTGGGTCGACTTAAATCAAATTCGTTAACTTGTTTAGCTCAGCTAAGGTCAATTGATTTGAGGGGCAAATGTTGAGAATATAAGGCTCGACAAAAGTATATCGAAAGTCACAGAAATTAGTGATTGGCAAGTTAAGGCCTACTTGATGAATATAGCATGTAGGTACAGCTCAGCTGTGTGCATACTATATGATTCAAGATTTCGATCCTATTAGGAATTGTTACCAACCAATTCCCGATTCTAACAGTGGGGGCTGTTGGACCTGAATAAAATAATAGGAGTTATAAGTCGTTTATTAAATATATTCCATAAATACTAAAACTCTGCTTTAAAATTACAAGATGGCAAACACAAGTACCCTTTCGTTGCGAAGTATTCTCGAGAAAGAGAATGTCCTCCTCGGTTCAAACTACCTGGAATGGTATAGGAAACTGAAAATTGTCTTGAGACACGAGAGAAAAATTTACGTGCTCGAAGACGAATTTATGAATGAGCCTGCGCTAAACGCATCGGAGGAAGATCAGTCATATTACTCTCAGTACTTGGAAGATGCACTGGATGTGCAATGCATCATGCTGTCATCTATGTCTCCCGAGTTACAGAGACAGCATGAGAACATGAGTGCTAGGGAGATTGATCAGCACTTGCGTGAGCTCTTCTAAGAGAGTGCGAGAGTAGAGAGGTATGATACCTCTCGAGTATTGTTTCGTACCATGCTGGAGGAAGGAAATCAAGTTGGGCCCCATGTACTCAAGATGATCGGGTACATAGAAAGGCTCGAGAGCTTGGGTTTCAAGTTGGACCAGGACTTGGCCATTGACTTGGTCTTGTCGTCACTACCTCCATCTTTTTCCCAGTTCGTGTTGAACTTCAACATGAACAGTATGGACAAGAGTTTGACTGATCTGATGACAATGCTGAAAACTGCTGAGAAGGATATGAAGGTAAATCCTTCACTGCATACAATGATGGTAAGAAAGACCAACAAGCGCCCTAGCACCGGGAAATCTAATCCCAAGGCTAATGCAGTGAAGAATCCCGAATATCAAGCTCAGAAGAAGCTCAAAAAGGGGACGCAGGTACCCAAATCTAACGAGAAGGAGGCCATATGCTTCTACTGTGGCAAGAAAGGTCACTGGAAGAAAAACTGCTACATTTTCATGAAGAAGAATGCCAGTGGAGCGGATGCTTCATGTATCTTTATGATAGAGTGCAATCTTTCTGTTTCTTCATCATGGGTTATAGATTTTGGACGTAGTTCTCACATTTGTGCGAACATGCAGGGTCTAAGTGACTGCAAACGGTTGTCCAAAGGCGAGATGGACCTACGAGTGGCTAATGGGGCTAGAGTTGCTGCATTAGCTGTGGGAACTTATTCAATAAATTTGCCTAGTGGACTAGTTTTGAATTTAGAAAACTGTTATTTTGTTCCTAGTTTCTCAAAGAATATCATTTCGGTGTCATGTTTGGGCGCCAAGGGATTTGTATTTCAATTCAAGGACAAGTTATGCTCCTTTTATTTGAATAATATATTCTATGGGAATGGTTCAATGAATAACGGTCTTTATGTTCTTAACTTAGATGAACCGATTTATTGTGTTGAAAGCAAGAAACAGAAATTGCATGACTCAAACTTGACATATCTCTGGCACTGTAGACTTGGTCATGTAACCCAAAAACGCATTCCTAAATTACTCAGTAATGGGTATTTGGACTCTTTTGAGTTAGAGCCCATAGATACATGCGTAGCATGTTTACAAGGTAAAATGACCAAGAAACCTTTCACTAAGATAGGTGAACGGGCAAAGGAACTACTAGAACTCATACATAGTGATGTGTGTGGTCGATTGCAAGTTCAGGCTAGAGGAGCTTATAAGTGGCAAGAAGATTAAAGCTATTCGAAGTGATCGAGGTGGCGAGTATCTAAGCCAAGAGTTCATTGATTACCTAAAAGAGTGTGGCATAGTTTCCCAACTTACACCTTCTAGAACCCCGGAGTGGAATGGTGTTTCGGAAAGGAGAAATCACACACTCATGGAAATGGTTAGATTAATGATGAGTCATGCAAGTCTTTCAATGTCGTTCTGGGGCTATGCCTTAGAAACAGCGGCATACATACTTAACCGAGTTCCAACCAAGGCAGTAGACAAGACTCCTTATGAATTATGGTTTGGAAAGAAACCAAATTTGTCTTATCTTAAGATATGGGGTTGTGATGCTTATGTGAAGAATGCAAATTCTAATAAGCTTGCAGCAAGATCCATAAAGTGCATGTTTGTAGGTTATCCCAAGGCTACAATGGGATACCATTTTATCTCCCAAGTGAGCACAAAGTTATTGTTGCTCGATATGCCACTTTCTTGGAAAGACAGTTTATATCTAAAGAAAGTAGTGGGAGTAAAGAATGTCTTAAAGAAATTACAAACTCTACAAACTCTACAAACAGGTTGGAAAATGAACAGTTGGACGAAGAGACAGAACCACAACTACAAGTGTCTCCTTTATCCGAGACTGATCCAGAAACGCGAGATCAACGTAAGTCCACAAGAATACACCGACAGCTAGATAGATATGGTTGGTTGGTAACCCAAGATGAGCAAGTGCTACTCATCGAGGAAGATGAACTGTCGACTTACGAGGATGCAATTACTTCAAATGATTCTGAGAAATGGCTAGAAGCCATGAAATTTGAAATGGACTCCATGTATGCCAACCAAGTTTGGGAGTTGGTTGATGTGCCAGTTGGGGTAAAACCCATAGGGTGCAAGTGGATCTTCAAGAAGAAGATTGACATGGATGGGAACGTAAGTACCTATAAAGCAAGGCTTGTGGCAAAGGGTTTCAATCAACGTCAAGGAATTGACTATGATGAAACATTCTCACCCGTTGCAATGCTTAAGTCCATTAGGATTTTGCTAGCTATAGCAGCTTACAAGGATTATGAGATTTGGCAAATGGATGTTAAAACTGCTTTTCTAAATGGAAGGTTACAGGAGGAAGTATATATTACACAACCTCCCGGTTTTATAACATCTAAGAACGCCAATAAATTATGTAAGCTCATGAAGTCTATTTATGGACTAAAGCAAGCATCTCGGAGTTGGAATCTGCGATTTGACGAAGCAATTAAGGATTTTTCCTTTGTCAAGAATCCAGAAGAACCTTGCGTTTACAAGAAGGTTAGTGGGAGCAAGATTATGTTCCTAATATTGTATGTTGATGATATACTTCTCATAGGAAATGATATCCCTAGCCTAGAATCTACCAAGAATTGGCTGGGAGAGTGTTTTTCGATGAAAGATCTTGGGGATGCAGCCTATGTCTTAGGTATTAGAATATACCGAGATAGACAAAGATCTTGGGGATGCAACCTATGTCTTAGGTTTAGAGTTTAAGTTATTTATGGTTTATTATTTGGATGTTAATAAACTGAGGATGTTTTGTGTTTATTTCTTCTGTTATTGCCAACCACTTGTAGCTGTGATCATGATATGGTATGAGATGATGTAGTATAAGCTTCACATTGTCCACCATACAAGGGAGATGTTACTAGATTTTCGAGCAAGTATGAGCCTCTGGGGGCCGACATTATATCTGCGCTTGGTTTTAGAACCTTCGCCCGACCAATCTATTTGATGGCTCCCTCAAAGCCTTGGGTCATCTGTCTGATAACTTTCGTGCCCAACAAGTCATGATTTTCTTGGGAGTGTATAAATTCTACCTTGAAAGCTTGGCGTGGAGCAACCTCATTGGCTTGATAAGCCTCCAGATCGTTTATGGTCCTCTCCCGGTCGACTTTTCTTCTTCTGCTCGAGCAATTGTTGCGTCTCGAGCATGTAGAGCTTCCTAAAGTTGTTCTTTGATATCGACCATCATATATTTTCTTTTTGCCGTTGGGCTTGCTTGTCAGATAGCTGGTCGACAGTTGCTTGGAGAGCTATTTCTTAGTCAGGCAGGAGCTTCTCTTGTTGCTCTGCTTTGGTGGTCAACCGCTCATTCTCACCAGTTAGAGTGGCAACCTGCTTCTTTGTAGCCCTCAAATTATTTTCTTGGGCCTCTATGACGTCAAGAGCATTTTCTAATCTCTCTCTTAGTTGGTCTGTTAGATCGGTTTGGAGACGGGCCTATTCGTGAACCTGAGCTACTTCTCCTTCAGCATCATGGCTAACATTGGTTGACAACTGTGCTTCCAGCTCAGCAATATTTTTCTCATAGTCCTCGACCTCGCGAACTAACGCATGGACTCGAGAAGTCATTTCTAGGTGCTCAGTCCAGACCTGTGGGATTACATAAAGAATTAAGTTAGAGGAAACGGAAGATTCAATTAAGTTAGAGAAAGCGGAGTTGGAAGTTTTTGGACTGGCAGAGATTGGTCTGGACTCCCTTAGACGATCGGATGTTGGTGGCTTGCTCCCGCTTGGGTTGGGGTCACTTGGACTTTCAACATGAATTTTAACTCTTTTCGAGGTTTTTTTTGGATATACACAACTTTTGCCTCTTGTGGAGCCCTATTTGGGTGCTCTGCTCGGTGGCTGGGGGCTCAACCGGGCTCGATTTAGAGCTAGGCATGGTCTCTGTTGGAGGTTCCAAGTGATCCCGAGGAAGAGGAAACTATTGTATGCTTTAATGAGCACCGACCATTATGGGAATACTAACATAACGATTGCATAAAATATCATTAAGATCTCAAGAAGGAGAACGATTAAGGGAAATAATAAAAGGTAATTAAAGTCTCTTGAAAATGGGAGAACTCTCTCATTTTTTCACAAATATAATGTTTCATCTTTCCTAAAACCTTACTGACTTGAGCGTCGAAGTGGAATTGTCGAAAACTCTTTTAGCGTCCTTCTAACGTTCCCTGGAATTTCTTTCTTAGGTCATCATTGTCAGCTCATTAGTCGCATTACCAGATATCGCCATCTCATCTATCAACTTCTGAATCAACATTAAATTAAACGTATAAATTTAATATGTATTCAACTTGTTAATATTGATAAATTATATTCATTAATAAAATTCTTATCAATATAAATAAAAAAATTTCATACTTATTGATAATCTAAACGTAAACCATAATATTTAAATGGATCAAGTCCATATCAAACTTAAACTAAGCTTAAACTTATAAAACAAAATCAACTCAAATTTAAATAATTAATTGAATGTGTTAATTCATTTTAACTCCATTTGATCCTGTTAAATTATTTTATCAGATAAATTTAAACATCATATCGTACGATTGATTTTCGTTTGCCATTAACTTCTGATAGATTTTATTTATATATGGCTATAGATTTGGCATCCTTGGAATAAAAATGATAGGAATAAAATTCTAAAAATAATAAAGTTCATTCTACCATTTAATATCAACGATTCTCGAATAAATAAAGATAGATAGATATATCACAATTAAGGAAATTTATTCCAACACAGTCACTTTTACACGGAATAGATAAGACTGTGCTTCATTTGAATAATTTTTTTTATTTTCTAAAAAAATTATATTATCTTATTTTTTAAAAATAATTTTTAATTATTCTTTATTTTCAAGCAAATGATATCTTTTATTTTGATAAATTGAGATGAAAAATATAAATTAAATATTATTTTTTAAAAAAATCATATTTTTAAAGAATTAAGGAGAGTGAAAATGAGAGAGTGAAAAATATAGTGAATGATGTGTCATGACATAACACTTTATATTATATGCACATGTCCGATTATCGCTTAGATACCATCGGCGGCCTTCAATCGTCGTCCCGAATCAAACTATACCCTAGGGGGCACGATAAACCCGTTAAAAATTACTCAATATAAACTACCATGTCATTCACTATACTTTTCATTTTTCCATTTTCACTCACCCTATTCTTAATTTTTGTTTGCAGAATACTATACCTGGCGTTAGCGTTTTCTACACGATTGTTGATCAAACTTTGCGTCAGCAATGAGCAAAAACGGATTTTGACGTGATTCCTGATTACCGACTATTTTTCACATTTCAAATAAAAGAAAAAAAAATATCTTTGGATATGAAAGAATCTGGGAACACATATATTTTTATATTGTTTTTATTATTTGAATGGTGCATATTGTTTTAAAAAAAAATAGCCAGCTATAAAATGCCTAATCCACTCTCACCTACATTGCCACAAGTAGAAGAAGGGCATCGATGGCGATACATGAGGTGTCACTGAGCTGCGGCTCGAAGCCCATGCCCCGCATCGCCATGGGCACCGCGGCCTTCCCTTGGCCGTCGACCTTCGACACCACTCGCGACGCCATACTCCAAGCCATCAAGATCGGCTACCGCCACTTCGACACCGCCTCGGTCTACACTTCGGAGTGGCCGCTAGGCGAGGCCGTAGCGGAAGCGCTCCGATTAGGGTTCATTGCCTCCCGGGACGAGCTCTTCATCACCTCCAAGCTCTGGATCCGGGACGCCCACAGCCATCTCGTGCTTCCTGCCTTGCAAAAGTCACTTAGGTAATCGATTTATTTGCGAATTATTTGGTGCAAAAATCGAGTGTTTGCATTATTTTCTGTTCGAGATAGTTTACGCAGAACTGCCGAAATGCCTGTTTGCAAAGATATTTCCCTTTTAACATAATCTGAAGTCGTTTGGATAGTAGAACCGAGTCATATGAATTCAAAGCTAAAGTCTTGTGTTTGGGGAAATAAAAGGAGGAAGCATTTTCTCCATGCTATTTTACCAAATTATCCTAGCAATTGGATTTCTGGAGTGGTATGGTGATTTCAGAGTTAGATATAAACAATCAAACCTTTTTTTTTTCCTTCCATCTTCTTTTGACTGTTAAGACTCTTAAAATCTTTCCATTTTCGCCATAAAAGAGTTCAATGAGAGTGTAGAGTTTTAAAACGAAAACTACCACTTTGTAGAAGAAGGTTAATGAGTCAGGCTCAGGCCCGTTGGGCTTGATTGCAAATTGCCCAGAGATAATTGGGTTGTGATCATGCCGACCAATTAACTAGGGCACAAGACCTGGTGTAGCTAGACCCCAGTCTGTGGAGCTTGGGTTTGGCCTTGCCTGTCCCAAGAGCTAATCGAGTTGTGATCATGCCGACTGGTTAACTTGGGCACAAGGCCGGGTGTAGCTAGATCTCAGCCTATCGAGCCCAGGTTTCGTCATGGCTTGTTCTGCCGTGGCTGCGCAGGTGTTGCATGAATCAAGCCTTGCCAGTTGCCAGGCTTGGCCAACTTAAGCTTGAGTGAAACGTGACTCTTTATGTTCATGAATATGAAATAAACTACACACAAATATTGTATGTATAAGTACAAAACTAGCTTAGAGAATAATAGGGAACTCCCGACTTTTAGTTAATAATTGGATATAGACACAAAAGTAATCTAGCAGAGGAATGGATACAAAAACCAACTTTTGGTGACCAAAAAGTATCAAAATTGTCATACTATTCTTGTGCCATCATTACATGAGAAAAAAAAACAGCAAGATTATAGCCTACCCAAAAGTTAAATTTCATGTTCTGCCGGAGAAATAAAGTCTGACCTTTAGTTTTTCATTTCAAAGAAAGAAATTAGTAAAGGTGGTTTTTGTATTCAGAAATTGAATTTCTATAAGCAAAAAGGTGGAACCGTCACCTTAGCGGCCCCCTGGTCCGACCCCATAGGTTTCCAGAGGGAGGCAAACCACGGTTATCACTGGTGTGGTGAGGCGTCGAGGGGATTTAATGCCAGCAGACCAGGATTTTATCCCCGTGCGTAATTGGAGACCCTCAAACCTGTGATCCTGAAGCAAACGGCCAAGCGCCTATGCGTCCTTATAATTGGACTTTACTTCAATTTGTTCAACACTTATCAAAACAAGATTTTCTATTATGTCGTTCTACCCAAAGAAGGTTCATTCCCTCTGCATTGTTTAAATCTTACTAGGAGCCTTCAGTTGGAGTACCTTGACCTCTATCTCATTCACTTCCCCATTTGTGCTAAACCGGATCGACCTCCCTTACCAATTTCTGAGGATGAATTAATGCCCATAGATATAAGCTCAGTATGGGCAGCCATGGAGGAGTGCCAAACGACGGGACTTACCAAAACCATTGGAGTCAGCAACTTCTCCATCAAAAAGATTGAGAAACTGCTCTCTACTGCCACAATTCCACCTGCGGCCAACCAGGTTTACATACAAAACCTACAAATTTATACTTTAGATTCACCTTACTATGTTAGATTCAATTAATTTTTTTTACTAAAAAATGCATAAGGTGGAGGTGAACCCTCTTTTTCAACAAAATAAGCTGAGGGAGTTTTGCATAGCTAAAGGCATTCAACTCTGTGCTTACTCACCGTTGGGAGCTAGAGGAACAGCCTGGGGTCAAGATTGGGTTATGGAGTGTGAGATTCTGCAACAAATAGCCAAAGCTAAAGGAAAGACTCTTCCTCAGGTAAATGAGACTAATGTTAATGACAATCCCAATCATAAGTGACTACGAACATTGCAATAACTGATCAAATATTTAAAGATTGAAACCACTTATCTTAAAACTGGCTGTATAACTCGATGTTTGTATGATAGATATGTTTGAGGTGGGTTTACGAGCAAGGAGACTGTGTGATAGTGAAAAGCTTCAATGAGAAAAGATTGATGGAGAACTTGGACATACTGGACTGGGAGTTGAATGAAGAAGAGAGGGAGAGCATCAGTAGGATTCCTCAGCGCAGAGGAAATCCAGCTTTGATGTTCATCTCGGAGAATGGGCCCTATAAATCTCTTGAAGAGTTTTGGGATGATGAAATATGATGAAGATTTTGCTAAATGATATGAATTTGTTTTTGATGTATGTAATTTTGCTGTATGATATCAATACCTCCACTGATAGCCCCACCTTAACTGAGTAAAGATGAAGGTGGTTTAAAATAATGATACGTGGGTGATAAATTTATGCGAATCTTATAGTAATACTATTGTTCCTCCATTATAGCAACCAAACAGTAGGTGCTGCTGTTGTGTTTTAATAGAAACTGCAATTTCTGTTTTACTGGCTATTATGGTTTTGCTGTTCTTTCCCCCATCTCCTGCAATCAATCATCCTCCTTGGTGTCATCATGGATCAGTGCGGTGCTCCAGCTGTACAGGAACTCCGTCTTCCCCGCACTTATGAAAGCCTCCGCCATTCTGTGGTTCGCGCGCTGGTTCCTACGTCTTCCCCACACACATGAAAACCTCCGCCATTCTGTGGTTCGCTTGCTGCAGCACCAGCTGTTGGTGGCGTAGAACAATGATGGCTTAGAACAATCAGTACCACTCCGCCATCATACTCACCCAAAGATGGAGAAAGACAAAGAGAAAATAACCAAGGAGAAATTCTTATTAACAATTGATGTTACTTCTACAATCTTATGTTGTATTTATACACCGTAAGTGATAAGAGTTAACCATAAAATAGGAAAATTATCACCCTAAGATCCACAAAAATAGGAAAGATCCATAAAACTAGGAAAGACTAACCAAATACTAAGCCATAAAAAATTATTAAAATAAAATGATAATGTTTGAATTATTTATTTTCTCACATTGCTCCTCCTAATCTTGACATGACTGTAAATTACGGACGCCGAGTAGTTGTCGCATGACAGCTGACTTCACTCCTGGCAATGCTTTAGTTAATATATCGGCTCGTATTGAATTCAACCACAATTTGTCCCTTCTCAACACATTCTCTGATAAAATGAAACCTTGTATCTATGTGCTTGCTTCGACCATGGAATATCGGATTCTTCATGACAGCTATGACAGATTTGTTGTTAACAAACAAAGTTACCGGTCTTGGCTTTACTCGGTTAATTCGATGGCAAGGCTCCTCAACCACAAGGCATGGCAGGCCGCAGTTATGGTTGCCAAGAATTTTGCCTCACAAGATGAAAGTGTCACTGTCTTCCGCTTCTATGAATTCCAGGACACCAAACTTTCATTAAAATAGAAAGTCATTCCACTTGTGCTTTTCCTTCCATCAAGATCGCCGGCTAAATCACTGTCCGAGTAGCCGAATACATCAACTTCATGGTGTCCCTTTATATAAGCAAGTCCATAATGGATTGTACCTTTTAAATACTTGAGGATCTGTTTGACCGCCTTTTGATGCACGATTGTAGGCCTCTCCATGTATCTGCTCGCCATTCCGACAGAATATGATAGGTCCGGCTATGTGTGTAACAAATATCTTAAACAACCAATGATGCGCCTATACTCCGTGGCGTCAACTGGAGTTCTTTCCAAGTCTTTTTGCAGCTGTGTCTTGGGTTCCATTGGATGCTTTGTGGCATTGCAGTCTGCCATTTTGAACTGAGATAGAATTTTCTTGACATAAGCTGATTGCTTAAGTAAAATTCGGCTCTTCTGTTGCTCCACTTCAATCCCTAAGTAGTAAGAGAGAAGACCCAGATCACTCATCTCAAATTCTGCCATCATTTGTTGTTTAAACTTGTTGATTTTTCTGTGATACTTCTTGTCACGATGAGATAATCG
Source organism: Boesenbergia rotunda (assembly GCA_024364735.1). NCBI lineage: Eukaryota > Viridiplantae > Streptophyta > Magnoliopsida > Zingiberales > Zingiberaceae > Boesenbergia > Boesenbergia rotunda. The sequence goes on from JAGFNQ010005733.1 coordinate 163,276, forward strand.
ACATACAGTCCAACAAGTATACTTGCTTCTCCTTCACTTCTTGTATATAATGCATGTTCTTGAATACATTTTTTTGAGGCCAAGTTCTTCTAGACTCCTATTCAGTCGTATGTTCCAAGCTCGTGGAGCTTGCCACAGTCCATAGAGGGCCTTGGACAACCTGTACACCTTATGTTTCTGATTTTGTACCTCAAACCCTTCCGGTTGAGTGACATATATTTCTTCTTCTAACTCTCCGTTAAGAAATGTTGACTTCACATCTAGATGGTGTACCTCCCAGCTTTGATTTGCTGCAAGCGCAATAATAATTCGAATAGTGTCAAGTCTAGCGACAGGTGCAAATACCTCTTCAAAGTCGATGTCTTGTCTTTGTACATATCCTTTAGCCACTAATATTGCCTTATGCTTGACGACTTTCCCCGCTGAATCTTTCTTTAATTTAAACAACCACTTTAGACCGATAGGTTTGCAGCCTAATGGGAGCTTAGTTAGGGTCCTTGTCTTGTTCTTCTCAATAGATCTCAGTTCTTCCTCTATTGCTTCGTACCAGCAAGCCTTGGTTGCAGCCTCTTGGTAACATGTCGGCTTTCAAACATCACCAGCATTGCCTCATTCTCTTCTTCGTCAATACCAACCACTTTCTCAGTGTTTGCATAGATATCAGCAATGGACCTAAAGCGGACTGGTCTTTCTTGAGACTCGGGTGAGTCTGTTAATGAAGGCGAGGTAGCTGTATGAGCGTTTGATGGTGGTGTAGATGGACTTGACATTCTTGGCATGGGTACCACAGCTGTTGCCGGTGGTGTGACATCTTCCACCCGTGACTCAGTGTCTGCTGCAATAATCACCTCGTCGGTGTCGAATGCATCCACCACCATAAACTCCGGTAAGTTTTCCTCATTGTTGGAACCTGCATTCCATGTCCATTCACAATTTTCTTGAAACATTACATCTCTACTTACTTGTAGCTTGCTATGCTTTGGATCAAATAGACGATGAGCTTTGCAACCTTCCTCGACACCCAAGTATACCATGGGTGAGCTTCTGTCGTCAAGTTTCTTCAGATGAGGAGTTGTGTTTTTCACATATGCAACACAACCGAACACTCTCAAGTGGGCGACATGTGGCTTCCTCCCCATCCAAGCTTCAAATGGGGTACGCTCTCCTAGCGCCTTAGTTGGGAGACGGTTCAGCAGATAGACAGCATGCCTAACCGCCTCTCCCCAGAACCTTGCCGACATATGTGTACCCTTGAGGAGAGATCTTACCATGGCTATCACGGTGCGATTACGGCGCTCCACTACACCATTCTGTTGGGGTGTGTGGGGAGCCATAAGGTGCCACTCAATTCCTTCATTTTCACAGAACCGAGTGAACTCCGTGGATAGAAACTCACCACCCCGGTTTGTTTGAAGTGTTCTGATCTTGTATTCAGTCTTGTTCTCCATCAAGGATTTGAACTTCTTGAATGCTTGGAATGCATCACTCTTTGATGCTAATACAAACACCCATATCCACCTTGTAAAATCATCAACAATCAAAAGAAAATACTTGTTGGCCCGCAAATATCCGCATAGAGAAGTTCCAACGTCTTCTCCCCCAACAGCTTCAAGTCATGGAAATTGACATGCCCGAGCCTTGCATGCCACAACCAAGTTGGGTCTTCTAGGCTTGCTAGGAGACAAACTTGCTTGAATGTCTTCAAGGTTATCTTATACAGGCGATTTTGTGTTCGCTTTACCAGCATCAAGAGCTTCCTGCTCCCATCAATCACCTTCATGGTATCTCCTTCCATGTGTACCTCGTTCCCAGTTTCTGTCAATTGACCAAGACTTATGATATTACTACAAAGTTTTGGAATGTAGTATACCTCATGGAGAGCCTTCTGATTGTCGTTCTTGCATTCGAACACAACCGTCCCCTTGCCCATGATCTCAATGGTTGATCCATCGCCAAACCTCACCTTCCCAGTGATGGTTTCATCTAGTTCTTGAAACTTCTTGCGATGACCCGTCATGTGGTTGCTGGGACCGTTGTCAAGGTACCGGACGTCTTTATCTTCCCCTTTCATAACGCTATGATACATCTCTGGTAGAAATCTTTCTTCGCTGAGCAGAATCATATCTTGCCGCTCTCGGCTAGCGTGAGACTCCTCGTGGGACACGTTCATCATTAGTGTTGGCTCTTCATCGGTGGTGCAAGTGAGGTGAGCCTCATTATCATGACGCTTGTTGTAGCATTCGGACGCATAATGCCCCATTTTCTCACAATTGAAGCACTTTATATGGCTCTTGTCACGAGTGCCACTATTGTTGCCGCTAGTGCCTCCTGCATTGTCTTAGCGCTGCGTACCACGACCACAACCGCGCCCTCGCCCACACCCACGCCATTTGCCACGACTTGGGCTGCTCGACCCACGCCCCTTGCCTCCTGACGAAGTGTCCACGTTGCTCCCCTTCTGTCGCATTTGCCATTCGGCATGAGTAAGTAGGAGCTCACCTTCAGTGCCGTTGGTATTGCCGCGTAATCGTAGTGTTCGTTCCTCGTACACCTTCAGTCGTCCTATAGTCTCCTCAAATTGTATCTTCTCAAGGTTGTGGAACTGCTCAACACCAGCAACAATAGGGAAGAATTTATCAGGGACAGAATCGAGCAACTTCTTTACCAACGAGGAATCTTCAAGCGTGGCACCAAGAGTGGAGAACTTGCTCCTCATAGCGCTGAGTTTGCCAGCAAACTCATCAATCGTATCGGCTCCTTCATCTGAAGGGCGTCAAACTCGCTCTTCAACGTTTGTACGCGAGCCTTCTTCACTCGTTCACTGCCTAGGTACCTCAGCTTGAGGCTGCCCTAGACTTCTTTCGCCGTCTTCTTTGTTGCAATTTGAAGAAGAATGCCTTCGGGGACACACTGCAAGATGTATGCATGTGCCTTTTTGTCCTTCTTAGCATCCACTTGGACTCCTTCCACTGGCTCCACCGTCTCCTAGACTCCCTGAGCATCAAGAATTGCCTCTGTCTTTATTGTTCACATAGTATAATTGTGAGGGCTTAGCATTGGATAGGGAAATGACACTCCGCCGTTCTCCTTCACACCAGCATGTGGGATGTCTGACATTTTTGTGGAATTGTGGATTCTTGGGTGTTCTATATGACCAACACTCTGATACCAAATGTTGGTGGCTTAGAACAATGAGTAGCACTCCGCCGTCACACACACCCAAAGATGGAAGAAAGACAAAGAGAAAATAACTAAGGAGAAGTTCTTATTAACAATTGATGTTCCTTCTACACAATCTTATGTTGTATTTATACACCATAAGTGATAAGAGATTAGCCATAAAATAGGAAAGACTATCACCCTAAGATCCACAAAAATAGGAAAGATCCACAAAACTAGGAAAGATCCGGAAAGATCCACAAAACTAGGAAAGGCTAACCAAAGACTAAACCATAAAAAAATTATCAAAATAAAATAAAAATAAAATGATAATGTCTGGATTATTTATTTTCTCACACCAGCCATAAGACTCTGACGGGGATGACGACTTTCGGGCTGTCTGAGTCTATGCGCGACTGCCATCGCCTCTCGTATCTCCTCCACCAGCGCGGCACCCAGCCCAACGGCTAGGCCGACGCTGAGGCGCGGAAGGTGAGCCTAGAATCGTACCCCGTGGAGCTGTGGCCAAGGGGACTAAGGTACGATCTTCGACGGACAGGATGAGGAGCACGGTGAGCGGGGAGAAGAGAGCCGTGCTCACTGGCGGGATGTCTAAACCGGGCATCAGGCGACAGTCCATCGTGCGAAGGTAGTTGTGGGCGCGCGACGTGGAGATGAGGATGCTGAAGGCCCAAATCGGCAACATTCAGACGATGGCTGTTAGCTCCTCAACGCGGTGGACCGCCATCAACCTCCATAGCAACGGCTAGCCGAACTCCAGTGTGTTGTTGGACAGCTCAATCAACGAACCTTCGTGGGAGGAAAAAAAAAATCCAATTTTGTTGATCCAATGATCAAAATTTTAACATAGGAGCACATAGACACATAGAAGCCCGTAAACATAGAAAGGATTCTCATAGGATATAATTAGTACATGAGTTTTATTATCTTGTGATCTGAGAATCAAAATCTAACAAAATCGATATGTCTATCTTTTTCACATACTAGTTATAGCATCTGGACTAGTAGTTTCTATAATTTATCTCATTCGTGTGACCCTGAGATAAATTAATGGAGGCGCTAGGACAAATAAATCACTTTTTGTCATCTTGTAAACATAGAAAGGAAATAATAGGAAAATAATTAAAGTGAAGGCAGTTGCTTCCTATTATTTTTGTCGTCGTCATCCCAACAAATTCATTGGGAAGATATCTAACATTGAGTTTGATTGTTAATTTATTAAAATATCTATCTCGACATAACGGCGACCAATTAAATTTTCTAAAATAATGACCACCAATAAAAAAAAATCAGTAAAAAAATATATATAGATTTACTATATATTGTTGAATTTCTTAAAGAGGGTAATGAACTTGATGATTTTGGAAAAAGAAAAGAGTGACTGATGTAATTCTCTGATGACTGAAATTTACTAGACAAAGAAATTGAAGAAAATCCTATCATGTGTGGAGTAAAATTTGGAAAAAAAACTTGTTATTTGGTAACTTAGAGGATGACTAAAAAGAAACAATATACTTATATAGGAAAATCAGTATTACAAAACGACAGTGGTTGAAGAAGAGAGGAGGAAGAGAAAGAGAAAAAGAAGATTTGTGGGGACTAACATTCCTGTAAGAAGAGGAAGAGGGAGAAGGAGAAGGAGAAGGAGAAGAAATGAAATGGACGGGAAGATACAAAAGGGGAAAGTGAGAAGGAGAAGAAATGGATAAGAAAATAATAAGGATAAAGTTTGATGACTTTTAAATTAAGAGAAGGAAAATGTAGTTGCTTTTGCTATGGAAAAATTGATAGAATTCATGAATTAAAAATTAGAATTCATGAATTCTTACAAGTATATCAAAAAGAAAAGTCTAATTTGATATCTGTTTATTATATTTTGAAAGAAGATATTACATCCCTTTATATAAGGTTAAAATGAATTCTATAATTCACATCAATCGATGTGGAACAAAATGCAAATATAAAATAATGCATATGTTAACATCCCCTCTCAAACTCGTGATGGTGTAGTGAGAAACATTGAGAGTTTGTCAAGAAAGAACCGGTGACGCTTGATGGTGTGTGCCTTTGTGAAGGAATCTGCGAGCTGCATTGAGGATGAGACAAAAGATAAGGATATGGTGCCTCGCTCGAAATGGTGCCGAGTAAAGTGGCAATCGATCTCAATATGCTTGGTACGTTCATGAAAGACTGTGTTGTGCGCAATCTGAATAGCACTCTTATTATCGCAGTACATCGATGTCGGACCACTAAGGGAGACGCCCATATCAGTCAATAGCCAGCGTAACCATATAATCTCACTTGTAGCAGAAGCCATAGCGCGATACTCTGCCTCAGTTGAAGAGCGAGAAACAACATCTTGTTTCTTACTTTTCCATGAAATAAGTGAATCACCTAAAAATACACAATAACCCGTAGTCGATTTTCAATCAGTTTGGTCAGTTGCCCAGTCGGCATCAGAAAAAGCGCGAAGCTCCAAAGATGAGGTCGATGGAAACAAAAGACTCTGATATAGCGTTCCCCGAAGATAACGAAGAATACACATAACTACAGCCCAATGAACAGATGTAGGTGAGCAAACGAACTGACTGACAATGTGAACAGCATATGCAATATCAGGCCGAGTAATAGTGAGGTACGCCAGACTGCCCACGATTGATCGATATAAAGTTGGATCAGCAAGAGGATCCCCATCAGTAGGATTGTAACGAACGTTGACCTCAAGAGGAGAGTCAACAACACGAGTATCTGTGAGACGAGACCGCTCAAGAATATCTGAAGTGTACTTAGACTGAGATAGAAGATATCCCCTTTCAGAATAAGTTACCTCAATACCTAGAAAGTAACGTAGATTACCTAAATCTTTCATCTCAAAACGATGAGACAAAGTAGCTTTTAGATCTGAGATACCGTCAACATCATCTCCTGTAATAATCATATCATCAACATACAACAAGAGCATAATATGGCCTGCAGGAGACGATTTAACAAATAATGCTGAATCATGAGAGCTAGAAGTAAAACCAAGTGAAGATACTACAGAGGAGAACTTGTCGAACCAAGCTCTCGGGGCTTGTTTAAGACCATACAGGGCCTTCTTAAGCCTGCACACTTGTCCTGGCCGATGAGAAACACCAGGTGGAGGGACCATGTAGACTTCCTCCTGAAGATCTCCATTCAAAAAAGCATTTTTAACGTCAATTTGTGAAATACTCCAGCGACGAACAGAAGCTACTGCAATAAGAACCCGGACAGATGTCATTTTTGCAACAGGTGCGAAAGTCTCCTCATAATCCATACCATACTCCTGAGCATAACCTTTTGCAACCAAACGAGCTTTATATCGCTCAATAGAGCCATCAGACTTGGTTTTAATCATGTATACCCATCGAGAACCAATAATTTTCTTACCAACCGGTGGAGAAACCAAATCCCAAGTACCAGTTCTGTCCAAAGCAGACATGTGACGGCCTGACTTCTTCTCTACCCTCTGCTTAAGCCGGGTCGTCGCTTGAGCTTAACCTCAACTTTACCTTACCCTTAGCCTTAGGTTACACCTTCTCCTTGTCTTATTACGGACCGTTACTCCATTACTCCTCCGCTACTTTGAGGCATGGCGAAATGCGGAATTACTTTTTTTTTCCTACCTTAGACGAACCGTTACCTTGTCTACTACTTGGTAAATCATACTATCTCTGGACAGGGAAGGGCACGCCCAAGGCGTGTTGACTGACACGCCCGTGGCCCCGGCTGTGCTGGCTGACACGCCCGTGGGGCGGATGGGCACGCCCGCGTCTGTCACCGCAGAGGTCTGCCAGTGAACGACACGCCCGGGGCGTGCTGAAGAGCACGCCCGTGCCCGTGTCCTCCTCTGCTACTGAAGAAAAGAAAATGCAGCGGACAAAACTTAATTCAAAAACTCACAGAACATATAGTTTCAAGCTGGAAAATCATAAGTAAACATCTTCAAGTTGTATCGACTTCCTACTCTATGCGGAAATTAAACACATTGGTTCACTCTTTACCATTCAAAACATCAAACTAAATGTTTCTAAATACCGAAACTCTACTCATACTCAATCCAACGGATCTTTTTCCCCGGTTCCACCTCCACTGAACATCAATGCAAGTCCTGTCGCCTCCCAACTTACGCTTTCTCTTTTCCTTTATCTGCAATAGAAGGAAAATGCAACTAATAAGCACAATGCTTAGTAAGTAAATCCCTACTCACAAAATCATGATGTCAATACTAAACATGCTCATTTCAAGGAATGATTTAAAACTTTACTTACTTCAAAACTTACAACTAAACATGCTTACAACTTGAATCACTTTATCATGCTTGTTAATGTATCAATGTACACAACTAACCATGCTTACTACTTGAATCACTTTATCATGCTTGCATTGTAACAAGGTATACATATAATAATTAAACACTTTCTCCAAAAAGGAACTACTTGATTATACTTATATACTTGAAAATAATAATCACTTTCTCTTTAGGCCTTGACATTGTACCATGGTATCAGTGTACCAACTGCGCGCTTTTCTAATAGGTTGCGAGGTAGCTAGCCACCGCACCCTATTAGAACTTTACTTTCTAACTTTCGATGGGCCTTACATTTGCCCGGTACATGTCTCTTTCTCAAAGTAAAATACTTTTCTTACTTACCATACTTAAACTTATCACTTTACTTGTTTTTGCATATATTTGCATGCTAAAAACCTTTACTTCTCTCACTTTAACTTTCCATCGAGCACCTTGTGTGCTCCTTAACTCAAATTCACTTTTAGGTCTTTTCATAAGTATGAAAACTCATCATGCTTGGCCTACATACATTCAATACAAACAAATTGAATTTCTAACATGATAAAACATGCAACTTTAATAGCTAAAACATAGAATAGCAAAATTCTCTTCACCATGCTTCTACTTTTCGAAAACTAGGGTTCTACAATGAGAATTTCGAAACGAAACTACTCCTATTGCAGGTGAGCGATTTACTTACCTCGTTCTTGAAGAAAACTCACAAAATATCTCGAAATTCCTAGTGTAGGGCTCTTTTCCTCTTCCTTTGCAAGAGATCTCCACTCCTTAGCCCTAGGGAAGAAGCCCTAGGCCCTCCACTCAAGAGGAGGAAGAAGGAGGAAGAAAACCCTTGGTTTTCTCCCTGTTTTCGCAGCCCCCAAGCTCCTGTTTGCGCCGACCCTAATCACCCAAGGCGGGGATAAATCGCAACTTAAGCGGGGCTTAAATACCTTTTCATGAAAAAGCGTAACTACTCCATAACATTATTTCTCTCCTTTCTTTTTTGTGCTTGATACCCTAGCCCAGCTGGTTCGTTGGCTTCCCTTCCTCGCTGTGGTCGCGGGTTCAATCCCCACCCAACCCCTTTTATTTTTTTTTTCCATTTTTATTCCGAAAAATACTAGAAAATTTCCTAAAAATCCCTAATAATATAAGAAAATTATAGGGTATTACAATCCCCCTCACCTTGTAAAAAGTTCGTCCTCGAACTTAGAACAGCTCCGGATACTTTTGCCTCATGCTATCCTCCGATTCCCAAGTTGCCTCTTCATACTTCTGATTCAGCCATAACACTTTCACTAGCGGTACCTCTTTGTTCCTCAGCTTCTTAACTGCTCGATCTATTATCTGAATAGGTCGACTTTCATAACTGAGATCTTCCTGAACTTGTACCATCTGTGGCTCAATCACTTGGTTGGCATCTGGGAGGTGCTTCTTTAACATTGAAACATGAAATACGTTATGTATTGCTGACATTTCTGAAGGTAGCTCCAACTCATAAGCTACTTTACCAACTCTCTTTATCACTGGGTAAGGTCCTACGTATCGAGGACTTAGCTTGCCTTTCTTACCAAATCTCATCACTCCCTTCATAGGTGCTACTTTGAGGAAAACTGTATCCCCAACTTCAAACTCTAACGGCCTACGACGTACATCTGCATAACTCTTCTGCCTACTCTGAGCAGTCTCTATCCTCTGGCGGATGCTCCTGATTGCTTCTGTGGTATCCTCTATAAGATCAGTCTGAGATCCCATTTCTTTCTTCTCACTACTCTCATACCAACAGAGGGGAGATCTACACTTCCTCCCATAAAGAGCTTCATAGGGTGCCATCCCAATAGTAGCTTGGTAACTGTTATTGTAGGCAAACTCTGCTAAACTTAAATACTTGCACCAACTGCCCTTGAAATCTAATGCACAAGCTCTGAGCATATCCTCTAGAATCTGATTCACTCTCTCTGTCTGTCCATCAGTCTGGGGATGGAAAGCCGTGCTAAACTTCAGTTTGGTGCCTAGCGCTGTCTGTACACACTCCCAAAAGCGTGAAGTGAAACGACCATCCCTATCTGAGATAATGGTCTTCGGAACTCCATGTAGTCGGATCACTTCCTGTAAGTATATCTGAGCTAACTTCTCAATTGAGTAAGATACTCTGATCGCCAAAAAGTGGGCGGACTTGGTCAATCTGTCTACTATCACCCAAATAGCATCATAGCCATTTGTTGTCTTTGGTAGACCAACTATGAAATCCATGGCTATGTCTTCCCACTTCCACTCTGGAATCTGAATGGGTTGTAGAACACCTCCTGGTCTCTGGTGTTCTGCTTTAACTCTCTGACATGTCAGGCAGGTGCTGACATACTTAGCTATGTCTCTCTTCATTCCTGACCACCAAAATCTTCTTTTCAAATCCTGGTACATCTTAGTGGAACCAGGATGCATTGAGTAGGGAGTCCCATGGGCTTCTTCAAGAATCTTCTTTCTCAGCTCTTCATGATTGGGAACACACAAACGGTCACCATAATAGAGTATCCCACTGTCAGATACTCTAAACTCTTTACTCTCTCCTTCTTGCACCTCCTGCTTGATCCTTTGGATATCAAAATCCTCAGCTTGCTCTTTCTGTATCTCTTCAAGCAAAGTCGACTCTAGTGTCAATAGAGCTAGCTGCCCATCAATAATCTCCACTCCATAATCTACTATCTCCTTCTGTAATGGTGGTGCCAATGATGATAAGGACATCAAAGTGGCACAAGTCTTTCTACTCAGTGCATCTGCTACTCTATTTGCCTTACCAGGGTGGTAAAGAATCTCACAGTCATAGTCCTTCACTAACTCGAGCCACCTTCGCTGTCTCATATTGAGGTCTTTCTGAGTGAAGAAATATTTCAGACTCTGGTGATCTGTATAAACCTTACACTGCACTCCATACAAGTAATGCCTCCATATCTTTAGAGCAAAGACTACAGCTGCCAACTCCAGATCATGAGTGGGATAATTCTTTTCATAGTCTTTGAGTTGCCTGGAAGCATAAGCTATGACTTTGCCTTCTTGCATAAGGACTGCTCCAAGTCCTAGCTTTGATGCATCACTGTATATATCAAAGCTCTTATCACCTTCGGGTACTGTAAGGATAGGAGCGCTGGTCAGTCTCTTCTTCAACTCAAGGAAACTCTGCTCACAGTCCTCAGTCCACTCATACTTCTTATTCTTTCTAGTAAGGGCTGTAAGTGGAGAAGCTATCTTTGAAAAGCCTTCCACAAACCTTCGGTAGTATCCTGCTAATCCCAGAAAACTCCTAATCTCACTGGCATTATTCGGTGGACTCCAATTACTAACTGCTTCAATCTTGGCTGGGTCTACCATTATTCCTTCTTTGGAAATAATGTGGCCTAGAAAGGCTATCTGGTCGAGCCAAAACTCACACTTTGAGAATTTGGCGTACTACTCCTTCTGCTGCAAGGTCTCCAATACTATCTTCAGGTGTTCTTCATGTTCTTCCTGAGTCTTTGAATACACTAGGACATCATCAATGAAGACAATGACGAACTTGTCAAGAAAGTCCTTGAACACTCTATTCATTAGATCCATAAATGTCGCAGGGGCGTTTGTCACTCCAAAGGGCATGACTACAAACTCGTAGTGCCCATATCTTGTACTGAAAGCAGTCCTTGGCACATCACTCTCCTTCACTCTAAGCTGATGGTAACCTAATCGCAGGTCTATCTTGGAGAATACTATGGCTCCCTTCAGCTGGTCAAATAAATCATCTATCCTCGGCAAAGGATATCTGTTCTTGATGGTCACCTTATTCAAAGCTCGGTAATCTATGCACATTCGCATAGATCCATCCTTCTTCTTGACAAACAATACAGGAGCTCCCCAAGGTGAATGACTAGGGCGGATAAAACCCTTGTCAAGCAGCTCTTGCAACTGTTCTTGCAATTCTTTCAGTTCTGCTGGCGCCATGCGATAAGGTGCCTTCAAAATTGGGTTGGTTCCTGGGGCCAACTCAATTTCAAACTCAATTTCCCGATTGGGAGGGAGTCCTGGTAACTTTTCAGGAAACACCTCAGGATAGTCACAGACTACTCTCACATCTTCTTTCTTTAATTCTTCTCTTTGACTTGCATCCACTATATGAGCTAGAAAACCAGAACATCCCTTTTTTAACATCCTCTGAGCTTGTAAGGTAGATAAGAACCTTTTTGTCTTTCTCTTCGGGTCTCCAATAAATTCAAATGGAGGTTCTGCTTCTGGTGTAAACTTGACCTTTCTCTTGCGGCAGTCTATAGCAGCACTGTACTTGCTCAAGAAATCCATCCCTAAAATGACATCGTAATCCTTCATCTCAAGGACTACCAAGTCACCATAGAGCTCCCGGTTGGAAATCCTGATTGGTACTGCCCTTAACCTCTGAGTAGAGGTCATTACTTCCCCTGACGGTAAGGTTGTTAAAAACTTTTGACCCAAACTTTCTGGTGGGATCCCTAGCTTTTTAGAGAAAAGTATGGATACAAAAGAATGGGTTGCCCCAGTATCGAATAACACAATAGCATACTGAGATGAGATGGGTATTCGACCTGTGACCACGGTAGGAGCATTTGCCACATCTTCCTTGGTGATGGAGAAAATCCTGGCGTTGGTTGTGGCTGGTGGGGCTTCCATCCTCATCTGACTGTAATAAGATCCCTCCATGATTGGCTGCATCTGGTGTAGCTGAGCAGGTCCACCTCCGTACTGAAGAAACTGGGGTGGAGGCGGCTTTGCTTTAGGACAAGCCTTGGCCAGATGCCCTACTACTCCACATATATAGCAAGCTCCAACACTTGACTTGTTAGGGCAAGCCTTCATCATGTGCCCCTCTGCTCCGCATATATGGCATCCACTCATGCCCTGACGACACGCTCCAGGATGTGTCTTCCCACACTTTGGGCAAGGAGGATACTTGAGTTGCTTGTTTGATGTGCCCCCTTTGTTGCCCTCAGAGGTCTTCTGGTCTCCCTGCTTCCTCTTGCCTAAATTTTCTTTCTAGTTCTGTTGGTTCTGAGCACTCCTCTGGGACTTCTGGGTTGATGCTTGTTGTTGTTGCACCCGTGTGACCTTTATACTATTTAAGTAGTGCTCAGTAATCAAAGCGCTACTTACTAATTCTTCTGAAGTCTGTGGTCTGTTACCACTGCCAGCCACATTCAATGTTATCTGAGGTCTCAGCATCTTGAGCATCAACCTAACCCTTTCCTTTTCAGTGCTAACTAGCTCTGGGCATAAGCGAGCTAGTCGATTGAATTTCTTCACTGCCTCATCTACAGTCAGATCTCCTTGGCGGAACTCAGTGAATTCATCATAGTGCTTGTTGGTCACCTTCATGTGAAAGTATTCTTCCAGAAATTCTGCTTCAAAGTCGGCCCAGGCCATCTGATTCACATCCCTCTTAGCTTTCACTCTTTCCCACCACATCCTAGCATCTCCAGTAAGGCAGAAGGATGTGCATTTTATCTTCTCTACCTCGGGCCAGTCCAGTAACTCCATTATACTTTCCACCGTCTTGAACCATGCCTGAGCATCCCATGGTTCACTTGTGCCAGAAAAATTTTCGGGCTTCAGTCTCTGCCACTGGACCAAATATGCTTCCTGTCTCACTTCTCTTGTCTGAGGTACTGGGGGAGTCTCTGTCACCGCTGGTGCCACTACTTGTGCCACTGGTGCCACTGGCGCCACTGGCGTGGCAACAGGGGCGGCTTGCTGATTAGTCATCAAGGCAGCAATGACTTGCTGCTGCTCAGCAAGTTGCCTCTGAAGCTGGGCCACCACTCCTTGCAGATCTGTGGGTGGTACTGACTCAGTTGACTCCTGCTCTCTAGGAGTCCGCTCCTCATTTCGGACAGTTCTGGGACGTCCTCTCGCCATTCTCTTTCTCTATGGTGTATAGAGAATAAATAAGAAATAAACGCATATTTTCTTTTACTAACTTGCTTCACTATCTCTATGCATACATTAGCATATCATAGTAATACCATCCGGCTTTTCTACTATCATGCACTTACTAATACTAGCAGTCAATAAAGAAAGCATATTAACAAAAACAAAACAACATTAAATTTCTTACTTGGTAGGCGGCAGGGTTGATGCTTGATGTCAGTGTGGCGGAAGGGTGGAGACCTGCTCTGATACCACTCTGTGACGGCCCGACTTCTTCTCTACCCTCTGCTTAAGCCGGGTCGTCGCTTGAGCTTAACCTCAACTTTACCTTACCCTTAGCCTTAGGTTACACCTTCTCCTTGTCTTATTACGGACCGTTACTCCATTACTCCTCCGCTACTTTGAGGCATGGCGAAATGCGGAATTACTTTTTTTTCCTACCTTAGACGAACCGTTACCTTGTCTACTACTTGGTAAATCATACTATCTCTGGACAGGGAAGGGCACGCCCAAGGCGTGTTGACTGACACGCCCGTGGCCCCGGCTGTGCTGGCTGACACGCCCGTGGGGCGGATGGGCACGCCCGCGTCTGTCACCGCAGAGGTCTGCCAGTGAACGACACGCCCGGGGCGTGCTGAAGAGCACGCCCGTGCCCGTGTCCTCCTCTGCTACTGAAGAAAAGAAAATGCAGCGGACAAAACTTAATTCAAAAACTCACAGAACATATAGTTTCAAGCTGGAAAATCATAAGTAAACATCTTCAAGTTGTATCGACTTCCTACTCTATGCGGAAATTAAACACATTGGTTCACTCTTTACCATTCAAAACATCAAACTAAATGTTTCTAAATACCGAAACTCTACTCATACTCAATCCAACGGATCTTTTTCCCCGGTTCCACCTCCACTGAACATCAATGCAAGTCCTGTCGCCTCCCAACTTACGCTTTCTCTTTTCCTTTATCTGCAATAGAAGGAAAATGCAACTAATAAGCACAATGCTTAGTAAGTAAATCCCTACTCACAAAATCATGATGTCAATACTAAACATGCTCATTTCAAGGAATGATTTAAAACTTTACTTACTTCAAAACTTACAACTAAACATGCTTACAACTTGAATCACTTTATCATGCTTGTTAATGTATCAATGTACACAACTAACCATGCTTACTACTTGAATCACTTTATCATGCTTGCATTGTAACAAGGTATACATATAATAATTAAACACTTTCTCCAAAAAGGAACTACTTGATTATACTTATATACTTGAAAATAATAATCACTTTCTCTTTAGGCCTTGACATTGTACCATGGTATCAGTGTACCAACTGCGCGCTTTTCTAATAGGTTGCGAGGTAGCTAGCCACCGCACCCTATTAGAACTTTACTTTCTAACTTTCGATGGGCCTTACATTTGCCCGGTACATGTCTCTTTCTCAAAGTAAAATACTTTTCTTACTTACCATACTTAAACTTATCACTTTACTTGTTTTTGCATATATTTGCATGCTAAAAACCTTTACTTCTCTCACTTTAACTTTCCATCGAGCACCTTGTGTGCTCCTTAACTCAAATTCACTTTTAGGTCTTTTCATAAGTATGAAAACTCATCATGCTTGGCCTACATACATTCAATACAAACAAATTGAATTTCTAACATGATAAAACATGCAACTTTAATAGCTAAAACATAGAATAGCAAAATTCTCTTCACCATGCTTCTACTTTTCGAAAACTAGGGTTCTACAATGAGAATTTCGAAACGAAACTACTCCTATTGCAGGTGAGCGATTTACTTACTTCGTTCTTGAAGAAAACTCACAAAATATCTCGAAATTCCTAGTGTAGGGCTCTTTTCCTCTTCCTTTGCAAGAGATCTCCACTCCTTAGCCCTAGGGAAGAAGCCCTAGGCCCTCCACTCAAGAGGAGGAAGAAGGAGGAAGAAAACCCTTGGTTTTCTCCCTGTTTTCGCAGCCCCCAAGCTCCTGTTTGCGCCGACCCTAATCACCCAAGGCGGGGATAAATCGCAACTTAAGCGGGGCTTAAATACCTTTTCATGAAAAAGCGTAACTACTCCATAACATTATTTCTCTCCTTTCTTTTCTGTGCTTGATACCCTAGCCCAGCTGGTTCGTTGGCTTCCCTTCCTCGCTGTGGTCGCGGGTTCAATCCCCACCCAACCCCTTTTATTTTTTTTTTCCATTTTTATTCCGAAAAATACTAGAAAATTTCCTAAAAATCCCTAATAATATAAGAAAATTATAGGGTATTACAAGACAATTCCTCATTCATAGCCTCTTGCCAAAGAGGATCACGAAATGCCTCAGAGTAAGAGGTGGGCTCACAAAGAAAATTGTTGGAAACTAAAAAGGAAGCGAAAGATGGTGTATAGCAAGAGTAATCAAAATCAGATACCTGAGTAGATCGACGAGTGCGTGTAGGATATCGAGGTAAGTTTGGATCCGTAATTATGGGAGGTTCTGAAGCAGTCGTAGAAAGAGGATGGGTGTCAACATCATTTGTTCTACAAGTAGGATGAAGCGGAACATTCGATATAGTTTCATGAGGGTTAGCATTTTCAGATGGATAATCAGTAGTAAAAGGATCAATTTGAATGAGATCAGATTTCGACATGTCATGTGAGGTAGGTGGGATAGTGAAGAAAGGAATATGTTCAATAAAAGAAACATTACGAGAAACATACAATTTTCCAGAAGCTGGATCATAACAACGATAACCTTTCTGCACAACCCCATATCCAAGAAAAACACAAATGGCCACACGAGATGATAACTTAGAACGTTCTGCATGTGGACAAAGAACAAAGCATGTAGAGCCAAAAACCCTTAAATGAGAATATAATGGAGTGTGACCAAATAATTTAGCATATGGAGAAATCCCAGAGTTATGAGCGGTAGGGATCCTATTAATAAGATACACAGATGTAAGGACAGCTTCTCCCCAAAATTCACTAGGAACACTAGCGGATAACAGCATAGACCGGGCAGTCTCAATAATATGCCTATGCTTTCTCTCGGCTACTCCATTCTGTTGTGGGGTATCAGTACAAG
This sequence comes from Boesenbergia rotunda, assembly GCA_024364735.1. Taxonomy (NCBI): domain Eukaryota; kingdom Viridiplantae; phylum Streptophyta; class Magnoliopsida; order Zingiberales; family Zingiberaceae; genus Boesenbergia; species Boesenbergia rotunda. The sequence continues at coordinate 179,767 of JAGFNQ010005733.1, forward strand.
AGGACTGATGTATTGTACCATCAGCTTTGAAAATACCAGAAAGAACTCCACTAGTATACTCTCCCCCCAATTCAGCTCGAAAACACTTGATAGTGGCAGAGTGCTGAGTTTTTACATAGGCCTTAAACTCAGCATAAATATGACTAAAATCAGAATGACGTTTCATTAAATAAATCCAACAAAAACGAGTGTGATCATCAATGAATGAAACGTAATATCGAGAACCTCCCTTAGTGGGAATAGGTGCCGGTCCCCAAACATCAGAATGAACTAAATCAAAAGGTGCCGAAGAAGTGGAAGTACTTAAAATAAAAGGCAAAGCAGAAAATTTTCCAAGTTTGCATCCACTACAATCAGAAATATCATCAGGTGGTAAATCACCAAGTACATCAGAAGTACACATAGAACGTAAACGAGAACCTGATAGATGACCAAGTCTAGAATGCCACAAATAAAATTTTGAAGAAGAAGGTGTCAAATGAAAAGAAGACAAATTGACAGGCATTGCTGCTACGTGAGTGGGAAGATGCAGTTCATCCAACACATAAGGTCCTTTCCCTTTTCTATGCCCTGTCCCAATCACTCTCTTGGATTTTAGATCCTGCACATAACAAGAATTTGGAAGAAGACCAACAAAACACCCAGAGTCACATAATTGACCAACAGAAACAAGGTTCATATGTAATTTAGGGATAAAGTAAACATCAGGTAAAGATAAAGATGGTGTTTGGATAGAGGCAGTTCCTTTCAATGACATTTGTGTATCATCCGCAGTCATAACAGAAATAGATGGAGGGTCAGGAGACATATATGTAAAAGAAGAAGAATCATGAGACATGTGATTACCAGCTCCAAAATCTAAAATCCAGGGAGATGAAGGGATACCTGACCCAATGGACGAAGATGAGCTGGAAGGAGCAGAAAGAGCATAATTATGAGGTTCCTTTTGAAATTGCTGAAAGGCGAGGAACTTCTGAAATTGGTCGACAATAGAATTAGTACCAGTATTCACAGAAAACTCTGAAGCTGAAGCTGAGTGATTTAAGGAGGGCACAAAAGCTGCTGGAGTAGATGGATAAAGATTTTGAGATGGACCCTCAAAATACATTTTTTGTTGCCCGCCTTGATATTGTTGTGGAGACTTCCGTCCGTGCCCTGGAAGCTTCCTAGCCGATTCTTTCCGAAGCTCAGGGCATTGATTCTTCCAGTGCCCTGGTTTCTTACAATAATTACAGTTTCCTGTGACAGATGTTTTATACTGGTGTGCAGGAGCTGCTATGATCGGTGCAGACGGAGAGGCTGCCAAAACCGAAGTAGAAATATTATGCACCCCTTTTAGAGTCTTCAAACAAGTTTCTTCAGCCATGAGTTCATTTATTACATCTTCAACAGATGGTAGAGGTTTACGGTGCAAAAGACTTGAGCGACAATTTTCAAATTCTGGACGAAGACCCATAAGTAGTTGAACAAGGCGATCCTCATCTCTACATTTAATATAAGCATCACATGTTTGTAATTCAACAGATTCTGTCAATGCTAACCGATCCCAAAGAGTAGTCATTGCACAGAAAAAATCCTGAATACTTAAGTCATTTTGCACTAATGCACGAATTTCAGATTGTAATTGATACTTGACAGCAAAGTTATTTTGCACAAATAATTTTGACAAATAATCCCAAATTTCTTTTGCAGTTTTAAACTTTGCCAATTGAACACCAATTCTGTGTTCAACAGAGTTGTTGATCCAAGTGATAATCTTTGAATTATTTGTATCCCAAATACGAAACAATTCATCAAATTTTTCAACACCAACTACAGGGCATTTGATTTTTCCAGAAACATATTTCCAAACTCCTTTGCCCTTCAGAAAATTAGTCATCACATAATTCCAATACGAATAATTTTTTCCATCTAAACGGACACCAATAGATTGCAACGAATCGTCACCTCCAGTCATTGTAAACAATTTTGAACAGAACAATCCAAAATAACAAATAACAATCTCAAATCCCAACTAACAAACGATCAAGGCAATCAAAACAATATCCAATCTCAAACGAAATAAAACATTTAGGGCAGATCTAATCATTCAGATGCGGAAGCGATGGAGATAAACCGAACCATAAAACCACGAGCAGTGAAACAGCAAGTATTTAACCGGGCTTTGATACCATGATAGAATTCATGAAATAAAAATTAGAATTCATGAATTCTTACAAGTATATCAAAAAGAAAAGTCTAATTTGATATCTGTTTATTATATTTTGAAAAAAGATATTACATCCCTTTATATAAGGTTAAAATAAATTCTATAATTCACATCAATCGATGTGGGACAAAATGCAAATATAAAATAATGCATATGTTAACAAAAATAAGAAGAAAAAGAGTAAAAAAAGAGATATTGAAACTTGTTACTTCTGGTTTTTTTTAGAGAAGAAAGAAAAAGATAGGAAAGAGAAGAAAAGATGATAGGAAGAAGGAGTTTTAAAGTAATTTATTGTCGATTTTGAGAGAAAAAAATTAAGAGAGAAATTTTTAGTAAAAGATAGATTCTCATAGAAATGGGAAGGAAGAAGAAGGATAATAAAAAGGAAAAGAAAAGAGAGAGAACGGTGAGAAAGGAGGAGGTGACGACAATTGTTTTATTTTTGTTGTTGTTTTAGAGAAAGAGGAAAAGAGGGGAGACAAATAGAAGAGATGGAAGAAAATACGACAGTTGTTGTTATGCTCGAGTCGTTAGAAAATAGAAAGAGGAAAGAAGCGTGTAAAAGAGAGTTGTTGGTGGAAAATAAAAGAGGAAGGCTGTTCCAAAGAGAAAAATCACTGATGTCATTTGAAATATCAAGTAATATTTGAAGAAAGAACTAAGAAGGACCAACTTTAATATTTCATTGGAATAGAATAGGTTATAAAGAACATAGGAATAGAAAAAAAAATAAAGAGATAACAAAATAATTTTATTAATTGAATAATTTATTCATCAGATATATAATTTATAAAAGTCTTAGGATGTTTAATCAAAAAAATAATAATAACGAAACTATTAATTAACATATTTATTAAAAAAATTATAAATTAATAGATTAATAAAGAAAAGTTCTAATTTAATAATTTATTTATTTATATATATATATATATATATATATTTGTTTTGACTCGGTCAAAAATCTTAAATAATTATTTTTTTTACCCTCCGACAAATTCAACGGGAGATCTCTGATGTTGAGTTTGCTTATTAGCATGTTGAAACGTTGTCTAAATAATGACTTAGTGAAAATATTAACAATTTGATCATCTGCAGAAATATAAGAAACTGATAATTATTGAGTCGTCATACACTTTCAAACAAAATGAAAATCAATTTTTACATATTTTGTACAAGCATGAAAGACTAGATTTGCTGTGAGATATGTGACTCCAATATTATCACATTAAATTTTTGGTGTAATATATGATGCAAGATAAAGTTCAGAGAGAAGTGATTGAAGCCAAATAATTTCAGATGTCATATTTGCTGTAGCTTTATATTTAACCTCAATGTTTGAACGAGATATTATAGGTTACTTTTTCGAATTTCATGAGATAAAATTTCGTCTAAGAAATATTGCATATCCACTAGTAGAGCGTCTGCCTTTAGGAGAGCTTGCTCAATCCGCATTACTATATGCATGTAAATCTCGAGATGATTGTAAATATAAAAGAAGACCATGTAGAATAATATTTTTGAGATAACGAAGTATTCTTTTCACACCTTTCCAATTTTGTTTAGTATGAGCATACATGAACTGACAAACACGATTTACTATAAATGTAATATCAAGTCGTGTGATAATGACATATTGTAAAGCTCCAACAATGTTTTGATAAATCTGGGGATCAAACATAGCAGGAGAAAGTGTAGAGAAATTAGTAATATCAATTAGTGTAGAGACCGGATATGCTCCATCCATTTTAGCTCTTTGAATAAGCTTAGTAATATATATTATTTTGAGAGAGGAGACAACATTCTTCACGTGGAATGAATTCAATACCAAGGAAAAAACAAGCATTACCCATATCTCAAATAGAAAATTCTTAATTGAGATGACTTAATAGAGTTGTAATGTCCTTTTGATCATTGCTGATTATTAAAATATCATCCATGTAAATGAGAAAAAATATCATAAATCCGTCATTATACTAATCGAATAGAGAAGAGTCAATCTTTGATCCAGAAAATCCTTCAATTTGCAACTAGTCTACTAATCTATGAAACCCTGCACGAGAAGCTTGCCAGAGACCATAAATAGATTTTTTTAGTTGACAAAAATAAGTTGGCAATTGTGGGTGGATAAATCCATATAGTTGTTCCATAAATATTGTTTCCTCAAGATTGTCATGAAAGAATGTATTAGAAATGTCTAATTGTCGTACAAGCTAATTAGAACTAACAACTATCGATAACAATAGTATGATAGATGTAATTTTAATGACTGGGCTAAAGTTGTCATTGAAGTCAATATCTGGTTCTTGATTAAATTCTTTGACTACAAGTCGAGCTTTATACCGTTCAAGAGAACCATCACCTCGACGCTTAAGGCAAAATACCCATTTAGATCCCACAACATTCATACAAGAAGTGCGTGAAAATAGACTATTATGCCTAGAAGAGAAGCTCATCCGATACATACCGGACAACTTCTCTCTCGAAACGGCAGAAAACTCAAACCCTCAACATATCAGCTCTAATAGCCACTTGTACCACAGTCAATAGGGCTGGAACAAGTGTACAAGAATGAATCAAAAACGTCAACATATTAAGAAAAGTCACGTACCGGTATGACTTACGACAAACCAACAAAAACATAGACCTCAATGACACACAAAAGTATAATCCACATCGCCATACAAGGCGTCACGACAAACCAAGAATACAAAATGTGGAAATGAAAAATAAAGGAAAGGTACCAACATGTACCAACATCAATACAAGTAAAACAACGTAGTCGCCTCAACACAAGTGAACTGGGACAAGCTGTTGGCCACTCTAGACGATCATCCTGAAATAAAAACAAGGCTAATAGGATAAGTCCAAGAACTCAGCAAATACCTATATCTGATATGCATAGTAAGCTATACTAGCAGTAAGAGTCCAGTTAACAAAATCTCAAATGTAGTAGTAGAAAATGCAAAACTGAAATATTATAAAGGTAAGACATACCAATGTCAGACTATCTTAGTAATATATATGTCAATAACCCTCAATACCCTTTCGTGGGTAAAACAAGGTCGTCGGGATGAATACATAACACAACCTGTATGTGTATGTCAACCAAATGCAACATCCAAATGTAACAAATACAACCAAATGCAATACATGCATCATGCACATGATGTGATGACATAGTCACCCCTGTCACCAGTCAGCCATCGTCACAGCCATAAGTGAGGATGCTGGCGGAAGTATTCATCTAGGTGTAGGGCTATGACAACTGTACACACTCTGTCATCACTACTCCTGAATGATCGAGTGGACAAGATGCTGGCGGAGTAAACACTCCTACCTCATGTCATATGGGGGAGATAAATCTCTCATCTCCTCATATCACCGGAAAGAGGAGGGACCCCTGCCTGCTACCACGCTTCGGTACCATTACCTATGAGCGACCTAGCAGAGCAGTACAGAGCAACTGTACACACTTGGAGGGGTCCCTCCCTGATTGCTATCACACACCGGAAACACTGCAAGAGTGATCGCGCGAAGTCTCGACAGAGCAATTGAACGCACCCTCCGGTAGCCACTACCGATGAGTGGCTATGTGCACACAACATGATCTGATGACTCGACTCGACCATAAGAGAGCCCAGGGTCACCAGTTATGCAATAGTACAAATATGGTGCATGACACTAAATGCATGCAACATCCTACCGAAAGACCACCATAGAATAGGCATGCACAGATCTAAGTAGTAAATCATGATCTAGAAATAAATTACAAGTATACATGCAGGGTACTACTAATGATCAACCCATGCAGTGTACGAACTATACGAGAGTAAACAGGAAGCATCTTAAGGTCAAGGTACTAGTATCCGGTAGTGGTATACAAGAACAGATTTGTAATAAAAGTCTACTGCTATCATAATAAACTATACATATAAACTATGACAATATCTAAAATAGATAAGTCAAAGGTAACTGCCTCTGATGGAGTAGTCCGAGAGTCACGAGAATCCCCCGTCCAAGTATATCAGCAACAAATAACTAAATCAATATCCTACATCAAAGAATATAGTCTATTAGTTACCAAAATAATTGATAACTAATTAAATATGATACGAACCTAATAATTACCCTCCCAAGGTAAGGGTCACTAATTAACCATAATCAGTTATTAGTTCCTGATTAAGTCAAATTATGGCTGAGGTTGGGTTTTAACTTGGCTTAACCATGGTACCACTCCAACTAGTTAGCTCTAGATTCCTAATCCAATTCTAAACTTGGCTCATCCCTAAGTCTAGAGTAGCACTCGGCAACTAGTTCAAACTATCCTTTATTTTAGAGACTTATACATCTAAGAATTACAACAAGATTACAATTAAAATTTTGAAAAACAAATCCAAATCAAACCGATTCCCCACCCTCACTGATCCAAACTCACAACTCATCCTACCCAACACTTCATCATTGACCATCATTACTCCAATCAAAACAAGAGTAGGGAATATGTATCATCTACAAATTCCTAAACCATAGCAAAATTTCTATAACCAATCCAAAACAACAACCTTCCTTCACCTATTATCCCACAGCAGCACAAGTCCAGAAACAAACAACCAAGAAGCAACAACATCTCAAACTTAGAAAACCTCAAACAGTAGACTAAATCCCATACACGCAAGAATAGAACTACACAACACAGAGCATCCATGACAGAGCAGAACAACATCAATCTGCCTACATGCTTCAAGCAGATCAAACACAACAAGTTCCACATGAGCAAAAACCCCAAATACATAGGATGCCTCATGGCAGATGAACAATCGCAAAACAGATTCGATCTGCACACCAAAAATCCGGGATGCAACAAGATTGGAAATCGAATTCCACACACAAGGTATCATCTAGATCAGATATTCAAATCCATGTACAAGAATCTTATCACAAATCCAAACCATGATCAAAACAATTCCATGATTCCTTACCTGTAAACACACTTTACCCATGATCACCCGAAACACCCCCCTCAGCTTCTTGCACTACGCTGCTCGAATCTCCCTTTCCTTGTCGGAGATCGGCAACCCAACAAGATCTAAGATCAAACACCATGACTAGGATCCAGCAAGAATCAACATATCAGGGAAGATGTAATGGGGATTCACCCTCATAAACTCACCTTGGGTGGGAATCTGAAACAAACTCTCAGCCAGAGTAGGAAGAAGGATGCCCGTCTAAGCTCGTGTACGCTTCCTTTTGGCCCCTTGCACGAGCTACGATCTGTAGCCAGGGAATGGATCGTCGTGTGAAGTACCTTCGACCAAGGCAGTGATCTTGCACAAGGAAGAGGAACAACGGAAGAGGGGTTGCTGCAGATCCGATCACGAGAAAAGGAGGCGAAATCATAGAGAAGAGGAGGAAGATGCAAAAGGCGATTACGCTCGCCCCCAGCGCCCCCGACAGCCTGCCCCTAAGCCAAGACGAGGGAGGTAAATCACGGTAACCGAAACAGTTAGGACACAGTTGGGCCGAGAACTTTGTACACAGGACGCCTTTGATATTATCGCAGCGCACCCCGTGCGGCTCGAACCCAGGCGGTTAGATGCAAGCCCCTGTGCTCTAACCATCTCGGCTGCCCGTGGGGGCTAGAGAAGAGGAGGAAGAAGAAGTTGCGGGGTGGGTTCCGCGAAGAGCCGAAGGAAAAGGAATTAAAAAGGAAGGTATTTTACAAATACCCCCTTCGAGTTTAGCAAACTTCATCTACACCCTTAATTTAACCCTTATTGCCTTTTAGCCCCTTAAATTCTCTATATTTTAACATAGAGTCCATATTCCATTACGAAGAAGTGCATCAAATTCTGTAGCCATTGCACTACGCCAATTCAGATCCTTGTTTGTTTGAGAAAAAAAAGTTGAACAAATTTTGAAGAGAACACTGGAACTTTTGGAAGAGAATATTGAGTTGTCATTGGTGGACAACGTACATAAATATCGCTTAAGGGAAGCATACGACGAGAAAAATTATCATCTGAATCACTTGCTAATGGCGATGAGGAAATAGACTAACATGGTGATTTTAATAATGAGCTTGTATTATTTGAGGATCTAGAACTAGAAAGTATATTATCTTCGACTGATGAGACTTCTGAGATTAAAGCAGTAACTTGAGGTGATTTTGATGGTATAAGGGAGTTAGTAGAAATCTCCAGAGCAGGACCTAGTTGTTGGGACCGATGCGTATGGCTAGAGGGGGTGAATAGCCAATCACCCATTTGATTCGTCAGTTCTTCCTAAACGTGTCAGCATGCGCAAGCGGAACTATAAACAACACAAATAAATAAACGCTAACAACAACCCTTTACGTGGTTTGGCGATGATACTCCTACTCCACGGCTGTCCGTAAGGTGGACGATCCCGATCCGTAGGTGGATGATTCCTCGGAAAGCCTCCGGCTAGCTCACATCGCTCCTTGTGGGTGGAGAAACCTCGCCACAACCTTGCCATAATGCCTAAGTAATTGTAGACTACTAATAAACTTTACCCAAGCTTATTTCGTCAACCTTTGCCAGCCAAACCGAGCTCTCTTAAATTGAGCTCGACCCTGAAACAACTGTTACCAGTCGACTGGTGTCAACACCAGTTGACTGGTCCACTCAGATTCAAATGTTACAACCCAACGTTCGAATTCCAGCCGACACCAATCGACTGCACAGAAGATCAATCGACTGATTTTTCTGTGCCTAACACCAGTCGACTGTGATGACCGTTTCTGTCGTGTCACGGTTTCAAATACAATTTAAGTATCGAATTCCTCTAAACTAATATAGCATAGAGTAACTCGAGTCGTCTCCCAACGAATGTAGTTGGTGCAAGATAAATCTCAGGATCGTATGTTATTGCTTTCGGGTTTTGGATATGAAATTGGGTTTTGGATTTGAACGATTATACTACGAAAAGAAATGACAAAACAAGTATGAAATCTAGTTCTAATTAAAGAAAGACAGTGCAGGTTAGGAAATCTAATTTATCCTAACTACAATTGCAGAAAAGAAAAGGACAACTGGGAATTAAGCATTAACAAAACTGAACACAGAACATAAACCTACAGCATTAAAGAAATCTAATCTCCTAACTTAATTGCATTAAACTGAAGACAAGAAACCTAAAGCATTGGAAAGAGCAACACAAAATCAAAGTAAGCAACTAAGAAACATTACAATTGAAATTACCAATTCTAAGCAACATTTAATCAAACACATGAAAGGCATACTAAAAATCGCTTCAAGTACGTGCTAATTGATAGGGGCAAGATCTATCCAATACAAATATTCAACAATCTAACACACATAACATTCGAATTAAACCAATGTCCCATTCTGATGAAGCTACTGCCGGAAGGAAGCTGTGAAGGGCTACTGAAATTGAATTGCTGTGGGAGAAGCTTCGGAAATTGAATTGCTGAAGGAAGCTACTGCCACTTGACTCTGTGAAGAGGAAGTTGCTGGAATTGAAGCTATGAAGGGTGAACTGCTGTAAGGGAAAAACTAGGAAGATGAAATCTGCTTGGAAAGGAACTTCTATGAAGGAAGAACAATCTGCTGAGAATTCAAGCTGCTGAATCTGACGAAGATAGACAAAAACAGAAAATCTGCTGAAAACGAATTGCAAGGAACTGAATTGCTGTGAAGATCTGCTGCTGGAAGAAGAAAAACTGCTGGAAGAAGCTACTGGATCTAATGAATGCTGGACAAAGACGAAGCTACGAAGAAATAAACTTGCTGAACTTAAAGAAATAGCTGCAATGGAAAACAAATGAAGGAACTGCTATAAAGAACGGGTCGCCGGCGGTGAGGTGGATGGTGAGATGTTAGCTAGGGTTCGGAACCCCCAGAGCCCTAGCTGTGGTGTCGAGAAGATGATGCGACGGCTGAGTTCGGCTAGGGTTCGGAACCCCCAGAGCCCTAGCTCGTCCGGCCGGCGGCGATGAAATGCGATGGATGCTCCCCTCAACCCGAAAGGAAACACTGCGGCGGAGATGGAGATCAGCTAGGGTTCGGAACCCCCAGAGCCCTAGCTGTGGTCGGCGTGGATGATCCGTCCGGCGGCGATGAGGTGGAGGGGAAGTTGCCGGCGGTGAGAGTGGAGCGGATGGAGTGAGTCGGGAGAATCCCGTCTACCCTAGCTTCTCTGCGCGATCCGCGTTTTATCCCTGGCTGCGTGTGGTTCGGTTGGCCAAGTCTCACAGATCAGCTTGGGTTCAGTCCACAGCTCAGTCCAGTTCCAGCCAGCTTCAGCTCTGGAGTCAATGGTCCAGTCAAGCCAAGCAGCTAGGTTCGGTCAGCCTTGGGTTGAATCAGATTCAGCAAATGGGTTCAGTCTCAGCCCAGCTCATCAGTTGGTTCAACCAACCCAGCCCTGAAGTTGGGTCAACCCAGTCAGTCCTTTGGTTCAGCCCCTCAATCAACCCAGCTCAGCTTTGGTTCGGTCCAATTCAGCCCTGGTTCAGCCAAGCCAGCTCAGAAGAGAATCAGCCCAGCAGTTGGTTCGGTCCAGCTTGGGTTCACAGCTCAAAAGGAAATTAACAACGGACGGCTGAGATCGATTTGGCTTCATCCAACGGTCAGATCTCTTCAGATCTGAACCAAACTTTACAGATCCCATTCAATGGTCCTGATCTACCTGTTCCCAGCTCGGATTAACTAGATCAGTGGTGGATGGTCCAAATCTTCCTTTTTCTTGAATGGATGGTCTAAAACATCTTGAGCTCGATCCAACGGTCAGATCACTTCTGATTTGGCTGAAATTTTCAGATCTTGATCTCTGGTCATGATTGATTCTATCTTGGACCCGGATCGACCAGAAGTTGACCGATGGCTCAGATCGAGCCGTTCTCTGGAATGGACGGCTCTTATTAATCCGATGTTTGATCCTTTTGATCTGGATCCAATCCTGACTCAAGTCTGACGAAATTTGATCTAGGTCCATGATCAATTGAAGCCTACAAAATGATGTTCAAATTTAGTGCCAAAAATATCCCAACTATACAAAGATTTGAATTAAAAGCCAAAATAAGGGAAATACATGAAACCTAATACAATTGCAAACTTAAGCATATAAAATGTGGATCAAACATGGATTTTAGAGCCTAAAATAATCAACAAAAATGATAGTTATCAACTGCTACATGCAATGTCGGCTGTCCAAACTCTAAACCTAGGGTTTCAACCTCGAGTATAGTCACTCAGCACTCGTCCTCGCCTGACCAACCTAGACCTGGCCTTCTAGACTCCTCCATTGGCCTTGCGTCCCTCAGATGCCTCCCCATCCTTTATCCCTTGCCTTCTGGAGCTTCCTTGGCCTCGGTCCTTGTTGTCGAGTCTTCCTTTGCCAAGATGTTGTTGGATCGAGAAACACGATAGAGGGGGGGGGTGAATATCGTGAAAACTTAAGAGAAGGTACGCAGCGGAATTAAAAACAAAAACGAGGAACACAAGTATTATTACTTGGTTCGGAGCCGCGGTCGGCTCCTACTCCAAAGCCCACGGTCCTTGACCGTTTACTGCGGACAATTCTATAGTAGCGCAAAGATTTACAGAATTTGGTACAATAGTAGTGCAATAAATAAACAAGTACACTTTTCGTTACCGACGCCCGATGTGGATCGTACTTCTGAGCAGAGGGTCATCGTCGGCGCTAGAATGTCAAGAACAGAGTTTGCGGGAGCATAGCGCTTGAATGAAAAGCTTGGAGACGTTGGAAAAAGTGTTGTTTAAGCCTTAGGGGTCGAGCCCCTTTTATAGCAGCCTTGGGGGCGCCTGGGACGTCGAGGGCGCCTGACACATGCCTTCGGATCCGAGAACCTCTATCTGAAGCTTAGTCAGTGCTTATCCCCTTCGAATCGGCTCTGGAGCTGATTGGGGCGCCCGGGACCTCTCGGGCGCCTAGCTTGACTGGGTCCGCTGGCTTCGTGGCTGGTTTTGCTTCGACTCATCTTTGGCTTTGACCTTGGGCGCCCGGGAGGTCCCGGGTGCCTAACCCAGTGTTGTTCCGAAACAATTCTTGCTTATCTGCTTGTTTGGCTTTGACCTTGGGTGCCCGGGACCTCCCGGGCGCCTAGCCCAGCTGCCTGCCCCTCTCCTTTGGGGCGTTCTGAGCTGCAGAAACACACTCCTTCGGTCCCTGCATTCAAGGTTAGTACCAACACAAACAAGGCAAGAATATTAGTTAGTTTTTACAGCCTTAGTTGTCTTGGTTCTGACTTTGGGTCTCCCAAATGGAACCCTAGGTCGAACCGATGCCTACTGTTCCCTCGACGGGGAATGCGTCCTCACCTACTCCTCTCAGGAGAGTTTACCTTTGGCCAACCGGCTCCTTCGGTTGGACTTTTGCCTAGCAGCCCTTCGCCAGGTCTTCGATGCCTAGCAACCCTTCGCCAGGTCTTAGGGTTTCGATGCCTAGTAGCCCTTCGCTAGGTGCCCTGCAGCCCTTCGCCAGGACTTCTTTCTACACACTCAGTGAACACATTAGACCAAATAACATCTTAACTCTTGAACCCTTTGCCATTATCAACACCCAGGTTTAACTTAGTTGCTGCTTGCACCAACAATCTCCCCCTTTTTGATTTATGACAACCCGGTTCAAAAAGTTAAGTTAAACAAAAAGCAAGTAAAGTACCAGTTTTGATTTCCTCCCCCGGGAAGAAATCTCCCCCTAGGTTTTTCAAAAGTTCGTGGGGTTTTTGAAAAAGTTTCTAAGTCTAAAAGTGAAACGTTTTTCAGGTTTTCAATACTTAGAAAATTTTCAAAAAGTTTAAGTAAGAAAACATTTTCAAAAAAAATATTTTGAGTTGGGCACTTGGAAAATTTTCAGGAGAATTTGAAATTTATACTTAGAAAATTTTCAACCATCTATTTAAAGTAAGCACGTAGAATAATTTTGGAAAATTTTCAGGAAAATGTTGAACTGTGCACTTTGAAAAAATTTCACCAACGATTAGAGTTAGTACTTAGAATAATTTTGGAAAACAAGTAATTTTGAAAATAACTTAGTTTTTGCATTTTAGAAAATTTTTCTAATCTTATTAACACTTAGAAAATTTTTAAGCAGTTTAATACTTAGAAAGATTTTCAAACAGTTTAAGTACTTAGAAAGATTTTCAAACAGTTTAAGAAAGCAGTTTAAGTACTTAAATACTTAGAAAGTATTTTTCAGGTACTTAGAAAATTTTTGAAAGCAAGTAAAATTATTTTTCAAAATGAACCTAAGTAGTTAAAGAGCTTTACTTTTTGAAAAACAGGAGATAAAAGTTGAAAAAATATTTAATTTTTGAAAAAAACATTTAAGATTTTTGAAAATTTTTGAGCCTTTTCTCTCCTTTCCAATTTCTCTCCCTTTGCCATATATCAAAAAAAATATAGCAAAAAAAATAGCATTGAAATTGAGTAATTAAGGTAAAGCGCTGTACTGAACCAATTCTAAATTTAAACTGGACCAAATCAATTTGAATTTCTGCTTTCGGATTCTGTCTAACCCAATTTGCTACTTACTAACTGTTATAAACAGTAGCTTTCGCTAGGGTTAGTCAAGTTAAGTGATCTGATCAAGTTAGATTTTCTAAGCTTGACACTTAACCTGATTACTATTTAATTGGTATTTAGTGCCCCAATTACTGCAGATGCACTGACTTAAAACATCTTGAATCAAGGCAAAGACCTAAGCATCTCAACCCATTCTAGGTGATCAATCAAAAGTACCCTAAGGTGCTTGTGAAATGCTGGCTTCTATATCTATAAGTGCATGCAGTTCTAGGGTTAGGGCCTAGGCTATGTCCATTTTACGAAAAAACCCTAGTTTTTGAAGGGGGTAATTTTAATTTAAAAAAACTAAGTTGGAAAAATCATTTTAAATAACATAATGAAAATTAAGAAATGATTTTGCTGCAAATAAAACAGTTTTTGAAAAACATAATTAGAGCAGTCCTAGTCTATCAAGCATAGCCCTAACTGCTTTCTTAGTGAGCTGAACTCAGACTCAGGTAGGGGTTTGGTGAATATGTCAGCTAGGTTAGATTTTGAGTCTACATGCTTAAGGACTATCTCACCCCTGGCTACATGATCTCTTACGAAGTGGTGTTTGACTTCTATGTATTTAGTTCTAGAGTGTTGGATTGGGTTCTTAGTTAGATTAATTGAGCTTATATTATCAATGTAGACCTGAGTTTGAGTGTAGTTAAGCTGGAAGTCTTTAAGAGTGTGCATCATCCATAGGAGTTGTGCTACACACTCTCCTAAAGCAACATACTCAGCTTCAGTTGTGGATAGAGCTACACAGTGTTGCTTTCTGCTACACCAACTTACTAGACTATTTCCTAAAAGTTGGCAGCTTCTACTTGTACTCTTTCTATCTAGTTTACAACCAGCATAGTCAGAATCCGAGTATCCTGACAAGTCAAAAGTTGAGGTCCTAGGATACCAAATCCCTACATTTAGGGTGCCCTTAATGTATCTTAGTATTCTTTTTAGGGCTGCTAAGTGCGTTTCCTTAGCATATGTTTGGTATCTAGCACACATTCCTACAGCAAAAAGGATATCAGGTCTGCTGGTTGTAAGGTAAAGTAGACTTCCAATCATACTCCTATATAATTTAAGGTCTACAGATTTACCATCAGGGTTACTATCTATTTTTACATTTGTGGCCATAGGGGTACTTATGCTTTTGGAGTTGTCCATTTTGAATTTTTTTATTAACTCCTTAGCATATTTGGATTGATGGACATAATTTCCATCCCAAGTTTGCTAAATTTATAACCCTAGAAAGAAGTTGAGCTCACCAACTAAGCTCATTTCGAATTCATTTTCCATTATTTTAACAAATTCTTTTAAGAAATTTGAGTTGGTGGATCCAAAAATTATATCATCAACGTAGATTTGGGCAATAGAGATTTCTTTTTCTAAGGTCTTAATAAATAGGGTTGAGTCGATTTGTCCTTGGTTAAATTCCTTAGAAATGAGGTAGGTTGATAGACGTTCATACCAGGCCCTAGGTACTTGTTTTAGTCCATATAGTGCTTTATTGATTTTGTAAACATGGTTAGGTTTTTCTAAGTCCTTAAAACCAGGAGGCTGTCCTACATAGACTTCTTCCTTAATGAACTCATTCAGAAAAGCTGACTTTACATTCATTTTGTAGAGTTTAAATCCTTTATGGGATGCAAAGGCTAACAACATCCTAATGGACTCAAGTCTAGCTACTGGGGCATAGGTTTCGTCATAGTCTAACCCTTCGACTTGACTGAACCCTTTGGCTACTAAGCGGACTTCATTTCTAACTATTTCTCCTTGATCATTTAGCTTATTCTTAAAAACTCACTTAGTGTCAATAATGGATTTGCCCTCAGGTTTAGGTACTAGTTCTCAGACTTGGTTCCTTTCAAATTGGGCTAACTCTTCTTGCATCGCTATGATCCAATCAGGATCAGGTAAGGCTTCCTCTATGGTCTTAGGTTCAATTTTTGAAATCATTGCAATCTGACTAAGATTTCTATAGGAGGACCTAGTTTTGACTCCTAAGGTTGGATTACCTACAATTTGATCAGTTGGGTGACTTAGTCTGGGTTTCTTAGTTCTTCTATTACTTGGTTCAGCCTCAGGTCCGGCTGGTCGGTTCGGTTCAGTATTTGGTTCAACTACTTGGGTTGGTTCAATTATTTGTTCAATTGACTCAATAATTGGTTCAATAGTTAGTTCATTTAGGGGTTCAACTAGTGGTTCAATAAGTTATTCATTATCTTCATGATTTGATGGATTTAGATCTGGATTATCAGATTTTGAATTAATTTCCTCATCAAATATTAGGTGTGTTGTTTCTTCAATTTTGTTAGTTTGTTTGTTGTAAACCCTATAGGCCCTACTTGTTGTTGAATATCCTAAGAAGACCCCTGGGATTGACTTAGACTGGAATTTTCCTAGATGGTCTTTGGTGTTTAGGATATGGACTTTGCACCCAAAGACCCTTAGGTAATGTAGGTTTGGAAGTCTATGGTAGTATAATTCATAAGATGTTTTATTATGTCGTTTGTTAATTAGGACCCTATTTTGGATATAGCAAGCCGTACTAATTGCTTCTGCCTAAAATTGGTTAGCTAGGTTGAATTCATTGAGCATAGTCCTAGCGGCTTCCTGTAGGGTTCTATTTTTTCGTTCGACTATCCCATTTTACTGGGGGGTTCTAGGACACGAAAATTCGTGTATATACCCATTTATTCTACAAAATTCCTCGAATCGTTGATTCTCAAACTCTCCCCCGTGATCACTCCTAAGTCTTTTGATTTTGGTATCGTTTTGATTTTCAATTAACTTACAAAAATCACTAAATAGGTTTAGGGGTTCATCTTTGGTCTTTAGGAACCTAACCCAGGTAAACCTAGAGTAATCATTTATAATTACTAAGCAGTACCGGTTTCCGCTTAGTGACTTGGCTCCATGTGAATCAAATAGGTCAAGGTGCAGGAGCTCAAGTGTGGTTTGAGTTAGATCTGATTGAATTAGTTTGTGGTTAGACCTGGTTTGTTTACCTTGGTTGCATGATTCACATATCAAGTTTTCATGGTTCTTAATTTTTGATATTCCTTTAATTATACCAAGTTGGGTGATTTTTGAAATTAATCTTAGATTAGTGTGACCTAATCTCCTATGCTAGAGGTTTGATTCTTCTAACTGAGTTAAGAAGCATTTAGGTATTAAGGGTAGGTTTACAGTGTAAATATTATTTTTCCTAGTGCCTTTAAGCATGATTTCTGAGTTTTGCAAGTTTCTAATCAGACAGTCAGAGTTGGTAAAGGTAACTACATAGTCAGTATCACACAATTGACTTATACTGAGCAAGTTAAACTTAAAGTTTTCAACTAACAGAACCTTTTTAATGACAAAATCAGATTTGAGTTCAATGTTACCTGACCCAATGACCTTGAGTGTAACATTGTTGCCAAATGCTACTGAGCCTAGGTTCTTGAACTTGAGTTTGGTGAATTTCAATTTATCCCCAGTCATGTGTTTGGAGCACCCGCTATCCAACATCCATTGGTCCAAATCTTTATGTTCCTATACATAAAGAGTTTTGTTGATTTAGATCCAATTAGAATTAAGGATAGCTTAAATTGATTTTCACAACCTAGTCTGTCTCACCCAATTTAGAGTTATCAATCACGTTAACCTTATGGATTTTTGTGAGACAGGTTTAAGAGATTTATTTAGAAAGACCATGATTAATTTTGAAAAGTTAAATTATTTTTGAAAATAATTAGTTTTGAATTTATTTTGAAAAAGAATATTTGAATCTAAGATTAACTGAAAATTTGTGTTAGATTCGAATTTGACAGAGAGTAAACTGAATTTGAATTTCAAAAATTGGCTTCCAGGTCTTGGCGAGGCACAAGGTCTTCTTTAGCCGTAGCCTTATTGGATCATCAACCCTTTCCTTGACAAAGCCTTTTAGTGAAATTTCATTTTCAAGGTTACTTTTTGAGAAATTCTGGTCTAACTAGCTTGGGTCTTGGATCGGTAGCTTCGGCTAGTTTCACCAGTCTAAAGAGACCAAGTAGTATATACTTGACCTTATTAGAAAAAGTTTCCCTAACGTACTATCATCTCACCGCCACCCAATACTATGTTGTTCAAATTTCAATTAATTGGTTTTAGTCCTTAGTCTAACCAGTCTTATGTCTAAGCATGGTAAATTACAGAAAATAAATAGATAAGCACTCATGCAATTTAAAATAAGAAAAGAAATTCATTTAACTATAAAAATGGTTTTTAAGTTGGCTCCCCCTGGACTAAAGTCACGGTAATGATTAGGCAAGATATAAATCTTGTCCTTGGGGATCCAATACTGATTTGGTCCAACTTGGTTGTTCAGGCACAGTTTGGGTACCCATGCCTGAATTTTGGGTCTAGACTGATTCAGTACAGCATAATATGACCTTTGTCTAGCCTTGGTTCGATACCCTAATCCGGATCGATTTAGAACGAACTTTTGTTTTCTAAGGATCATGTCAAGACCCTTGGAACCCGAAGTGAAACGTTCCAAAGCTGCTCTAAGGTCCTTGACTTGAGTTTTCAAGAAGGAATTTTCTTTCTCAAGTTTTTCAACTTGAGTAGAGGTTCCTTCTTGAACCTTCTCAGTTAAGGATCTAGAGTCAGCTCCCTCTTTCAGGAGTTTTACTTCCTGTCGGAGGGATTCGACTCGGATTTTGGCTTTCGCCAAGTCGCGAGATAGATAAGCAATTAACTCTGATAATTGAACTCTAGAAAATCCACTTACAGTGATTTTGTCGTCCTCTGAAAATGTGAGTTTTCCGTCGTCCGGCTCCGATTCTGATCCGGTCTCAATTTCTTCCGAAGCAGTTAGGGCGAGCAGGTTCGATTGTGGGGCCTCTTCTTCTTCTTCGGAGGAAGACTCGTCCCATGTTGCTTGAAGGGCCTTCTTCCTTCTTGTCTTCTTCGTCTCCTTCAGATTGGGGCATTCCGTCTTGTAATGACCCTTCTTTTTGCATTCGTAGCAGGTCACATTTGGTTTGGTCTTTTCATTTGATGGTTCAGCTGGCTCTTCCTTTCTTCGGCTGGCTTTCCTTCTGTTGGTCTGATTTTTCAGCTCCTTGTAGTAGTCCCGGGCTAGCCGAACCAGTTTGGGTCGATCTCCTTCGTTGTCTTCTGAGTCTGAGTCTGAGTCAGACTCGGGTGCAGGTTGAAGCTTCTTCTTGGTCATCTTTCCAATTTTGCCTGCAACAAAAGCAATGTCTTTCTCGGCCAGGGTGCAGTTAGTCTGCTCATGTAATTCAAGTTCAGAAAATAATTCATCTAATTTGATTTTAGAAAGATCCCTTGAAACTTTGTACGCATCTACCATAGATGCCCACAAAGTATTTCTTGGGAAAGCGTTAAGGGTATACCTGATCAGGTCACGGTTCTCTACCTTGTGACCGATTGAATGTAGACTGTTCATCAACTCTTGGATTCTGGCGTGGAGTTAGGCTGCTGACTCGTCGTCGTTCATTTTGATAGTGTAGAGTTTGTTTAGCAGTAGGTCCCTCTTGCTGATTCAGGTGTCGGAGGTTCCTTCGTGCAACTCAATTAACTTACTCCAAAGTTCTCTTGCACTGTTGAATGGTCCCACCCGGTTCAACTCTTCTTTGATTAGATCGCATTGAAGTGTCTGGGTCGCTTTAGCATCCGCCTCGATCTTCCTTTTTAGTGAGGTGTCCCATTCGGTGTAAGGTTGTGGCACTCCTTCAGCATTTTTTGGGATTTCCAAACGAGATTGGATGATTATCCACATGTTCACCTGAGTTTTCAGGTGGACTTCCATCCGACTCTTCCAGTAGGAGAAATCCTCCCCACTGAAGAGTGGTCGTCTGGTGGTACTAAAACCCTCTTGCATGGCCATTTAGTGATACTGAAATAAAATTAAAACAACTGTCCCAAGACTTGGTCTTGGATTAGTAGTGCGGGAATAAGATATTTAAAAGAAATTATCGAGTGGTGTTGCACCAACCTCGATTAACGATAAAAATTCGATCGAAAAAGAAATGAAAAATTTTGTAAAAATCCGAAAAACTCTCAAATTGGTGGTTGCACCAAATTTGAGATACCCCGCTCTGATACTACTTGTTGGATCAAGAAACACGATAGAGGGGGGGTGAATATCGTGAAAACTTTTTCGGATAAAACTTAAGAGAAGGTACGCAGCGGAATTAAAAACAAACACAAGGAACACAAGTATTTTTACTTGATTCGGAGTCGCGATCGGCTCCTACTCCAAGGCCCATGGTCCTTGACCGTTTACTGCGGGCAATTCTATAGTAGCGCAAAGATTTACAGAATTTGGTACAATAGTAGTGCAGTAAATAAACAAGTACACTTTTCGTTACCGACGCTCGGTGTGGATCGTACTTCTGAGCAGAGGGTCNTCGCCGGAAACACCCCCCCCCCCCCCTCATCTTCTTGCACTACGCTGCTCAGATCTCCCTTTCCTTGCCGGAGATCGGCAACCCAACAAGATCTAAGATCAAAACATGGGTCATGACTAGGATCCAGCAAGAATCAACATATCAGGGAAGATGTAATGGGGATTCACCCTCATAAACTCACCGTGGGTGGGAATCTGAAACAAACTCTCAGCCAGAGTACGAAGAAGGATGCCCATCTAAGCCTGTGTACACTTCCTTTTGGCTCCCTGCACGAGCTACGATATGTAGCCAGGGAATGGATCATCGTGTGAAGTACCTTCAACCAAGGCAGTGATCTTGCACAAGGAAGAGGAACAAGGGAAGAGAGGTTGCTGTAGATCCGATTGCGAGAAAAGGAGGCAAATCATAGAGAAGAGGAAGAAGAAGAAGTGGTGTTGCGGGGTGGGTTTCGCGAAGAGCCGAAGGAAAAGGAATTAAAAAGGAAGGTATTTACGAAGGCTCTTTTACAAATACCCCCTTCAAGTTTAGCAAACTTCATCTACGCTCTTAATTTAACCCTTATTGCCTTTTAGCCCCTTAAATTCTCCATATTTTAACATAGACTCCATGTTCCATTGCGAATAAGTGCATCAAATTCTGTAGCCATTGCACTACGCCAATTCAGATCCTTGTTTGCTTTGCTTGAGAAAAAAAATTGGTTCAACAAATTTTGAAGAGGCCACTAGAGCTTTTGGAAGAGAATATTGAGTTGTCATTGGTGGACAATGTACATAAATGTCGCTTGGAAGCATACGATGAGAAGAATTATCATCTGAATCACTTGTTAATGGTGACGAGGAAGTAGGCTGACATGGTGATTTTAATGATGAGCTTGTATTATTTGAGGATCTAGAACTAGACAGTATATTATCTTCGACTGGTGAGACTTATGAGATTAAAGCAGTAACTTGAGGTGATTCTGATGGTATAAGGGAGTTAGTAGAAATCTCTAGAGCAGGACCTAGTTATTGGGACCAGTGCGTACGGCTAGAGAGGGTGAATAGTCGATCACCCACTTGATTCGTCGGTACTTCCTATATGTGTTAGCGTGTGCAAGCGGAACTATAAACAACACAAATAAACAAACGCTAACACCAAACCTTTACGTGGTTCGGAGATGATACTCCTACTCTACGGCTGTCCGTAAGGTGGACGATCCCGATTCGTCGGTGGATGACTCTCCGGAAAGCCTCCGGCTAGCTCGTGTCGCCCCTTGTGGGTGGAGAAACCTCGCCACAACCTTGTCACAAGACTTGAGCACTTGTAGACTACTAATAAGCTTTACCCAAGCTTATTTCGTCAATCTTTGCCCAACCAAATCGAGCTCTCTTAAATAGAGCTCGACCCTGAAACAACCATTACCAGTCGACTGGTGCCAACACCAATCCACTGGTCCACTCGAATTCGAACGTTACATCCCAACGTTCGAATTCCAGCCGACACCAGTCAATTGTACAGAAGATCAGTCGACTAATCTTTCTGTGCTCAACACCAGTTGACTGCTACATGCAACAGTCGACTGCCCAAACCCTAAACCTAGGGTTTCAACCCCGAGTACAGTCACTCAACACTCGTCGTCGCCCAACCAACCTAGACCTAGCCTTCTAGCCTTCTAGCCTTCTCCATCAGCCTTGCGCCCCTCGGATGCCTCGCCATCCTTCACGTCTTACCTTCTGGAGCTTCAATTGGCCTCAGTCCTTATTGTCGATCTTCCTTTGCCAAGATGTCACTTGGACTTTTTTCCTTTGTTGTGCCTATATCCTGCATATTTACAATGCATATCAAATACAATAATAATCCTAACTTAACTTTTGCCCAAACATCAAAACCCAAAGTACCTATAGATTGCTCTGACAATATCCACCTTTTTGATGTTTGGGAACCCGTTTAAGTTAGGGAAACAACAACAAAACAAATACATCATAGAACCTAACCTTAGGCTCCCCCTTTACCTAAACTCCCCCTTGAGTAGGTTTTCCTTGCAAAGGTACTTCTCCCCCTTTGCCAACAAATGCTCCCCCTTCACCTAAGCCCCCCCTTGAGCTTAGATTTCATGCAAAGGTGTATTAGTTTCTCACTTAAACCCAACACTTGTCCCCGTTTGCCACACATCAAAAAGAACTCCAACAATATCCCAATTATTGGATTATTTAACCTCAAATGATCATAAACAAAGTGTATTAACCCCCCATAAGATTATATATTTATTTTACATCATTAGAACACTTTTAGACTGTTGAAAAATAATTTTAGCCTGTATCAATTGACTGACCTAGTTGAAACCTCCAACTCATAGAATTATCAGTCGACTGACCCCTGCATCAGTCGACTAATACCCTGATATCAACCCATTTCTATATTTTTGACCCAATTTCAGAAATGCACCAGAAATTCCATAAGTCTCCAAAAATTCTCAAATTTTGTGGAGAGGTTTGTGGTACCCGCATCTACTTGGAAAAAATACATTTAAAAATGTATATATCTCGGATCCTAAGATTGACACAAAATTCAAAACTATCTAAATGGTTCAATAGAACATTGACCTAAAGTCCTAGTTTTGGTCTTCTCTTGATGTATATGCTCATACCAAATTATAATGCATCCCTAGCATTGGTTTATATAACATCTACACATCAAAAATTAATTTTCATGCAATATGACCCCAATATCATATTTTTATGCATGAAACATAAACACAACGTACTAAAATCTGAGGATTGAGACTCAAATTCGTCTCCAAACTCTTTGACACATTCCATAGTTCATCTAGACTTTCGGGAGAAATCCTCTCGAGATTCATTTACCATGAGTCCCAATTTGACTCTTTGAACTTCCCCTTGAGCTCTTAACCTTAGCCACCTCCCTAGGTGACTCATCGAAGGTTACTAAGCCACACCGGTGTACCTCCAGTGATCCTTGGCTCTCAACCGTTACTTTCTTAATCTCAGATGTCTTGTCCTTGATTACTCCTCCCTTACCAATGTCTTGTGCCCTTCTAGCATTTGTCATTCTTTTGGTCTTGGAGGTACACAATTTGACATTTTTAGTTTTTTAAACACCCAAACGCATGTTAAGTCCCCTAGGTCCAATAATGAACCTATCTAGGACTCTCTCTATTTCTTCAAGCCTTGCCCTCAAGATTTGATTTTCCAATTCTAGGGCTCTAACCCTAGAGTCAACATGTCTACCTTGGACATTCCAAGACCTACCTACCTTCCCAGGCATATGTCTCCCCTTCTTGGTATTAATGCATTGATCATTAACTACCTTCCTTCCCTTAGGCTTGGTAGTTTTGGTTTTATTAGGTCTAGCCATGGGTAATGATTTCCTAGGGTTATCTACCTTGTTAACCCTATTTCTATCATTATACCTAAATCTATGATTATGCTTGGGTAAATAATCTATATTATTTTTAACAAACATATATGAATTTGAAATTGGATTAACTTTTAAATAAGGGATTACCTCCCCTTTTACCTTTGAAGCTCCCCTTTGATCTAAGCTCCTCTTCTTCTCCAATTTTTTCAAATGTCTTAGCTTCTTCAGCTCTCCTTTCCTTAGGTATTTTGTGTGGTGATGACCCCGCTCACCACACGTGAAGCAAATTATATGTTTCTTATCCTTCTTTGCTCCATCCCTACAACTCATGTTAATTTTCAAATTATTTGACTTGAGTTTAGGGTTTACCTTCTTTTTTACCTAATAGACACTTGTCCTTGTAGTGCCCCTTCTCATTGCACCCAAAGTAAATAATGTGATCCTTTGACTTTGCTTTGGTGGAGGTGGAGTATTTTTCTTGCTCTGGCATTGAGGATAGTCTCTCCTCCCCCTCAATCCTTGAAGTGGAGACTTCTTCTATTTCTTCCTCACTTGAGGATGTGAACGATTCCACTTCCTCCTCCTCTTCGAATGTTGAAATAGATTCAACTTCCGATTGGTCCTTCTCCTTCTCTTGGACCAATGATCCCTTTTCCTTGGGCTCCTCCCCTCCATGTCCTTGTGTAGAATTTTCGTGTAGAGCTTCACTTTTCTCCATAGCTCATACACATTCTTGTACTCACCTAAACGGGACACAATATAAGAAGATAATAAATTTAACACAATTCTAATTACCTCCTTATCCGACTCCGCTTCCTCCATTTGTTCCTTTGACCAATGCCGAAGTCGAAGGCGATTCCCCTTCTCGTCTGTTGGAGCTTCAAACGGAACCTCCAATGCGGTCCAATGGCCCTAATCCGTTTGGAACCAAGTGTCCAACCACTTCCTCCAATAATCAAAGTCGTTTCGATCATATGGAGGTGGGATGCGAGTATCCCATCCTAGCGGACCTTCCGAATCCATCTTCTTCTAGCGCCTTTGCTCTTTTGGCAGTTAGTCCAACAAGAGCAATCCCGGCTCTGATACCACTTGTTGGGACCGGTGCGTACGGTAAAGGGGGTGAATAGTCGATCACCCACTTGATTTGTCGGTACTTCCTACATGTGTTAGCGTGCACAAGCGGAACTATAAATAACACAAATAAATAAACGCTAACACCAAATCTTTACGTGGTTCGGATATGATACTCCTACTCGATGGCTGTCCGTAAGATGGACGATCCCAATCCATGGTGGATGACTCCCCGGAAAGCCTCCAGCTAGCTCGCGTCGCTCCTTGTGGATGGAGAAACCTCGCCACAACCTTGCCACAATGCCTGAGCACTTGTAGACTACTAATAAGCTTTACCCAAGCTTATTTCGTCCACCTTTGCCAGCCAAACTGAACTCTCTTAAATAGAGCTCGACCCTGAAACAGCCGTTACCAATCGACTGGTGCCAACACAAGTCGACTGGTCCACTTGAATTTGAATGTTACAACCCAACGTTTGAATTCCAGCCGACACCAGTCGATTGCACAAAAGATTAGTCGAATGATCTTTCTGTGCCCAATACCAGTCGACTGCTACGTGCAGCAATCGACTGCACAAACCCTAATCTTAGGGTTTCAACCTCGAGTACAGTCACTCAACACTCGTCGTCGCCCGACCAACCTAGACCTAGCATTCTAACCTCCTCCATCAGCCTTGCGTCCCTCGGATGCCTCCCTATCCTTCACGTCTTGTCTTTTGGAGCTTCCTTCGACCTCGGTCTTTGTTGT
Source organism: Boesenbergia rotunda (assembly GCA_024364735.1). NCBI lineage: Eukaryota > Viridiplantae > Streptophyta > Magnoliopsida > Zingiberales > Zingiberaceae > Boesenbergia > Boesenbergia rotunda. The sequence continues at coordinate 205,104 of JAGFNQ010005733.1, forward strand.
CGAGTCTTCCTTTGCTAAGATGTCACTGGGATTTTTCTCCTTTGTTATACCTATATCCTGCATACTCACAATGCATATCAACTACAATAATAATCCTAACTTACACCTTTGCCCAAACATCAAAACCCAAGGTACCTAGATTGCTCTAACACTAGTATGCCATCACTTCTGACAATATTAGGTGACATTAAGAATATGTCACTTGTATCTAGAGGAGAGATTGAAGAAGCTGCTGAAAAAGGGAATAAAGACTTATCAAAAGTAACATGTTGTGAAATATATATCCGTCCTGTTGGTATGTACAAGCATCAATGCCCATGGTGCAAATTATAATAACTAAGGTAAACACATTATAGGGAATGAGAGTCAAGCTTGTGTTTAAAGTAGGGGCATAACCAAGGATAACATGCGCAACCAATGATTAGAAGAAAGGTGTAGTCAGAAGTTTGATTATAATTTTTTTTTCAAAGAACACTTATGATTGAGCAATGAAGTAGGAAGTCTATTTATGAGATATACTATAGTACAAACAGCTTCATCCTAAAATTTACGCGGAATCGATGCATGATGAAGAAGAGCTAAGATAGTTTCAACTATATGTCTATGTTTTCTCAGTAGAGCCATTTTGCTCTAGAGTGTGAGGGTCAGAGACTCGATGAACAATTCCACAAGAGACAAGATGATGATGAAGAGCTTGATATTCCCATCCCCAATCAAAATGAAGAAAGAGTATTTTATGATTAAAATATCGTTCAATTTGGTTTTGAAAATGACAAAATATGTCTAATAAATCATATTTTCTTTTCATAGGTTAAAGCCAAGTATATTTACTAAAATGATCAATGAAGTAACATAATATAAAAAATATTGGTTAGACAAGATAAGTGTAGGGCCCAAACATCAGAATGAATTATTTCAAGTGAAAAATTAGAAACACAATCGAATGAAGAGAAATATAACTTATAACTTTTAGATTTCATGCATGCCTGACATGAATGAGATGGAGAGGAAGTAGATAAATCATACTGATTTATGATCGACCGAACAATACGAAAGGAAGGATGAGCAAGTCGATCATGCCAAACTGGTTTATTTGTGTGTTTATCGATAAAAGCTTTGATTGAAGAATTTTGAAGATAATAAAAGATCATTTTTTATTTCCCTGTGAAACACAGTAGTATTTGTTTCTCTATCTTTTGTAAGATAATGATCGTGATGAAATTCAAAAAAAAATATTATTATCAAGGCAAAATTGTTATGCAGAGAGTAAATTTTTAGTAATATATGGAACATGAAAGATGTTGCATATGTGAAAAATACGATTGGACAAATTAATGTATGAGTTTCCAAGATTAGTAGTTTGCAAACCTGAACCATCACCTAATTATACCAAATCTGAACCAGTGTATGGTAGTACTTCTGTAAAGATATTGTAGTTTGATGTGACATGATGAGTTGCTCCAGTGTCATATATATCATTCAGTAGATAAAAATTTTGAAGGTTTGTCCTGAGTAGGCACAGACGAGAGAACTTTATGATACACTTGTGAAGTGGTTGTCTTAAAGCTACATGACCACTAATAAAGGTTCTGTCGAGTCTTTTAGGATATTGAATATTAGTATGTCCAATTTGGAGATAAATTTAACATCTTCTTAAAGCTGCAGGATCACCAATAAAGGTTTTGTTGAGTCTTTTAGGACATTTAATACCAGTATGTCCAATTTGAAGATAAATTTAACATCTTCGTAAAGCAATCAAAAATAAAAGAAACAAAAATAACACAAGTTGTTATTGATGTATCTTGGCTTTTTGTTAAGAAAAATTACAAGAGTAGAAGAGAAAAAGTAAAACATTAGTTGAATGATGATTGAGTCCAGGGCCAAAGGAACGAAGGCTATTCCTCTTCTCCCCTACTATCCGGTCATGAGTTGACGGGTGATAGAAACGAGGAAGGAGGGTGGCGGGCAATAAATCGAGGAAGAGACAAAACACTTAAAAATAATTCTCTTCAAAAAATAAAATAAAAGATAACAATGACAACAAGCGTCACATGGAGAAGAAGAAAGGTGCTACATAAGAAAAAATAGCTCGTAAGGTAAGAAGAGCTATGACTCTGATACCATGTAAAGAGAATAGAAATAGAAAAAAGAAAAAAAGTAACAAAATAACTTTATTGATTAAATAACTTATCCATGAGATATATAATTTATAAAGGTCATAGGATGCTTAGTCAAATAGAAAATTAATAAAGAAACTTTTAATTAACATATTTATAAAGAAACTATCAATTAACAGATTAATAAAGAAAATATGTAATCTAATAATTAATATATATAAATTTATTTTGACTCGGTCAAAAATCTTATTAAATAATTATTCTCTTTTATAAATCCCGTCATGAGATCCTGAGCCATTGCCTCTTTGAACCATGTTAGATATGACAAAGTTTCCATGTGAATATCATACTCTGGTAGATGAGCCGCTCTAGAATTCGAATGTCATCCTAGCATTCCATGGAACAAATGAAATTGCATTAGGAGGGATGAAAAGAGAGAATTATCTAGACTGAGATGATTGACATGTAGATTGTCAAGAGGAAGGTGGAGATTGATTTGATGATGCCGGACCTCCTAGAAAATTTGAATTTAACCTTTTATAACACATCGGAGCATAATGACCATAGTCGAGGCAAACCTGGCCGCGTCCTTGACCTCAAACTCTACTTCCTCCATTCATGATTTTGATAATCATGTTGTGGATGAGACTAATTATAATGACCAGATTGTGGAGCATTTCTAGTATGTGTGTACAATGATAAAGAATCAGATATGCTCTGAGATTATATTTGTAGAAGTCTTTCATGACAGAATAACATATCATGAAGTATTTCAAGTGACACTTGATCCATGCGAGTCATGACATTAGAAACAAAACTATCATATTGAGGGCCTAAACCTACAAAAACATATATTAATAGTTCTAAATTACAGACTGGATGTCCTATTTGTTGGATCGGGTTGGACCGACTAGAGGGGGAGAATAGACGGTAAAAAAATTAAAATGGAAGACACTCATTTTTTTAAAAAAACTTGGTCACAACTAAGAACGTTGCTGCCAAGACAGTGGACACTCAATAAAAATTTCTTTGTGACGGAGAAGTCTTACAACAACAGCACGTAAGACTTTTAGAGATTTTACAAAAAATTAATTATTTCTAAAGCTAAAACTCTAAACCTATTTATAGCCTAAGAGAATAAATCTGGATTATTGATTTTTGATGAATTTTCTCTTGGTCGTTGATCCATGGATGTAATCTGGACGGTTGATCTTGGATGGGATTAAACTGCATCCATTGGATCTGATTAAAGGATAAGGTTATCCTTTAAAATATAAAGTTTAATTAAAATTTTGTCTTTTGCTCGCAGCAGCTCATTGACTTTATCTTTTACTCGCAACAACTCATTGACATCACTCGCTATCCCAAGTGGTAAGCATGGAGACGTGTATTACTTGAGGTTTTGGGTTTGAGTCCTCTTAGCAAAATAATCTCCCTTTATCGGCGCCTGGTTTACTTGGTCAAACTGACCAACCTTTTGGTTCTTCGTCTTCTGGGTGATTTTCGGCCAACTAGACTTAGGCTCACCCGAACCCGACTTCGGTCTTTCGCCCCTCGAGCATCCTTCCTCCCGGCTTCTCGTCCCTCGGACATCGCGCGCGTCCTTCTCGCTCCACCGGCGTACTCTTCCGCAGCTTCCGCGTTCCTCGGATTGTACCGAGCCCGTCGGATCACTTCCCCGCACAATCCTTCTCGTCCGCTACGTCTTACGCTCGACTTCCTCCCTACCTAAGCTCCTGCACACTTAGCAGAGGGATTAGAAAACACAGGACCTAACTTAACATAGTTGATCACATCAAAACTAACCGGGGTACCAACAATCTTTTTCTTTTTGATATGCATCAACTTCGGTTCAGTTAGGGTTAAACATAAAAATTACACTTAACTAAGTTGAACAGATTAAGCATAAAGATTATGCAAAAGAAGTATTTTGTTGCAGTGGAGGAATCTATGTAGATTTTGAAGAAGGCATATTAGCATTTTGTTCTAAAACAAAGTTGATGATGGCAAACTCAATTTGGATCATGACAATCTTAGACAAACTTCAATGATGACCAATGACGACACTTGTTATGATGAATTGTTATTGTTTCCTAGAAGAAGGAACCGGAGTATTCCTGCCATTGACAAATAAAAGAAAAGTTGTTTGTTGGGAAAATTATCACTATATGCTGATGAAGAAGAATCGACATAGAGGAACCACAATAACATGAATGATTTTATTGCTAATAAGGTTTGTTGGAGTTGATATTGGAAGAAGATTGGGAAGGGAGGTGGCATGGTTGTTTAGCACAGTTTCACGTCTATGATACCTTGTAGAAATATGGAACAGGAGTGCATAGACATAAAAAGAAAGACAGAGAAATGAAAGAATAAAGAGACAACTAAACAGAAAACAATTACTTTTATTATTATTATTATTATTATTATTATTATTAATAGTCACAAGCTAACAATTTATTTATACATATTATTAAGATAATATATGAAAAATATAATAATATATTATGATAAAGTTGGTAATAAGAAATATAGAAATAATAATAAATATGGTTGCAATTGCAATCCAAACATGATAAGTCAATAATTGAAACCAATTTTTGATTAATATACTCGACTACTATTTTTGCCATCATGACTATCTCTGGCGTTATCAAGGTGAGCTTAGAATCGTGCCTTATGAAGCAGCGACTAAGGGGATGAAGGTGCGATCTTATACAAAGAGGGTGAGGAGCACTGTGAGCGGGGAGAAGAGAGCCATGCTCACCAACATGATGTGCAAGGGCGACATCAGGCGACATGCAATGGTAGTTGTGAGGATGTTGACGGTCGAAATCGATAGCATTCGGATGATGGCCGTTAGCTGCTCAACATAGTGGACCATCGACAACGTCCGTGTCAATAGTTGGCCTGAGCCTAGCATGTCGACAACTTCCTTTTTGTTTTAAAACATGATTAAGTAAGTCATGAATACAAAGTAGAGAAAGAAATTGTAATTTCCAAAGCAAATATTAGATTATCACGATCAAGTTTAACGGATAAAGATGGAACGGTATGAATATGAAAAGAACTATTTTGTGGCGGTGGAGGGATCTATGCAGATTTTGAAAAAGACAGATTAGACATTTTGTTTTAAAACAAAGTTGATGATTTGTGACAAACTCAATTTGGATCATGGCAATCCCAGACAAACTTCAACGATGACCAATGACGATACTTGTTTGATGAATTGTTGTTGTTTACTAGAAGAAGGAATCGGAGTTAATGCCGTTGACAAATAAAAGAAACGTTGTTTGTTGGGAAAATCATCGTCATATGCTGATGAAGAAGAAGAAGAAGAATCGACAAAGAGGAACAACGATATAGCGTGAATGATTCTATTACGAATAAGGTTTGTTGGAGTTGATATGGGAAGAAGATTGGGAAGAGACGTGGCACGGTTGTTTAGCACAGTTTCATGACTATGATACCATGTAAAAATACCGAACAGGAGTGCATGGACATATAAAAACAAATAGACAACTAAAAGAAAAGAATTGCTTTATTATTATTATTGATAGTCACAAGCTAACAACCCTTTCCGTTCTCTTTTCATGTCCCGAAATTTATTTGATCTATCATCATCCACTCTTTAAGGTAAAAATAGCATAAGAGTATGATTAGATGACGGACACTCCTAGAAATTAATGTAATGGTACTGATTTGAAAAGATTTTGTAATTAATGTTTAAAATCATTAATAAAATTTGATTAAAATTCTTTAATTGCCTTAGGCATTTAATGAATATTTCAAATTAAAATTTAACTTTATTTTTTATTAGTGTAATCATGCCCTTAGACTATATTGGTATAATAAAATTTAGATATTAAATTTGAGTAATGATACATACAGTAAAAGCGAATGCTTCAATAAAAATTTTAACCGTCAATCAGCAACACGTTCGACGTTCGGTCGTCCATCGGATACCGTCAGCGACTTTCGACCGCCGCCTTAAACCAAACTATACCTTGAGAGGCATGATGAACCCGTCGGAGATCGCCGTAATTGCAATCTCACATCATTCACCATTGATCATGACGGATTCACCGTTCTGGTGATCCTGACGAGTTTATCGTCCCCCAAGGTAAAGTTTGATTCGGGACGGCGATCAGAGGCCGCCAGTGGTGTCCGATTGATGATCGAATGTCGGACGTGCCGTCGATTGACGATTAAATTTTTGACCGACATATTCATTGTATAAATCATTTCTCATTAAATTTATAACAGATGATTGGTAATTATGATCAATCATTTATTGAGTCAGTGTAACAGTTCGAAAAAATTAATAGTTGAGTAGCACAGTCAATTGACACATAAAATAAAAATAATAAATTTAAAATTCGAGATGTAATCAACAAACGATTATTTAATTATATAATAGTCAACTATGAATAATGATAATAAGAAAAGTATAATAAAAATAATTGATTATGTGTTTAGAAAAATAAATATAAAAGTTAAACATACATTCGGGATATTGTAGATGATTATACTATCTAAATTATCATTTTACATTTGTTGTTGAAACAGTGTTTTATAATTACAAATCAACTGAACATTCATAATAAATTTGTTTATGTTTATTCAATACTTACAAAATTAATTAAATGAATAAATATAAATAACTCATTAAATTAAATTAAAAGAATAAATTTTAATATGTATTTACTGGTTAATATTCTAATGTATATTCATATATAAAATTCTTATCAATATAAATAAAAAATTCTAAAATGAATAAATAAATTTGGATTATAAAATTCAAAAATATAAAAGTTGCAAAGAAATTTAAATTGAAAATTCTATAATATTTAAATACAAGTCTATATCAAACTTAAACTGGGATTAAACTTATAAAAATATCAACTCAAATTTAAATAATTATTTTAATAGGTTAAATCATTTTAAGTCCATTTGATCCTGTTAAATTATTTTATCAGATAAATTTAAACATCATATCGTTTGACTGATTTTCGTTTACTATTAAATTCTAATATATTTTATTTATGGCACATCCTCAGTGGAATAAAATTGATAGGAATAAAATTCTAAAAATAATAAAGTTCATTCTAATTGATTTAATATCAACTATTCTCCAATAAATAAAGATTGATATATCAGAATTAAGGAATTTTATTCCTACACAATCACTTTTTACACGGAAGAGGTAAGACTGTGCTTTATTTGAATAATTTTTGTTATTTTCTAAAAAATCATATTTTCTTACTTTTAAAAATAATTTTTAGATATTTTTTTAAAAAATAGTATTTTTTATTTTAAAAAATAAAGATAAAATTTTAATTAAATATTATTTTTAAAAAAACATATTTTTTTATAAAAAAAATAAATCAATCAATCAATGATTTTTTATAAAACGGCGCACATGAGAATTAAGAATTACCAAAAGACGTAGTAAGATTTCCTTTTTACCAAATGACGCACCAAATTTAGTGATCTTCCTCTTGTACTCCTCCCGCTAACAAATTAAATTTCTTTCTCAGTTAGAATTCCGAGACATCTGAACCACTTTTTCAGACTTTTCAATTTAAAATAATATATTGTGCGAGTCGGCTACAAAAGCGTAAAGTAAACAAAGAAACTAAATTGAATTTATATTTATTTAATATAAATAAATATATTTAATATTTCAGTTAAAAAAATATCTCTTTTAACGTGATTTCAGAAATATAAAATGATATTTATTTATATTTAATTAATATAAATTAATATATTAATAAATATATTAATATATAAAAATCCTATCACAGCACATGATTTCATGTTACACTGGGCTTGACAACATATGACTTCAAGCCTAACGTGGACTAAAATTTCTTTTCATTTTAAAAATATTTTTTATAATATTTAATCATGATTTATTAAATAAATTATTTATAGGGTAATCTTTTATATAATTTTACAAGTTGTGACAAAATCCTTTTATTTTATTGAAATGCTTAGGTATGATCAATGCATGCTTACATTTGTTTAAATTTGAAACAAGAATGTTCCCTCTGGATACTACTTAAATACACAATGTATAGCAAAATTAGGTTCTTTACAGACCATCAACTCATATTTTCAAAATTTGTTGCAATAGGATTTTTGTAGGTCCATCAATAGATTTCGATAAAAAGTGGTAATATAGATCCTGAAATCACGCTGCGCCGTTTGGGATTTCAATAAAATTTGTTGCTATTATGGTAATCAACTCATATTTTCAAACTTGGAGAGGTACTGAGATCCTTATCCTCACGTCTGGTTCAAACTGTTGTATGGTAAAAAGTGGCTCAGACTTTGATTTCAGCCCCACTCTTTAAGGCCCTGAAATCTTTGATTTCAGGCCCAACGTAGGCCTGAAATCAGACGACTTCAGGCCCAACGTGGGCTCAAATTTTTTTCCATTTTAAAAATATTTTTTATGATATTTAATAATGATTTATTAAAGTAATTATTTATAATGTAATCTTTTATATAATTCTATAAGTTGTGACAAAATCCTCTCATTTTATAGAAATACTCAGGTATGATCAAAACATGTTTATATTTGTTTAAACATGAAATAGGAAGGTTCCATCTAGATACTACCTAAATACATAATGCATAGCAAAATTGGATTTTTTTGCAGACCATCAACTCATATTTTCAGAATTTGTTGCAATAGGACTTTTGTAGGTCTAATCCACTGATGAACCTAGGATATTTGAATTTCTCAATACTCGATATCACTAGTTAGAGTTGAGTTAGGAGATGATATTTGTGGTGCCTAAACTTAGTCCTAATGAATATCAATTATGTTCTCATACCGTATCAGTTGGTACAAAACGATACAGCAACAATGCAGAATCATAGCTTGTTTTAGTAAATCAATACCTCTTTAATTTTGCTCATAAATAAATTTATTATCTATTTTAATTATTTTTTACATTTATAAATTTTATTTGTAAGGAATTATAAAGAAAGATAGAAATATATAATATTAATAAATACATACCATTTATAGAGAACTAGTGATATCGAGTTTTGAGAAATTTAAATATCCTAGGTCCATCAGTGGGTTTCCATCGAAACTCACTGATGGACCTACAAAAGTTCTATTATAACAAATTCTGAAAATATGAGTTGATGGTTTACAAAGAACCCAATTTTGCTATGTATTGTGTATTTAGATGTTATCTAGATGGAACCTTCTTGTTTCAAGTTTAAACAAATGTAAACATGTTTTGATCATATCTAAGTATTTCAATAAAATGAGAAGATTTTGTCACAACTTGTAGAATTATATAAAATATTACCTATAAATAATTAATTTAAAAAATCATGATTAAATATTATAAAAAATATTTTTAAAATGAAAAAATATTTGAGTCCAAGTTGAGCCTGAAGTCATCTGATTTGAGGCTCATACTGGGCCTGAAATCATGTGCTGTGATAGATTTTGTTATATATTAATATATTGTTTAATATATTAATTTATATTAATCAAATATAAAAAACATCTCTTTATATTTCTGAAATAATGTTGGAATAAATATTTTTTAACTAAAATATTTAATATATTTATTTATATTAAATAAAAATATTTTTTTTTATTTTTTTATTTACCTTACGCTTTTATAGTCGACTCCCACAATATATTATTTTAAATTGAAATGTCTAAAAAATAGTTCAGATGTCTTGGAATCCTAATTGAGAAAAATATTCGATTTGTTGGAGTGAAAGGTGTAAGAGAAAGATCACTAAATTTGATGTATTTTTGATTAAAAAAATCTCAATATGTCTTTTAATAATTTTTAATTTTTAATTTTCACATGTGTTGTTAAGTAAAAAGCCGGTTAAGGATACATTTTTACATTATTGGGATACTCCGTCGCGTTTGCGTTTTCTAAACGCGATTGGTTGGTCAAACTTTGCGATGAGCAAAAGCGGATTTCGACGTGATTACTGATTATCGACTCTTTTTCACTTTTCAAATAAAAGAAAGAAAAATATATATATTTCGATATGAAAGAATCGAGGCACACATATATTTTTATATTTGTTTTTATTATTATTTAAATGGTGTTTTTAAAAAAAAAATAGCTAGCCACCGGTTAATTCGATTGATTTATAATTCACCGCCTATAAAATGCCTACTCCACTCTCACCTCCATTTGGGCGATGGCGATACAGGAGGTGTCAGGGGCGGAGCCATCTTGGCTAGGGTGGGCTCCATCTCCACTCCTTTTTTTTAAAAAATTAATTATTTTGATTATTTTTTTATTTTTGTTTGGTTAGTTAATCACAAATATATTAATGGGTAAAATATCAAATAAGATAAATTTTATAAAATTATTATATTTATAAATTAATAAATATATTAATTCTAATTTGTTTAATATTTTTATCTTAAATTTGTCGATAATAAAATCTCTTTTCCTCTCCGTAACGCTATTTCTTTTTCTCTAATTTTACTCTAATCTATTAATTCTGTTGTTGACAAAGAACCAACAAACGTTGGCCATCAAGAAATGGTCGACAAGGTGCTCGTGAGGGGACATTGCCTCGCCAGGTGATCAGAAACTGCTTTATGTGCGACCACTCGCGAAGCGACCGCACGCGAGGTGAACGCTGCCTCCCGAGGCAACTAGCAACAGCTTCGCGTGCAATCACTCTGCGAGTGGTCACACGTGAGGTGACCACTGCTTTGTCAGATAATGAGCGACATAACTCTAGGTATACAAATATAAATTATATCTTATAATTTTATTTAACATAAATTAATATACCAAATCTATTTCTTTTTCATCCTATAGAAAATCTTATATAAGATGATCACTTATTTAATTTTTCTTGTTTGCTTACAATTCTTGATACTTCAACTCTTAAGGTTCTTAATTCTGTCAGCCCTAGGTAATTTTAAATTCTGACTATGCCGCTGAGAGGTGTCCTTGAGCTCCGGCTCAAAGGCCATGATACTGCAGAGTCTTTTGACTGTTAAGACTCTTAAAACCTTTCCATTTTCGCCAAAAAAGAGTTCAATGATACTGCAGAGTTTTAAAACGAAAATTACCACTTTGTAGAAGAAGGTTAATGAGTCAGGCTAAGGCCCGTGGTGATAGAAATTGTATTTTCTCCTAACTGTATAATTCTAGTAATGAAATAAGAACTCGAAAGAGAAAATAGAAATATGAGCATGGATCTATTGTATCTTCAAATCATGGCATAACATAAGAAAATACAATAAAAAAAGATAAGAACTGATTGAAGAGCTATATTATTTTTTTTAGCGTCACCAGCTTAATTCCTACGAAAAAGATACAGCGAAAAAAGAAGAAAGATTTTCAAGGAATTTACTATTAAATTATAGCTTTTATTTACTGCTATAGATTTGACATCCTTGGAATAAAAATGATAGGAATAAAATTCTAAAAATAATAAAGTTCATTCTAAACCATTTAATATCAACGATTCTCCCACGAATAAATAAAGATAGATATATCACAATTAAGGAAATTTATTCCAACACAGTCACTTTTTACATGGAATAGATAAGACTGTGTTTCATTTGAATAATTTTTTTATTTTCTAAAAAAGCATTTTTTTATTTTTTAAAAATAATGTTTAGATATTTTTTTAATTTTCAAGCAAATGATATTTTATTTTGATAATTAGAGATGAAAACTATAAATTAAATATTATTTTTTAAAAAAATCATATTTCCTTATAAAATGAAAAAAAAAAAAAATCAAAAACAGTCTAAAACTCAAAGGATACATTTTACAAAGTGTTTAGTTTACTTATTTTTATTTTATTTTTTAAAAAATTATATTTTTTAATTTTCTGAAATTTTTTTTTTTTTAAAAAATATTATATATTTTTTAAAAAAACAAAATTAAAAAATATAATTAAATATATTTTTTAAAAAATTATATTTTTTATATAAAATAAAAATAAAAAATAAACATACCAACCGCCTGCGTTAGCGTTTTCGACGCTTGGTCAAACTAAGCGTCAGCAATGAGCAAAAACGGATTTTGACGTGATCGAACATATATATTTTTATATTGTTTTTATTATTTGAAAGGTGCATATTGTTTTTAAAAAAAATAGCCGGCCACCGATTAATTCGATTTCATGTATAAATCACCGCCTATAAAATGCCTATTCCACTCTCACCTACATTGCCACGAGTAGAAGAAGGGCATCGATGGCGATACATGAGGTGTCCCTGAGCTCCGGCTCGAAGCCCATGCCCCGCATCGCCATGGGCACCGCGGCCTTCCCTTGGCCGTCGACCTTCGACACCACTCGCGACGCCATACTCCAAGGCATCAAGATCGGCTACCGCCACTTCGACACCGCCTCGGTCTACACTTCGGAGTGGCCGCTAGGCGAGGCCGTAGCGGAAGCGCTCCGATTAGGGTTCATTGCCTCCAGGGACGAGCTCTTCATCACCTCCAAGCTCTGGATCCGGGACGCCCACAGCCATCTCGTGCTTCCTGCCTTGCAAAAGTCACTTAGGTAATCGATTTATTTGCGAATGCAAAAATCGAGTGTTTGCATTATTTTCTGTTCGAGATAGTTTACGCAGAACTGCCGAAATGCCTGTTTGCAAAGATTTTTCCCTTTTAACATAATCTGAAGTCGTTTGGATAGTAGAACCGAGTCATATGAATTCAAAGCTAAATTCTTGTGTTTGGGGAAATAAAAGGAGGAAGCATTTTCTCCATGCTATTTTACCAAATTATCCTAGCAATTGTTTTTCTGGAGTGGTATGGTGATTTCAGAGTTAGATATAAACAATCAAACTTTTTTTTCCTTCCATCTTCTTTTGACTGTTAAGACTCTTAAAATGTTTCCATTTTCGCCATAAAAGAGTTCAATGACATTGTAGAGTTTTAAAACGATACCACTTTGTAGAAGAAGGTTAATGAGCCAGGCTCAGGCCCGTTGGGCTTGATTGCAAATTGCCCAGAGATAATTGGGTTGTGATCATGCTGACCAATTAACTAGGGCACAAGACCTGGTGTAGCTAGACGCCAGTATGTGGAGCCTGGGTTTTGGCCTTGCCTGTCCCAAGAGCTAATCGAGTTGTGATCATGCCGACTGGTTAACTCGGGCACAAGGCCGGGTGTAGCTAGATCCCAGCCTATCGAGCCCGGTTTCGTCATGGCCTGTTCTGCCGTGGCTGCGCAGGTGTTGCATGAATCAAGCCTTGCCAATTGCCAGGCTTGGCCAACTTAATCTTGAGTGAAACGTGACTCTTTATGTTCATGAATATGAAATAAACTACACACAAATATTGTATGTATAAGTACAAAACTAGCTTAGAGAATAATAGGGAACTCCCGACTTTTAGTTAATAATTGGATATAGACACAAAAGTAATCTAGCAGAGGAATGGATACAAAAACCAACTTTTGGTGACCAAAAAGTATCAAAATTGTCATACTATTCTTGTGCCATCATTACATGAGGAAAAAAAAACAGTATCCAAAAGTTAAATTTCATCTTCTGCCGGAGAAATAAACTCTGACCTTTAGTTTTTCATTTCAGAGAAAGAAATTAGTAAAAGTGGTTTTTGTATTCAGAAATTGAATTTCTATAAGGTTCTGTGTTATATGCGTCCTTATAATTGGACTTTATTTCAATTTGTTCAACACTAATCAAAACAAAATTTTCTATTATGCCGTGCTACCCAAAGAAGGTTCATTCCCTCTGCATTGTTTAAATCTTACTAGGAGCCTTCAGTTGGAGTACCTTGACCTCTATCTCATTCACTTCCCCATTTGTGCTAAACCGGAAGGGCCTCCCTTACCAATTTCAGAGGATGAATTAATGCCCATAGATATACGCTCAGTATGGGCAGCCATGGAGGAGTGCCAAACGATGGGACTTACCAAAACCATTGGAGTCAGCAACTTCTCCATCAAAAAGATTGAGAAACTGCTCTCGACTGCCACAATTCCACCTGTGGCCAACCAGGTTTACATACAAAACCTACAAATTTATACTTTAGATTCACCTTACTATGTTAGATTCAATTAATATTTTTACTAAAAAATACATAAGGTGGAGGTGAACCCTCTTTTTCAACAAAATAAGCTGAGGGAGTTTTGCATAGCCAAAGGCATTCAACTCTGTGCTTACTCAACGTTGGGAGCTAGAGGAACACCCTGGGGTCAAGATTGGGTTATGGAGTGTGAGATTCTGCAACAATTAGCCAAAGCTAAAGGAAGGACTCTTCCTCAGGTAAATGAGACTAATGTTAATGACAATCCCAATCATAAGTGACTACGAGCATTGCAATAACTGATCACATATTTAAAGATTGAAACTACTTATCTTAAAACTGGCTGTATAACTCGATGTTTGTACGATAGATATGTTTGAGGTGGGTTTACGAGCAAGGAGACTGTGTGATAGTGAAAAGCTTCAATGAGAAAAGATTGATGGAGAACTTGGACATACTGGACTGGGAGTTGAATGAAGCAGAGAGGGAGAGCATCAGTAGGATTCCTCAGCGCAGAGGTCATCAATCTCTGTTCATAGTCTCAGAGAATGGACCCTATAAATCTGTCGAAGAGTTATGGGATGATGAAATATGATGAAGGATTAGTTAATTGATTTGAATTTGGTTTTGATGTATGTAAATTTACTCTATGATATTAAAACCAACACTGATAGCTCCCCTTCACTGAGTACAGATGGAGGGGGTTTAAAATAATGGTGTAGGAGGTTTAAAATAAAATAATGATACGTGGATTATATATGTATACGAATCTTATGGTAATACTATTGTTCCTCCATTATATATAGCACCAAAGAGTAGGTGCTACGGTTGAATTTGGTTAGATACTGCAAGTTCTGTTTTACTGTCTGTATGGGCATTCATATCCGTTTTAATCTCATGATATTATAATACTCATTATCTCATCAAAAATATGAGATTCACATGTCATATATATATATATATATATATATATATATATATATATATATATATATATATATATATATATATTTGTATTTTCATATTTATTTTAATATTAATATTCGTTACTAGTGGGGTTTGCGTACCACATGCACATTATATTAACATATTCGTTTTTTCAATCTTTATTTTTATTTTACATTAAATAACTATAATTTTAATTTCATTTGTAAAATTTAAATAATTATTATTTAAAATAAATTATAATAATATTTTTAAATATTATAATGACTACCTCAATCCCAATCGATTGGTAGGATAACGCAAGAACCCCCTTGCCAGCCCCAATTGATTGGGGGCTGCAATTGGGGTGGGATGTGTAAGGGCGGCATTAGGAGGCGGCGGTCTGTCAGGAGAAGGTAGTTGTGGGCACATTGTTGGGTTCGGTTTGCTGTGTGCATGAGAATCCTCTTTATGTCCCCGGATTAAAATTTCATTAATTGAAACAAATCTGAATGGAGAGCAATTTCCAAAGCAACCGACACATCTTCGTACTAACTGATTCAAGTGACCGCTTGAACAAACATGTTGTTCAAGTAATCTAACTTGTCTAATCTGTTAGTCGCGGAATATACGATGTATGGATTATCGATGTGTTTATCTTCGGGGTCCATGATAATTAATTAACATAATTAATTAAACAAGAACAAAGGAACAAAAACAAGAAGTTATACCTCTTGTTTACCTCGCGATCTTCTATTGTATGGCACAACCTCTTCTTGGACGTCGAGTGGGCCTCGATCTTCTAAGAAACGGAGTCGCCAAGGCACCTTTTTCCTCTCTTTGACTTGCACCGAAACCCTAGAAGAAGCACCACCTTCTTCCTTTTTGATTGTGCCGGCCACCACCCTTCCACCTTGTTGTCGCCGGCCAAAAGGGAGGAACAAGCTCTCTCTTTTCCTAACCTAGCCGCGAGCACAAGGAAGGAGAGCGGAGAAGATGATGAAGAAGAAGAGTAGGAAAGAAACAATCCTTTCCCTTAAACCCAAGCCACCTAGTCCCTCCTATTGATTGCCGTCGACCACCACCTCTTCCTCCCTTCTACTTGCGTCGTCGGTCAAAGGAAGGGATATCCTTTCCTTTTCTTGACCTTACTCGACGCCTAGAGAAGAGGATGAGTGGAGGAGATGAAGAGAAGAAGCGAAGAAATCTCTTCTTTGCCGCCCACACCTCCTTGCTTGGTCGGCCAACCCTTGGAGAGAGAGAGGGAGAAAACCTAGGCTTAGGTTAATTGGATGATTATTCTTTTGGTCTCATGACTCATGAGGTATATATATGCCACAATAGGGACCATGAGGAGGAGTTGGGTCTTGGCCTCCTAATGGATCAAAGTCCGATCCATTAATGATAATCCAATCCACTAAAGGATTATCATTGCACTACCTCACCAACCCTCATAATTAAATATGAGCTCCATCTATTATGTGTACAAAATTCTCTCCGTGTTTAAGATATCGCATACCCATTAATTAATTAAATTATTAAAAATTTAATTAATTAATATCTAACTTCATGAGTAGTACCACTTAACCTTATCATCATGTCGGAGCAACTCCACCTGTAGGATTTAACTTGATGAGCTTTATGAGCTCCTCTAGGGAACATCATCAACCTGATGCATCAGGATACGATTTCCTTCTATAATCAACGACACACCATGTAAATAATACTATTTTTCAATTTACCGGGCCTATCGATTTAACAAATAAATTTCGCCTATTGGTAAATCAAAAAATAGATATTAAGTACATATACCCGTTATTATATCGGGATTAAAAGCATGTAAACCATAATATCTGAGGTCTGATTCAATTATATAGTCAGTATGAATTGGATCACTTCTATATTGGTCCTGCTCAATACATACAAAATGTACTAGTGTAATTCTATGGCCAAGATAAATCAATATCAAATTACACTACGTACAGCCACGTTAATGGTTTGTCCAAAACCATCTAGGTTGTGAGTCTCTTCTTATGCTCTACAAGAGACTGATAATGATCTTCTGTGTGACACCATACACCATGTTATCTACAATATAAAATTTTAGATAATATGCACACATATAATAAATATAAATTGTAATCAATAATTATGTGATTCTTATTCTAAAATGTATATATTCATTAAAAAATTAAATTTTTAGTATACATCCTAATACACACGACAAGGTGGTGAAAATGCCGACGGCCCAAAGCGGCAGCATTCGGACGATGGCTTTTCTAGCTCCTCAACGTGGTGAACCATCAGCAGCCTCCGTTGCAACGGCTCGCTGAGTCCAACGTGTCGAAGTCTTCCAAAACGGGAGCTCGATAGAAGAATCTTCATGAGAATTAATTTGTTCTTAATTAATAGGAAGATAATCCTGAAACTCTGGTCGCGGAGGGATGAACAATTCGCACTTTTAGATTTATCGTCAATGGAAAATTTCTATGAGCAGAACTAAATATCCAGATTACATTAAAAAAATAATAATGAGTTTTAATTAAAACTTGCTTATAATTTTAAGAACTTGAGAATCATTTTAAATCTTAATTATTACACTCATACGAGTCTTTTGAGTATAATTATGCCCTCAAATAAATATTCCACAATCTAAATTCAGATTGAGAGACTTGAGTTTTTAAAATTTTTTCAATATTAAAATAATTTGACAAAAGATCATCAAATAGTCTAAGTTTGTCATAATTACTCAATAACAACATCATATATTCTAAAACTTGTCCTAAGCTGCCGCCTAGGCGCTCGGTTGCCGGCGACCGCCCAGGAAACGTGTGGTGCGGCCAATCTAAGTGGCCTTGTGCAGCATTAGGTGTCACGGAATTTTTTTTTAAATTTTAAAGTCCTAAATCTATCCAGCCGCTGTGTGTCTTTGAAATTGCGAGTGGATGACATGTTGAGAATGACTTGCACTTTCTCCGAATTAGCCTCAATTCTTCTTTCTGTCACCATGTACTCGAGGAACCGACCACTTTTCACCCCAAACAAACATTTAGCGGGGTTTAGTTTTAGTCCATTGGCCCTCAAGGTAGCGAATGTCTCCTCTAGATCGGCTATCATATTCTTCCCCTTCTCTGTCTTGACTAGGATATCATCTACGTACACTTTAATATTCCTCCTGATATGGTGGCGGAAGACCTTATCCATCATTCACTGATAGGTTGCCCTTGCATTGCACAACCCGAATGGCATGACATTGTACCAATAAGTGTCATCTACCGTTACAAAACTGACCTTCTCTTGGTCTTCCCGAGCAAGGGGAGCCTGGTGGTATCCCTAATATGCATTTAACATTGAAATAAATTCTCAACTGGAAGTCGAATCTACCAGTTGATCAATGTGAGGCAAGGGGTAACAATCTTTAGGGCAGATTTTATTTAAATCACGAAAATCAATGCAGACTCACCATTTACCCTCGAGCTTAGGGACTAGTACAACATTCGACAGCCAGGTCGGGAATTGAACTTCTCTGATATGCCTGGCCTTTAACAACTTTGTGACCTCTTCCCTGATTATCTTATTTTGCTCTGGTGCAAAGCGTCTTCACCTCTGCTTCACCGGTCGGGCTCCCGGGGTGATATGCTAACGATGCGTGGCCAAGGCAGGGGGACTCCCTTGATTTCTTCAATAGCACATGCAAACACATCCCGATGGTTCATTAAGCAGTTGATAAGCTGGCTTCTTAGTTCTGGTACAAGATCAGCAGTAATTCTTGTGATTCCTCCAGCTAGTTGGGGATGAATTTGGACTTCTTCGCTTTCGACCTCCCTGCGTTCCTCTTTAGCTCCTTTTTCTCGGGGATTGGCTAGGTCGATTTGCAAGGCTTCATGTGTCCTCGGGTTCTTGCTGGCTTCTATTCTAACCTCCCCACTGTAGCACTGCCGGGAAGCCAGTTGGTCTCCTTTGACTTCAGGCACCCGCTCTCTCACCGAGAATTTGATCTTCTGGTGGTAGACTGAGACCACCACCTGAAACAGGCTGAGTGTCGGTGGTCCCAGGATAGCGTTGTAGGACGATGGGGCATCCACGATCACAAAGGAAATCCTCTTTGTCCTCTGTAGCGTGTTATCCCCCAGCAACAGAGACAGGGAGACCTATCCCATCGGCTATACTCTGTATCCGATGAAGCCAAAGAGCGGGGTGGAGACAGGATGCAACTCATCCTCGTCGACCTGCATCTAGTCCAGAGCTGCCTTGTACAGGATGTTGACGGAGCTACCTGTATCCACAAAGATGCGTTTAACGTCGTAATTGTTAGTAATATGAGAGAAGTGTCCTAAGGCAATCGCCTTATGATTGTAATCATTTATTTTAATAAATGAATATTCACTATTTGAGTATACATGTTTATGTATTTGATTGAGATCTTAAACTCATTTACTGAATGCCCGCAATACAATTCACAGAATGAGAGAATTTGTGATGAATTCACAACTAGTGATTATCTCTACATGTGTAATTGTGAAGTATTGAAATTGTCCCTAGTCGATGAATTGATAAATACGGACAATATCAATTCTGTTGAGACTAGCATGGGTTATTCTCTAATCAGCTGATTCTCACTGGCTGGTGACATTGAGATGTCCGGAGATAAACATGAATGCTAGTTAAGGGAACTAGTTCATTGGAGTGACTGACTGTAAAACTTCATATGGTAGTCTACATATAAATATGTCAGTGAAGTTCTTACTGCAACTTAAGTGCGATGTTCCTTTAACTTGCGGTGTTCAAGTCATCTTGGTCATGGAGACTTATACTTTGACATCTTAAGCAAGCATCTCCAAGGAGGTGTGGACCCAGGATAATTGGGTATAAGCCGAAGTGCCCGAAGATGTTTGAACAGCCTACAAAGGATTCACCACTCCTTACGAGGAGATGTATACCCGAGGCCTATCGTCGGATTGTTACTCGAAGCCTCTGGCCAGAGCATGACATGTTCAGAGTATGAATCTCTTAAATACATGAGAGTAATTAGAATCCGTAGGACGAGAAAACGTTTCTTGGGCTAGGTGTAACGTAGTCAGCCTAGTGGGGACTGCCACACATAGATCATGTCCTGCACCAAGTGGGTATAAGATGGTGAAGAGAATGGGGCACGATTCATTATAGCTGCTGAAGGGTTTCAGAATTATTTCTGAGGTCAACCGTTGATCTTTCGATTAATTGGGGATCATGATGTACTACTAGGTGCCACCCATGATCGTTCTGTAATTGATTAATTATAGACACCCAACATAAATCGAAAGCCTATTTAGTCACACGCACTACGAGTAATCCGAGGGATTTAAAACGAGTTGAAAATTGAATTTTTCAATCAAGAAAGATTAGGTTTCGTTGAGCCAAACGATAAGTCGAATCTGAATTTTTCAGAGACGCATCGGAATCGTAAAATGACTAAGTCTATTGAAGACTTAATAGATGAATTAAATAAGTTTAATTCATTGGGGCGTGGCTTGGATGGGCCGGCCAAAGAGGGCCTCCATCCTCTTTGCTTGGCCGACCACAACAAAGAGAGAGAACCAAGTTTTTGGATCAATTTATAAAATAAACCAAGTGTGGTTTGTTTTATAATAAACCAAGGTTTGGTTTATTTCTTCATGGAAATTAAAATCAACCATGAATTGATTTATTTTATAAAATCAATCATGGATTGATTTACCATGATAAGGAAATTTATATCATAGGAGAGAAGAGACTTGATTGATTTTTATCATGAATTAAAATATGATTTTAACTATGATATAAAATCAAACTTGGCATGATAGAATAAGTTATTCTATATTTGAGAGGCTTGATGGTTGAGAGGCTACTATATATAAAGGACCCAAGGCAAGGTTTGAAAAATAATGGAAGAGATGAAGGCATAGGCTCTCTCCCTCTCTTTCTCTCCTTCTCTTCTCCCCTTCTTGCCATGCGCCAACCAGCCCCAAGAAGGAGCACCAGCCGGCCGCCCCTACCCTTTCCCTGCCGACCACCACCTGCTGCCGGAGAAGGAAGCTCCGGCCATCTCTTGGTCGGGAGAAGGTGCTGCCGGAATTAGAGTTTGCCGCAAGCCTCTTCTTTTGCTTCGCCGGAATTTTGATTCCGACCATCCTTTTGTGGTTAGTCTTCCGACTTCTCTCTTGGTTTTTCTTGTCGCGTTCTCGGAGAATCTAGTAGTTCTCGAGAACACGAAACTCGTGGCTTTGCGAAGTCATCCCGAAGATACTCGGCGTGGACGCGAATAGAGGCGGAGCTTCCAAGGGACGCTTACGGTTGGATCTCGTCCCTTTCTTCGAGTTACGCGAGGTAATATGCAAATTAGTTTACGTTTCTGCAAAATTTTAAATATATGATCATGTCTACACAAGATAAAATTGCACGCTTAGATGTGTGGTTAAATAATTAAGAAATTATATATGCTAAACCTTCTACTGCACGTAATTAATTTTAAAATTATGAACCCGCATCCATGTCATCATGCACCCGGTCCCAACAGTAATTAGCTATTCGGACGAGGATTACCAGTGCATCTTTGTGGGGGCTTCCATGTCCTCCAGATCGTCAGGGCTAAAAGAGATAACAGGGCCCTAACACTTTTCCTTGTCCGTCCCGATGGCGTAATTTTTCAGCCGGCGGCTATGGGTCTTCCTAGCCCGATGAGAGTCTCCTCCAGTCGGACCTCCTGAGATTACTCCTACATGGCCCAATGAAGGTCTGCGAGTGAGAACCTTGCCTTTCTTGGGATGCCTTTTAGGGGAGATGATTGGTGGGGTACTATCTCCCGACTTCTTCCTCTCGAGGGTGATCGGGACCGACGCCTAGATCTGTCCTCCCTCGATTGTCGTCGATGAGGGGAAGGGCTTCGACAAGGAGATCGACATCAATACCCCGCTTTGTTCCACCTTTTGTGGGGCTTGGCGTCCGCGTCCTTAGATCTCCTCTTCTTCAAGGTGTAACACTCTTCTATAGAGTGCGTTGTGCTATCGTGGAAGTCGCAGCACTTCTTCGGTGTCTCGGGTCCCTCGGTGTCGACCATCTCCACCAACCTCTTCTTGCCGGCCCAGTGATCCTTCCCGGAGTGAGAATCTTTTGCTCGAGTTGGCGCAGGTGGTTCTCTCCTCTCGGATCGTACCGAGATTTGGATAGGGACTCCCGCCAAATCTTTGTGACGGGCGTGCAGCACCTCCTCGACGTTGACGTGCTTGACCGACCGCCCCAACAAGTCATCGAAGCTGGTCGATGGTTTCTTCACTAGTGACCCAAAGAAATCACTTTCAGAGAGTCCTTGCGTGAAGGTGCTGATGAGGATATCTGAGGTGGCTGTCGACACGTCCTGCGCCACCCGATTGAACCGTTGAATATAGTCCTTCAGCGGTTCTTTGCTCTTCTGCTTCATGGTGAACAGGTTCAAAGCCGTCTTCTGGTATCGCCGGTTGCTGGCAAAGTGGTGTAGGAAGATGGTTTTAAACTCCAAAAAGGAGTTTATCGAATTTTGGGACAACCTTTGAAACCATTACTGGGCGGCTCTTGATAAGGTGCTCAAGAAGACCCGACACTTCACACCATTTATGTATTGGTGTAACAGAGTCGCATTCTCGAATTTGCATATGTGATCCTCTGGATCCGTCTCCCATTATACTCAACAATTCCTGGACCACCAAATTGTTTGGGCATGAGATATATTACGATGTCCAGAGAAAAAGGAGTAGATGGAGACTTCAGGAGAGCTTTGGAGGTCTCGATCTTCCTTGGTCCCTCCTCTTGTCGTAAAACGCTGGAGGCGATAGAATGTGTCCTCTCCATTTCTCCCATGGAATGTCACCTGGGCACTGAGGCTGTCATTGCCGGTGGCGAGATGGATCTTCGATTTCAGTGGTGCGAGGCCGACATTCTTGGGATTTCGGCCTGCACTAGAGCTGCTCGTTGTGAGGCGACTTGCTCGATCTGATGATGCTCCAGCGCTCCTCTGACGACGTTGGCGACTAAACTATCCAACTCCTCCCGCGTCAAAATGATGGGTTGTCCCTCTTGATCTGTCATCACAGTGTTCCTTCTGGTGCATTGATGTTTCCCACAGATAGCGCCAAACTTAATTTAGAAGCGAACGACGGGGATGACGAATCACCAAAGCGCAGCCCACAGCTACAATGATAGGGAGAGGATGTCGATGTTAGATCGTTGTCGTCCGCTAGAGGGGGGTGAATAGCAAATCTCGGCTTGTTCTTCCTACGTTGTTAGTAGCACAGTAGAATATACAAAAACAAACAAAAACAACGCTAACAACCTGATTTAGTTGGTATCCACCCCGGCCGGGTGACTAATCCAACAATCCTTCGGTGGATCACTCCCCGGATAACCTCCGGCTAGCCCTCGTCGCTCCTTGTGGGTGGAGAAACCTCGCCACAACACCTCGGACACTATCTGGGCACAAAAGACTACTAACACGCTTTACTCAAACGAGTTTCGTCAAGAAACTCAGCCACCACGACGTCCTCTTTAAATAGGACTCGGGGCTGATTTCTCGCTACCAGTCGACTGCCCTGTGCCAGCCAAATTCGACCGTTGACACTCCCAACGTTCGAATTTGCCAGCTCACCAGCCACCTACCAGTCGACTGCCCCCAGGGCAGTCGACTGGTCCCTAGCTGAACCCTTTCCCAAGTACATTCACACAGCACTCGATCCTCACGACTCGACTGACTCCTCCTCCGCAGCCTCGACTGTTGCCTTCGCGCCCTCTTCATCTTCGGCCCTCGTCCCTCGGATGCGCACGCAAACCTCCAGTTTGCCTCAATGCCACCCTTCACGTACGCCTCAAAGTCCGCGCCCATCAGCTCATCGTCCCTGCTCTCCAAGGTCCCTCGGATGCGCACGCAAGCCTCCAGCTTGCCTCCATGCCATCCTTCACCGTACTGAGGCCGTCCAGTCAAGTCCATATGCGTAACCTGTACAACCTGCACACTCAACATACGCATATAAGAATACAAGGGAAAACCTAACTTAAACCCTTTACCCAAACATCAAAACCTATGGTCACTCCGGACCATCTTAGGGTTGATTGCTCCAACAATTTCCCCCTTTTTGATGTTTGACAATCCGTTTAAGTTAGGAAAGCAAGATAGTAGTAAATAGCAAAAACAATGCTAAATGAATGCATATGCAATGCATAACTGGATCCTATCCCAAGGCATCCCACACCTAACCCTCCAAGTTAGGAATTTTACACCTAGCCCTCCAAGCTAGGATTTTCTACCAAATCGGGCTTTTTAAAGCTTCTCCCAAGCTCCCCCTTACACTGGACTTACAAAGGCTTTTTAAGAACCTCTCCAAGGTTCCCCTTACGCCAAAAAGGGAGCAGTCATGCTCCCCCTCAAACTTAGCTCCCCCTAAACCTAGGGTTTCTTTCTAGCAAAGGTATTGGTTTCCCACTTAAACACAATATTTCTCCCCCTTTGTCATACATCAAAAAGAACCCAATAAGTACCCAATTATTGGTTCATTAAATTCTCAATGACCCTAAACACAGTGTACTAGACCCCCATACACTTATTCCTTGTCATTTGGACCCAAGTCAGCTGCTGGATACCCACACCAGCCCTGACGAGTCGACTGCCCCCAGGGCAGTCGACTGATACTCTGATAATTAGTTTTCTGGCCGAATTTCAGAAACGCGCCAGAAATTCCACAAATCTCCAAAAATTCCCAAATTTTGTGGAGAACTTTGTGGTACCCATACCTACTTGGGAAAAATACATTTCACCATGTATCTATCCCCATTCCCAAGTTTGGTACAAAACCCAAAAGTTTTCTTATGAAAATTAAGGCAAATAGGAGACAACCTCCCCCTTAACCCATGCCTTCTCTCAATTTTCATTTTTCCCAGGTCAAGTTCTACCCAACTTAACCTCCTAGACACCACGTTGAGTCATACACAACCCAACACCCGAGTTCTTCCCCCATTGACACTATCATAGACTTGCCCCAAGCAATCTTTTCCTAGGTGCCAAAAAGAACTCAACACAATCTTAAAAACTCTAAAGATTGCAAGCACACTTACTAGGATATACCCTATCCTAGAAAAATATGATATCATGGAAATATCAAGTGTGCTTGACTTTTGGTACACATCTAAGTTTCTTAAGAATTTTGCATTAAGTATCAACTTTCAACTTCGTTTCTAATTCCATGTGTTTGTCAAATCTACCCATCATAATTCGACACATGGAATTGTCCTCAATGTTCCCTGTTTAACCTCTAAATCTTAGATACCTAGGGAACCTTATCAATCCTTCTTGATTTCCATAAAATCCAATAAATTCTTATCAAATCATGGGATAACACTTTATTCAAGAAATGTGAAATCATAACCAAGAATTTTAATCCTAAACCCTATCCCATAACCAAGTTTGCAATTTCTGATTAGCCAACATTCTTATTTTCAATTTCAGCTTACAAACCAGTCGACTGCCCCTCCCAAAACTCACAGAATGTTTCTGGGCTTGAGACCCGCCGACTACCCCCAGGTCAGTCGACTGATACTTGATCTTCAGGTTTTTCAGTCCAAATTCAGTAATCCATAAATAATTCTACAAATCTCCAAAAATTATGAAATTTCGTGGGGAGATTTGTGAAGCCAATATCTACTTGGGAAAAATACGTTTCCAAATATATGTACTCCGGATCTCAAGATTGGCACGAAACTCAAATCTCTCTAAAGTGTATCAATTAAACTTATCCTAAAAGTTCTAATTCTCACTTCTCTTCAGTGTATCCTCTTATCCTTGATCATAGTTCATTTCTACCATTGAGTTACATGGTATTTGTCCAGTAAACCTCAATTTTGTGAATTATAGCTCCTTTTTCACCTTTTCTCCCTAAATTCTCCTTTTGATGTGCCAAAATCTAGGATTAAGACTTACCCAAGTCTCTCAACCCTTTGTGGCACATTTCACCTAATTTCCTAAGGGAGAAACTTTTCAGATCCATTTACCATGGACCCCAAAGGCTCCTAGAACTCCCCCTTGAGCTCTTAGCCTTAGCCACCTCCCTAGGTGACTCAATCCCTATTAGGCCACACCGGTGTGCCACCGGTGACTCTTGGCCTACAAAATTGTCCTTTTAACTTTGGGCACCTTGTCCTTGGTTAGGTCACTCTTTTTACCCTTAGATGGCATCCCCTTACCTTCCTTGGACCTTCCCTCCTTACTAAAATTGTATGCTTTTCCAGCATACTTCTTTCCATTGCCCTTGGAGGTCTTAGATCGGTACCCCAATCCCGATCTATCATAGTTGGGTTTGATGCTACCCAACACCATGTCTAAACATTTAGATCCAATCTTGAATCTTTCTAAGGTCTTTTCTAATGTATCAAGTGTTGCTCTCAAGGCTTGATTTTCCCTCTCTAAGTCCTTGAACCTGGTGTCCATATGTCCACCTTGGACATTTCTAGGCCTACCCATTTTCTTAGGCATTTGTTTCCCTTCCTTGGGGTTAATGCCTTTAGCCTTGGATATATAGGTCTTAGGCCTATCATGATGCATGCTTTTTCTATTGTGGTGATCTACCTTGTTATCCTTATTCCTATCATTGTACTTAAATCCATGATTATACACAAATAAACAATTCTCATGAGTTCTAGCATGCATGGGTGGGTAATTAACATGATTATTGAAATGTAAAGAAGAACTTGAAATTGAATTTCTTTTTAAACTAGGGTTAGAGGGTACCTCCTTTACCCTTGTAGTCCTTCCTTGTTGTGAGCTTCTTCTCTTCCTTCTTTCTTCTTTTTCCCATCTTCTTAGATTTTCCATCTTCTTTAGCTCACCTTTTCTAGGACACTTGGTGTGAAAGTGGCCTATCTCTCCACATGTAAAACATCGGATTTTCTTTCTTTTCTCGTGGGCTTCTCCAATCCTACACTTCACGTTAGATTTAAATGGAATTGACATTGGTTTAGATTTTACCTCCATTTTACCTTTCGGACACTTGTCCTTGTAATGCCCCTTTTCGTTGCAACCAAAACATGTGATGTGCTCTTTTCTCTTGGCTTTGGTGGAAGTGGAGGTAGAGGCTAGGTTGACTTCTTCAACCTTCGATGATGTAGATTCCTCCTCTTGATCTTGTGTAATTGAGCGTCTTTCCTCCCCCTCAATCCTTGAGGTGGAGACCTCTTCCTCTTCTTCTCTTGAGGAGGTTGACGATCTTTCACTTAGCTCCTCCACCTCTCTTGAAGAGGTTGACACTTCTTCGGGCTTTTGAATTTGTGTAGGATTTTCATGATATTCTTTTATCTTTCTCCATAGGTCGTGCGCATTTTCGTATTTTCCTACACAACTCAAAATAGTATTAGGCAAAATATTGCTTAAAACACTAATTACCTTTTCGTTTGCTCTAGAAAGATCTTGTTGTTCTCGACTCCAATATCTAGGCCTAAGCCTCTTCCCATGCTTATCCTTTGGAGTCTCATATGGCTCTTCAAGCGCAATCATTTGTTCCCACTCCATCGCAAACCACGTCTCCATCCGTGACTTCCAATACTCGAAGTCTTCATGGTCCCAGGCCGGCGGAGCGTAGATGTTGTCCCCAAGTTTGTCTTCCATCATTCTTCTCCTCTAGCGTGTACTCTCTCGGCGGTTAGTCCGATCAAGAGCAGTCCTTGCTCTGATACCAATTGTTAGATCGTTGCCGTCCGCTAGAGGGGGGGTGAATAGCAAATCTCGGCTTGTTCTTCCTACGTTGTTAGTAGCACAGCGGAATATACAAAAACAAACAAAAACAACGCTAACAACCTGATTTAGTTGGTATCCACCCCGGCCGGGTGACTAATCCAACAATCCTTCGGTAGATCACTCCCCGGATAACCTCCGGCTAGCCCTCGTCGCTCCTTGTGGGTGGAGAAACCTCGCCACAACACCTCGGACACTATCGGGGCACAAAAGACTACTAACACGCTTTACCCAAGCGAGTTTCGTCAAGAAACTCAGCCACCACGACGTCCTCTTTAAATAGGACTCGGGGCTGATTTCTCGCTACCAGTCGACTGCCCTGTGCCAGCCAAATTCGACCGTTGACACTCCCAACGTTCGAATTTGCCAGCTCACCAGCCACCTACCAGTCGACTGCCCTCAGGGCAGTCGACTGGTCCCTAGCTGAACCCTTTCCCGAGTACATTCACACAGCACTCGATCCTCACGACTCGACTGACTCCTCCTCCGCAGCCTCGACTGTTGCCTTCGCGCCCTCTTCATCTTCGGCCCTCGTCCCTCGGATGCGCACGCAAACCTCCATTTTGCCTCCATGCCACCCTTCACGTACGCCTCAAAGTCCGCGCCCATCAGCTCATCGTCCCTGCTCTCCAAGGTCCCTCGGATGCGCACGCAAGCCTCCATCTTGCCTCCATGCCATCCTTCACCGTACTGAGGCCGTCCAGTCAAGTCCATATGCGTAACCTGTACAACCTGCACACTCAACATACGCATATAAGAATACAAGGGAAAACCTAACTTAAACCCTTTGCTCAAACATCAAAACCTATGGTCACTCCGGACCATCTTAGGGTTGATTGCTCCAACAGTCGACGCCTGCGAGATTAACACCAGCGTTAAAGGGGATGCACCTGAAGATTTTCCGGTGGAGCCCTCTCCGACACTCAAGTCAGAACTCTCACTTTTTCGGAGAACCACGAGGAATCAAAGTGCTCAAAGTCTTGAAAGCTTACCCTCTTTACCTGAGTGTCGAGACATCTTATATACCTGATGTTCTTCTCACACGTGTCTTCACGTTCTCATCCACATTGCTTAATCATCAGCTACTGGATAGCTATTCTCTTTTGGTAACGACCACTATGATTATTAATGTCTTAATTATCGTGCGTTGCGAGCAATAATTACCTAATGACTTTCCTGTTCTAGAAGGAGGAATGGGTACTTAAAGTCTGGGTTTCCTATCCCTACGCTGATATTTGGGCTCCACTCTCCCGAGTCAGTTTCGGAGTCCTATCGCCTAAGCTGGCCTCGGGGACTTCGTCCATTTTCCCGAGGTAGTCTTGGGAGCCCGATTTCCGGTCTGGCATCGGGAGCTTTCTTTCATTCTCTCGAGATAGTCTCGGGAGCCTGATTCCCGATCTGACCTCAGGGTACTGGTTCGACGGATCCTGTCATATAATTTTTCTGTGTCACATCTCCATTCCAGGATGTTCATCCCTATCAATATCAAAGAAAGAAATAACATGAGGTTGTGAAATAGTAAAAATGGTTTTTGTATTCAGAATTTTAATTCCTAAAAGATTCTCTGTTATAAGAGTTCTTATAATTGGACTTTATTTAATTTTGTTCATCACTTTCAAACAAGATTTTGTATTATGTCATGTTGTCCAATGAAGGTTCATTCCCGCTGCATTTTGTTAAATTTTAGGAGAATCCAGTTGGAATACATTGATCTCTACCTCATTTGTGCCAAATCGGAAGACCCTCCCACAACAATTGAAAATCCTACCGCATGAATTTCAAAGGATGAACTAATGCCCACAAATATAAGCTTGGTACGGTGGCAAAGGCGATTTACTCGCTCTCGCACCTGCCAATTCATCCCAAAATCAATACGGAGGAAATAAATCATGGCCTAGGCTACTAGTCTGAATATTGTGATTCATATGTGAAGAGGACGGACACATTAACTTTATCAAATTTTGATCTTTAAATCTTACGATGATAATATTCACACAATAATCATCCATTAATCTGTGGAAACACAAAAGAATATAAGCTTGGTATGAGCAGCCATGGAGGAATGCCAAAGGATGGGGCTCATCAAATCCAATGGCGTCAGCAACTTCTTCATAAAAAAACAAAAAAAAGATTGAGAACTGGAATGGTCCCGGTTTAAAATAATTATTAAAATTTTCAGATCATCAATTTTGAAGTTCATCATATTTCTTTTATGATCCTGAGTATAATTATATTCTCACACGTTAATTATATAGCTTAATTAAATAGAAAATTATATATTTTTAAAATTGGCACAACCACTTTATGTTCTCCCGAGAGTATTGTATAGCGGAAGGATAATTAATTATCATTTTAGATATTTACGATTTAATTCTTAATTGTCATATATTTCGTAAGAATTTTTTTTTAAATGGAGCGCAAATCTTAAGATGTTAGACTTCTAGATCGTCAGCCGTGAGTGTTTCTCAATTTACCTTGGTGGCCAGTGGAAAATTTTCATGGAGCTAGATCGGCCACCTCAGGTTCGCTTGTTATCTTAATTCATCATTTTTGCCCCCGGAGCTATGGTGCGGCGGAAGGGCAATTAATTATCATTCCAGGCATCCACGGTTCGATTCCCGCTACGATATATTTTGTAGGAATTTTTTCTCCAAATGAAATACGAACCTTAGGACAATGGGCTTCTAGATCGCTCGTCGTGAGTATTTTCTAATTTACTCTGACGATCGATGAAAAATTTTCGTGAGACTAAATTTATCATCCTAGATTCGTCAATTATTTTATTATTATTATTATTATTATTGACGTGGACATAAAAAATTTAATAATGATCTAATGATCATAAATCTAGTATACTAAATTTAGAAATCGACTCATGCATTCAATTATTTATAATAATTATTTATAACATAAATCCAGTACACTGAATTTAGAAATCGTTGGATGATTTATAACAATTGATTATCGATGAATGATTAATCATCAATAATAGAATTTGAAATTTTTAATAAGCAAAATGAGTAATATAAAATGTACCTATGCTGTTCACTGTTCAGTAAAATACTGAATTTTATTTATGTAATTATGTAAATAGATTATTCGAAAGTTCTAAATGGAAGACGCATTGGTCGACGACGGACATGCGGCGTTAGCCGACAGTGTTCTTCGCGTAATTGCTTTGTCCGACTTTGTGGGAGTTATTTGCATCAGCAATGAGCAAGAACGCCCACTCTCTTTTACTTTTCAAATAAAAGAAAATGTATTATAATTTAAATAATAAATTATATATATATATATATATATATAATTGCTATTCTACGGATCGCGCGGTGCGGACCCGTGCGGACCGCAACGCCAGACCGATCCGACAACTGCCTGATCGGTCTGCAGGCGCTGCTGACGCTGCGCCGATGGTGGCGATTGGAACCATCAGCGGCCTTCGGCCGTCGTTCCCGAATAAAACTATAATTCAAGGGGTGAGCGATGAACCCTAGGGATAGCGATGAACCCGTCGACGAGGTGAATCCGAGGGATAGCGGTGAATCCGTAGGCATTGGGTAACGGCTGATCGGTCAAGATGATCGATCAATCTGACCGATCAGGCATGTCGGTCTGCACGCGCTCCGCAGAAGAGCAAAATCTGCCTATATAATCTTACTGCCTATATAATCTTACTGACGCGCACCGCGGCCTGGCCTGTGCCGTCCTTCGACACCACTCGGGACGCCATACTCGACGCCATCAAGATCGGCTACCGCCACTTCGACACTGCCTCGGCCTACTCTTCGGAGGAGCCGCTAGGCGAGCCCGTTGCGGAAGCGCTCCGATTGGGGCTCATCGCCTCCCGAGACGAGCTCTTCATCACCTCCAAGCTCTGGATTCGGGACGCCCAAAGTCATCTCGTGCTTCCAGCCTTGCAAAAGTCACTTAGGTAATCGACTTATAATTGGACTTTGTTTCAATTTGTTCATCACTTTTCAAATAAGATTTTGTATTATACAATGCTACACAAAGAAGGTTCATTCCCTCTGTATTGTTTAAATCTTACTAGGCGTCTTCAGTTGGAAAACCTTGACCTCTATCTCATTCACTTCCCCATCTGTGCCAAACCGGAAGACCCTTCCACAAAAAATGAAAACCTTATTGAATCAATTTCAACGGATGAACTAATGCCCTTAGATATAATCTCGGTATGGGCAGCCATGGAGGACTGCTAAAGGATTGGGCTCACCAAATCCATCGGAGACAGCAACTTCTCCATCAAAAAGATTGAGACACTGCTCTCTACTGCAACAATTCCACCTGCGGGCAAC
Source organism: Boesenbergia rotunda (assembly GCA_024364735.1). NCBI lineage: Eukaryota > Viridiplantae > Streptophyta > Magnoliopsida > Zingiberales > Zingiberaceae > Boesenbergia > Boesenbergia rotunda. The sequence goes on from JAGFNQ010005733.1 coordinate 237,255, forward strand.
CAGGTTTGCATACAAAACTTACAAATTTATGCTTTAGACTCACCGTACTATCTTAGATTCAATTAAATTTTTACTAAATAATACATAAGGTGGAGGTGAACCCTCTTTGCCGACAAAAGAAGCTGAGGGAGTTTTGCATAGCTAAAGGCATTCAACTGTGCTTGCTCACCTTTGGGAGCCAAAGGAACGGTCTGGGGTCAAGATTGGGTTATGGAGTGTGAGATTCTGCAACAAATAGCCAAAGCTAAAGGAAAGACAATTCCTCAGGTAACTAATGTTCATGCCAACAATCATAGGCGTCTATGAAAACTTCATGAGCATTGCAATAACTGATCAAATATTTAAAGATTTAAACGACTTATCTTAAAACTTGCTCGATGTTTTTATGATAGATATGTTTGAGGAGACTGTGTGATAGTGAAAAGCTTCAACGAGAAAAGATTGATAGAGAATTTGGGCATATTGGATTGGGAGTTGGATGAAAAAGACAGGGAGAGTATCAGTAGGATCCCTCAGCGCAGAGGAAATCCAGCTCCGTTCTTCGTCTCGGAGAATGGACCCTATAAATCTTTGGAAGAGATTTGGGATGATGAAATATGATAAAGATTTTACTAAGGGAAAATTTTCATAAACTCCCCATCTTCAAATTCATCTTTGCATGCAATCCCTACTCAAGTTTTTCTTTGCATGCAGTCCCTGATGGGATTGACAAGACAGTTTAGTGAATATAATTTAAAAAAAATTGAGTATAAAAGTTAGAAATTTAAGTATGTATGGTTGCATCCAACACATCAAGAAACTGTATATTCAATTTTTACTCTTTTATACTCAAGTTTCACTATTTTATACTCAAATTTCACTGATGTATACTCAATTTTTACTCTTTTATACTCAATCTATTAAGGAGTGCATGCAAAGAAAATCTCAAATGAAGAGTGCATGCAAAGATCAAATGGGCATTAGAGAATTTTCTACAATATACCGTTTTACTAAATGATTTGAATTTGTTTTTGATGTGTGTAAGTTTACTGTTTGATTTCAATACCTCCACTGAGTAGAGGCGAGGAAGGTTTAAAATAAGGATACGTGGATCATAATCTTATAGTAATAATATTGTTTCTCTTTTTTGGCAATAAAAAGAGTACTAGGTGCTACGGTTGTGTTTTAGTAGATATTGCAATTTCTGTTTTACTATCTAAAATGGTTTTGTTGTTCCTTCCGCCTGCTGATTCTGTCGGCCTGCAAGATGCAACCAATCCTCCTCCTCCTCCTCGGTGTCATCATGGATCAGATACGCCAGCATCAGGTTGTTTCCAGTGCGGCGCTCGGCTGTACAGGAACTGCAGCTTCCCCGCCGTCGTGAAAGTGGCCAAGGTGAGCATTTGGAATTGTGCCCCGTGCGGCCAAAGGGACGAAGGCGCGATCATAGACGCCGATGATGAGGAGCCCGGTGAGCAGGGAGAAGTTGGCCATGCTCGCCGGCAAGTGTGTAAGGGTGGCGGTCCATCGTGCGAAGGTAGTTACGGGCGAAGGACGTGGAGCTGAGCCGACGTCCCAAATCGACAACATCCGGTCGATGGCTTTTAGTGGCAAAAGGCGAAACGTTCATTCTCAATGCCCCCGCCAATCCACCTGAGGACTAACACATTGGAGATAAATTTGACTGAAAAGGTAAGAGATTAGAGGAGAGAGACTTTTTTCACAGCTCCCCGGTCGATGGCCTTTAGCTCCTCAATGCGGTTGATCGCCGGCAGCCACTGTGGAAACGGCTCGCTGGAGTCCAACGTGTCGCCGCCTCCCAAAATTTGGGGGGGGGGGTCCAATTTAGTTGACCTTTTCGACAAGCAAAAACAATTTTTTAAAAACCTTTTCAGTTTACAATGTAGAAGGATTAACGATCTTTGATCCAAACTTCGAACTTAGATTCCAACCGAGAGATATAAATTTTTAAAATCTTCAGGACTTTTACATAATTTGACACAAAATTATTACAAGATCTAGACTTATCATAATTACAATCAAAGAGTTCCTAATATTAAGACTCGTATGATCTAGGTGATGAATAGTTTTTATCCTTTTTCATTATTGTTTTGTGTTCGTCGTTGAATATACAATGAAAATTTGAATCAAACACGATTCTACATGCAAACACCTTGATTTACTTAGTATTAATATCCTTGAGGTGACTAATCTAAGAGTTCACACTAGCGATCTTCTTCCACTACGAATACTCTCTTTCTTGAAAATTTTCTTGAGGCGGAGAAGCCTCTATCAACTCTTTCTTACAAGAACACAAAGAAAACAAACACAAATATAATCAAAATCGATTTTACAATCAAAACCAAATTGGTTTGATTTTTTATTGTTTGAAAATGCCTCTTGTTGACTCAGAAATGCACCAACACTTTTCTTCAGAATCTCCAAGAATCGGCGTATTTAAATTTTCACGAAATCCTCTTTTCTAAGGTTGCTTTAGGATTGGAATATTACACCTCTAATTGATCGGCATTGCTACGAATCAATTGCCACCTTAGACCGGACTGTTCAAACTTACAGAACGACTCTTTTTTGCCAAACTAATCGATTGGTGAGTCATACAAATTGATTGATAGCTTCCAATAGATTTTAAAGCCTTCTGTGCTTTCGAAGAAACCTTGCCAATCGATTGCACCAATGCTAATCGATTAGGCTAATCGATTTGACAGCTTTCTGTGCTCTCGTGAAAACATATCCAATCGATAATAATGCTGAATTGCTTTGACCAATCGATTCAGCAAACTTTTGTTCGCAAACAAAACACTGTCAATCAATTAGCATAATCAATTGATAATGTTGAATTTATTCGACCAATCGATTCAGTAAGCTTTTGTTCGTGGAGAACATCCTGCCTAATTGATTCCCCAAATTGATTATGGTACCTTACGTGCTTCTGAAACAAGCTCCCAATCGATTACATTAATCAATTATTTTGGATCAATCGATTATACTAATCGATTGCCCAATCCTAAACCCGGAATTCGAGTTTAGGATTTAATAATCTATTGGTATATTTTGTCCCTCAATTGGCAACCTTGAGTTCAACCTTTTAAGTTGAATTCACATCTTGTCTGGTATCTAATTGACCTCAATGTATCAGGATTTCCTCTGCCCAACATTTAGTCATCGTGGGACTTTCTGTTGCCTAGCATCCGGTCAACCTTGTGTTGCTTGGGCTTCTCCACTAAGTGTCTGATTAACCTTTGACCCACTTGGACTTTCCTCTTAACAACTTTCTCGTTGGATTTCCGTTCACCAAGTGTCCGGTCAATCTTTAACTCACTTGAATTTTCTGTTGGGGTTGCAAGTTGCAAACATAGTCCCACATCTAAACACATGGGAAAAGATCATAGGCTTATAAGGAATAATGATATCTCCATTGGCATGAGGCCTTTTGGAAGAGCCCAAGAGCAAAACCATGAGGGCTTAGGCCCAAAGTGGACAATATCATACCATTGTGGAGATATCTAAATTCCTTTTGATCCTAACAATTGGTATCAGAGCTAGGTTGCTCTTCACCGGACTAACCGCCGGAAGAAGCACGAGCTAGAGTCATGATCCAGATCTAACCATGTGGGTTAAGCCTTGAATAAAAAGGATGTGTGAGCTCCCCTCTCTTATCAAGAGGACCAGACACCAGGCAGAGAAGTCCTAATAGGTCAGGTGGACCGAGGGGCAGAAAGTCCTAGTTGCGGCTAGGCAGTGAAGTCCTAGTAGGTCAGGTGGACCGAGGGGCAGAAAGTCCTGGTGGGTTGAGGATCGGGCATCAAATGGAAAGAGTTTCCGCTTGAGGGGGGCTTGTGGCCCTTTGTTTGAGGGGGGGATTGTTGGGGTTGCAAGTTGCAAACATAGTCCCACATCTAAACACATGGGAAAAGATCACAGGCTTATAAGGAATAATGATATCTCCATTGGCATGAGGCCTTTTGGGAGAGCCCAAGAGCAAAACCATGAGGGCTTAGGCCCAAAGTGGACAATATCATACCATTGTGGAGATATCTAAATTCCTTTTGGTCCTAACATTTTCCTCTTACCAACCTTCCCGTTAGACTTTTGTTCACTAAGTGTCCGATCCTTCTTAACCCACTTGAACTTTCCTCTTGCCAACCTTCTGTTGGACTTCCATTCACCAAGTATCCAATCAACCTTTGACCCATTTCAACATTTCTCTTACCAACCTTCTCGTTAGACTTCCGTTCACCAAGTATCCAACAAACCTATGACCCACTTGGACTTTTCCCTTGTCAACGTACTGCTGGACTTTCAATCACCAAGTGTTTGGTCATCCGTGACCCACTTGGACTTTTCTCTTTCACATATTGATCAAACATCAAAACTCAAGCTCGAGTAAACCCGAGCTTAGTCAATTTGGTCTAGCTTGACCTGAGGTAGATTACACCAATAATCTTTGCTTTCTTATGTTTGACAATATGTTTAAGTTAGACTAACTCATTAGCCCAACTTCCTTTTTCTCATACCCTACGATTGAGTGAGGATTTTCTAATTTAAACCTTTCATTCTCCCCTTTGACACACATCAAAAATCTTCTAAGATTCATTTGTCTTATCCTTCAAACGTTACAATGGAGGATTCCTATCTTCAATTGAACCCAATGCTCAACCTGAAGCATACATCCATCATCCTTTTTTCATATCCAAAACCCCCAAAGCATGCTCCACCTTCTATCATTGCACCAATAATGATTCGGAGTTCCTAAACCTTTAGGAAATCTCAAGGTTTAAGTCATGAGATTAAGAATTCAACCTTGAATTTAAATCTCCTCCTTAACTCCAATTTAATCCCCTTTAACCATTCTTTTCTCATTTTAATTAATAAAATTACTCTTAATTACTTATCCAAACATTTCTAAGGATTAGGGATAGTTAAATTACTTAAATGGGGCTTAACTGACTAAATTAAACTCATTTTAGTCAAACACAACAACTTTTAATGATTATCATCCGCTACCAATCCATTCCAACTTGTGCCAGTCGATTGGAGTTAACTTCCAATGATTATTGTACATACCAATCGATTGGTAACTAATAGTAATCAATTGGTGTATCTGAATTTCAAACTCAAATTTAAATCAAAATTTAGAAATTCATAAATAATTTTATAATTTCTTTAAAAATCATGAAATTTCATGTAGGCATTTTTATATTATATACTATCATAGAAAAATAATTTTCTATGAAAATATATCTCATTTTCAAAGAATAATATAAAATTGAAAACAATTGAAAATTTTAATATTTTACCCTAACTTTATATTTAACTAATCAATGGTGATTCCTATTAACAAATATACTTCACCAAAATTTTATAAAGCATTTTGAAATCTTTTTCAAAAATAATTTCCAACCATGATCTATTGACTAAATGCACATAGTGAACATTAGCTTTCCCTAGGCCTTCACAACATCAATATATTTTGATGAAACTAAAGCTCATTTTGATACATCATTATTCTAATATCTAACTTGTGTTTGATGTATCTCAATACACATACAAGTCATCTTATTATTTAATGAGATGTAAAATAGGTTTTCCATAACTAAAGGCTATGCATCTCTATCTAAGCATTTTAACTTTGATAATTCTACTTAGAATGTCAATTAATATTATTGTCCTTAGTTGCAAAGAATAAAAATATGCATGTTAATGTGTATCACATACATCTAGTGCATCTTTTCAAAAGAAAAATTATCATAACCAAATGATACATGTATACCATGACATGTTATATTTTTCATAATAATATTAATGTATGATATGATGTCATGGTATATGATAGAGCACGCAATCATGATATTTATGACTCATAAGAAAATACCTAAATTCTTATATAAGTGTCATCAACTAATCAGTTTACCAAAATTTCAACTTGGCATACTTTGAATTCTATTCTATTCGTGTCAATTTGATTAATTTCAAAATGTCGAATTTCATTTAACACACTTTAAACTCACTTCTCATTCTTAAGATGTCAAAAATCTTTGAAAATGTCATAAAATACCAACTTCACCATGGTTGAATTAACTACCCTATCAATTTGGGTTGGCATACCCAATACTCATCTAGTGTGAACCCAATACTTATTGGTGCTGCTTGGGTGTAATAGGTACTTATTAGGAATAACTTCCCTCGATATCTTCCTTATGACTTTTCTGGACTTCTTAGTTAGGATTAGTCATACTAGTCTCCTCAAAATCAACTCTAGGGATAGTCTCTCTTGTGACCTTGATTTGAGTACTCTCAGACTTAGGATTAGTTCCATAGATATGTGGAACTCTATGGTATGAGACTATATTTTTCTTGGACTTATATTTATATCCCAAACTTTTCTTGCCCTTAGATAACTCTTATCTATCTAAGCCTAGATTTTTTTTAGACCATTTATCTTCATTTGTCATTTCCATAAGGGCCTTTTGAGGAGAGCCCAGAGAAAAACTATAAGAGCTTAGGTCCAAAGTAGACAATATCATACCATTGTGGAGATATCTAAATTCTTTTTGGTCCTAACAATTAGTATCAAAGTCAAGTCACACTTCACCGGACTAATCGCCGGAAGAAGCACGAGCTAGAGCCATGATTCAGATCTAACCATGTGGATTAAGTCTTGAATAAAGAAAGTGTAGGCTCCCGTATTTTGATCAAGAGGACTAGATACCAAATAGAGAAGTCCTAGTTGCAACTAGGCAGTGAAGTCCTAGTAGGTCGGGTGGACTGAGGGGCAGAAAGTCTAGGTGGGTTGAGGATCAAACATCAAACGGAAAAACTTTCCGCTTGATGGAGGACCTATGGTCCTTTGTTTGAAGGGAGAGATTGTTAGGGTTGCAAGGTTGTAAACATAATCCCACTTTGAAAACACATGAAAAAAATCATAAGCTTATAAGGGAAATATATCTCTATTGGTACTAGGCCTTTTAGGGAGAGCCTAACAACAAAATCATCAAGGCTTAGGCCCAAAGTGGGCAATATCATACTATTATGGAGATATTTAAATTTCTTTTGGTCCTAACAAAGGTGCGACCTCCTTCAACTTCTTCCTCACCTTAGGTGCCACTTAAACTTTCTTCTTGGCCAATGTTGAACACTTGCCCTTATAGTGTCTTCTTACACTCAAAGCACATTATATGATCTTTATTTTTACAAATTAAAAAAGTTATACCTTCATGATTTATGCCCTCTTAACTTGTAAATGTGGAACACTCCTTGTCTTCGTTAGCTTCGAAAGTTGAGAATTCTTCTTGTTCTGGTGTCAATGAGCTCTCGCCCTTAATCCTTGAGGTGGATGTTTCTTCAATTTTATCATCAAATATTGAGCACATCTCAACCTCTGAATTCTCACATTGTTGAATCAAAGAGTCTCCCTCTTTGACATTGTCTTTACTTTACATTAAGGTTGGATCTTCATGGAGTTTGGTTAACTTGCTCCATAACTCCTTGAGATCTTGATGTATACCTGTCACGCCCCGAGACCCCAGGAGCCGCTGACCCAATAAAAAAAATCGGACAGCACCTCCCCTGTCCGGCGGACAATTCACACATACACATATCACATAAAACACAACCACGCAGTTAAAATGGCCTCAGGCCTCAAATCAAGACAGAATATAATATAAAACCGGCTAAACCATACCTGACTGCGGACCGGTCCGACTGACGACAAAACACAAAGCATAAAGGTCTCACAAACGTACAACTATACTGCCGTATAGTATGACTAAATCCAACAAAAGCAAAAACGGAAGGAAATAATAGAAAATACTAGCGACACACTAGACGATAAATCCCGAAGACATCTCGACAAGTACGCGACCTGGGACAGGCTGTCGGGCACGCTCCAGTCAATCATCCTGAAATAAAAACAAGGAGCTAGCGGTATGAGTAATAAAACTCAGCGAATATCTCATCATATATATATACAAGATATTCTAAGATAGCAACAGAGTAATAGTCTACCGAAATAACACGTGCATAGGCAGGAATAAGTACAACTGCGAGAGCATAATAATAACTACCATACCAAAGTGGCAGAGTCGTCAAGACCAGACATAAGGGTCTCCTGTAAGCGCATGTCAAACATATACAGCATCAAATAAATACAAGCATAAGTAAGGGCAAAATAAACAAAGTGCAATGACATGGTCACCCCTGCCGTCGGTCAGTCATCGTCACCTATGTACGGGAGGAAGCTGAGCGGAGGCCACCCTCCGACGTAGGGCTGTGACTACCGTCTATACTCTGCCATCACTACTCCTGAGCGATCGAGTAGACGGGATGCTGCCGGTGTAACACCCCTACTCCATGGCCTATCCTAGCGAGGTCATCCATCAGCCTAAGGCCATCTGTGGAGGACATTTCTATCTGAGTGTTACCCCTACCCCATGTATATAAATGGGGGAGAGATCTCGCCCTCTCATCTCCTGGTATCTAGACAACTCAAGGAGGGACATCTGCCTGCTGCCACGCTCCGATTCACTAACCCATGAGTGCATGAGCGGTGCAGCACAGAGCACACTACCCAATACTCCGTCAACCACTAACCCATGAGTGGCCGTATGGGTAGGTCAGTATGACTGTCGACCTAGCTCACCCAAAAGGGGCCCCTGCTCGACAGTGATGCACAGTGCAGTATGATGAATAACAACGGTCAAATAGCATCCACTATCTAGTCCACCTATACCAACATGATATGCAAGGATCGTAGAACATGCACCATATCCTAAATCCTACAGGTATAGATATCACATATCAGTTGTGGCACAACCAGCATCGACAAAACAAATATAATAGTCATGCCACCATTCTGTTACTCTATTGCTATACAAGCATATCAAATATATATATATATCTGTGACAATTCTAAAAGAAGAGTCAGAGATACCCGCCTCAATACGACGAAATCCGTGCGTGAGGAACTCCTTCCAGAATAATATCCGAAAAGAGGTAACGACCCAATCAACGTCCTGCTCATAAAATAAACAATTATTTAGCTACTTCACACATGATATGTAGCCAATTAAAATTAAATACCACTCATAAATTACTCTAGCATTTGTATGCTACTGCCAACCCGAATAAATCATAATCACCCGAACAAAAACACCAAAAAGGAATCCATAGCATCATAGCTAATTAACCTTGTTTGCTTCAGCTATCCCCCCACATGGCAGATCAAGCAGCCTTTCACCAACAACCCTCAATCAAACCTAATTACACAAAGCTCCAAGAAGACTCACGACATAGATCAAATTAGAACATCCCCATCAAGATACACCAGAAATCCAACCACAACCTGATACTTTTCAGAGCAAGTTCTAGAGAAGCAAAAAGACCGCCCGAAGCACTAATCTATCCCCTGATCTGCTTCACAAACTTACCCTGATCAACCGAAACAAATTCACAAGAGTTCCAACTACAAATCTGCTCATCCGAGAACACTGAGATGGAAGCTAATTGAATCATCCTATCACTCGGTTTCAACAACCAAAAGAACAATTAGGAAGGATTAGAGACAAATACAAATCCTAGATCCAAACTACCAAAACGGAACTACAAATCCCGAAATCAATACAACACACACACCCTAATTCATTCTCAAGAACTGATTCTTACCTAGATCCGACGCTTATGGCTGTGAGCGAAGGAAAACAACTCCACGCAATGGCAGGGAGACCACGCGGGACTGAGTTTTGGGGTCGGCCCGTGAACGTCGTCTGGAAGGAGGAGAGGGCGTCAACTCAGCGAAGAACGAAGGAGGAGAAAAGGAAGGGAAGAAGAAACAAACCTCGCTCTGCCCGATCTCGCAATCCGCCGCAAGAGGAAGGAGAAAAATCGCCCTTCCCTGCCCTAGGCTCGCGGAGAACAAAAGAGAGGAGTCGGCGGGTTTTGGCAAGAAAATCGGAAATCAAGGGATTCGGCCGAATTTTGGGAAGAGAAAGGAAATCAATTAATGGCGGGTCTTTTTGGACCTAGGCCCTTAAGTTTTAAATTTTTGCATTTTGGTCCTTTAATTTCTAGTATTTTTACATTCTCCCCCTCTAAAAAGAATTTGGTCCCCAAATTTGTCATTGGTAATCGTAAATACTAACACGGTATGAATTAGGTATGCATGCTGAAATGAACTACCAATACATACCTCAGTCGAATAAATGGGGATATCGAGCTCGGATAGTGTCCTCGAGCTCCCAAGTCGCTTCTGCATCCGAGTGGTGCTGCCATCCGACTCTGACTAGCCGGATCGTCTTGTTCCGTAGCTGATGCTCCCGGAATCCCAAGATCCGTACAGGTACCTCCTCGTAAGTAGCATCAGGCTGGAGCAGAACCGGCACCTCGGATAAAATGTGTGTGGTGTCTGGCACGTATCTTCTAAGCATAGATACATGGAACACGCTGTGGATGCCAGATAAGGATGGTGGAAGTGCTAAGCGATAAGCTACAGCTCCAATCCTCTCCAGAATCTGGAATGGACCAATATACCGTGGAGCTAGCTTTCCTTTGAGGCCAAAACGTTTCACCCCCTTCGTGGGTGAAACGCGAAGAAAAACATGGTCACCCACAGCAAACTCTAAAGGTCTACGTCTCCGGTCAGCATAACTCTTCTGGCGATCCTGTGCTGCTGATAATCTCTGTCTGATAGTCCGTACTAACTCTGCCTCGTGCTGAACTCTCTGGGGTCCTAGCAGCTGAGTCTCTCCGACCTCATCCCAAAGGGTGGGTGTCCTGCACGCCCTACCATACAACGCCTCAAACGGTGCCATCTGTATCGCCGAATGGAAGCTGTTGTTGTAGGCAAACTCCACCAAGTGCAAATGGTCCTCCCAACTGCCCCTAAAGTCCATCACACACGAGCGCAATAAGTCCTCCAAGGTCTGGATAGTACGCTCTGACTGTCCATCTGTCTGGGGATGGAAAGCTGTGCTGAGACGGAGCTCGGTGCCCATAGCCCTCTGCAAACTCTGCCAGAACCGCGATGTAAAGCGCGGATCCCTATCTGAGATAATGCTCAAAGGAACTCCGTGCAGTCTGACTATCTCCCGACAATACAACTCTGCCAGTCGATCAAGAGAATCTGTCCTCCGGATAGCTAAGAAGTGAGCAGATTTAGTTAGTCGGTCCACGACTACCCAAATCGCATCATGGCCTCTCTTAGTCCTCGGCAAACCCACAACAAAATCCATGGTGATATGTTCCCACTTCCACTCGGGAATGGGGATCTTCTGGAGGAGTCCAGCAGGTCTCTGGTGCTCTGCCTTAACCTGCTGACAAACGAGACATCTAGCAACAAAGTCCGCGACATCCCTCTTCATGCCGTTCCACCAATAAGACCGTCTCAAATCTCGATACATCCGAGTGCTACCCGGATGAATAGCAAAACGTGATCGGTGAGCCTCCTGCAGTAACTCCTCTAAGATAGGGTGTGCCGCTGGTACACATAACCTCCCTCGGAAGTACAGAACACCCTCCTCGTCACGTGTGAAATCCGACTGCTCCCCTGAAATCGCCTGGCTACCCAGAGACTGAATGTGCTGGTCACTGGCCTGAGCCTCTTTGATCCTCGACCGAATCTCTGACTGAGCCATCAAAGTCACTAGCAATCCTCTCTCTGTCCGAGACTGCTCCTCTAACCCCAGCTCAGAGAAGCTCTGAATCAAATCAGTGACCATCACTCTGTGACATGCCAAAACAGCTCTGGACTTCCGACTGAGGGCGTCGGCGACTACATTAGCTTTCCCAGGATGGTAGCTAATGGTGCAGTCGTAATCCTTCAGAAACTCCATCCACCTCCTCTGTCGGAGATTCAACTCTCGCTGCGTGAATATATACTGTAGGCTCCGGTGGTCTGTGAAGATCTCGAAAGTGACCCCATAAAGATGATGCCTCCAGATCTTCAGCGCAAAAATAATAGCAGCCAACTCCAAATCGTGAACGGGGTAGTTCCTCTCATGCTCCTTCAGCTGTCGGGAAGCATAAGCAACCACCCGTCCATGCTGCATGAGTACCGCGCCCAGTCCCAAGAGAGATGCATCCGTATACAGAGTGAAACCATCCTCTCCAGAAGGCAGTACTAAAACTGGTGCAGATACAAGTCTCCGCTTCAGCTCCTGAAAGCTGGTCTCACAAGCCTCAGTCCATACAAACTTCACACCCTTCCTGGTCAGGCGTGTAAGTGCTGATGCGATACTGGAGAAACCTCGACAAAGCGTCGGTAATAGCCTGCTAGCCCCAAGAAACTGCGCACGTCATGGACTGACTTGGGCTGCTCCCAACTGGTGACAGCCTCGATCTTCTGGGGGTCCACTGAAATGCCTCCACTGGATACTATGTGTCCCAGAAAACCCACAGCAGATAGCCAGAATGCACACTTGTCGTACTTCGCATAGAGCTTCTCCTTGCGAAGAACCTCCAAAATGATACGAAGATGGCGAGCGTGCTCCTCCTCGGACCGAGAATATATCAGAATATCATCGATGAATACTATAACAAACTGGTCCAAGTACGGGAGGAATACCCTGTTCATGAGATCCATGAACACGGCCGGGGCGTTGGTGAGCCCAAATGGCATCACCAAGAACTCATAATGTCCATAACGGGTGCGAAATGCCGTCTTCTGAATGTCTGAATCTCTGACTCTCAGCTGATGATAACCAGATCGCAAGTCTATCTTGGAATACACAGATGTACCCCTCAGCTGATCAAACAGATCATCAATACGCGGCAGCGGATACTTGTTCCTGACTGTGACTGAGTTAAGCTGCCTATAATCAATGCAGAGTCGCATAGAACCGTCCTTTTTCTTCACAAAAAGGACCGGAGAACCCCACGGGGAAGCACTCGGTCGGATAAAGCCACGATCGAGTAACTCCTGGAGTTGGACCTTCAGCTCGTCCAACTCTCGCGGTGCCATCCGATATGGTGCCTTCGATGTCGGCGCAGTCCCCGATATCAACTCAATGGCAAACTCGACCTCCCGCCGGGGAGGTAAGCCCGACAACTCGTCTGGAAATACATCCGTAAAATCCCTGACCACTGGAACGTCGGAGATCTGAGGAGTACTACCATCTGAAGTGCTGATTAATGATACCAGAAATCCCTGACAACCCTGTGTAATAAGTCTCTGCGCCTGAAGTGCGGAGATAACTGCTATGCCGTCATCCCGGATGCCAAGGAATTCCCACGAGGGTTGGTCTGTAGGTCGGAAGGTGACCACCCTCGAATGGCAATCAACGGTGGCATGAGAAGTCGTGAGCCAGTCCATGCCTAGAATAATGTCGAACTCTATCATATCCAGCACAGATAGATCCACGGTAAGGGTGACCCTCCCAAAGTCCAAAGGACACCCTCTGACCTCCTGTGTTACCTCCAGAACTTCTCCTGAAGGTAAGGACACTGATAACCGTGGTACCCTAAGGGTTGGTAACCTGCAGATCTTGCTCAAGAATGCCCGTGATATAAAAGAATACGAACTACCAGTATCAATGAGTAATTCTGCAGTATGTGCATAAAGCAAAACGGTACCTCGAAAGACGGATCCATCCGCTCGATGAGCCTCCTCTCGGGTAACAGCATAAACTCGGCCCGACTCTGGCGGTGGTGGAGGTGGGGGTAATGCCAATGCAGTAGGCACAGAAGGTAGCTGAGGTACTGATGCTCCAGAAATCTGAGACTGCTGATAGACAGGTAGCTGATACCCCGTATAGATCTGCTGACGAGGCTCTGAAATCAACGGCTGAACTGAAGACTGGGGTACCCCAGATGACGCTGCAGCCTCCTGACCCTGGCCCAATAAGCAGTAGAGCTGGATCGGTGGAGGGGCAGTATGCTGCTGTCTTGAAGGAGCCTGGGCCTTGCAACCTCCCCGCTGGGCCCCCGACTGGCCAGAAGATCCTCCTCCAGCTGAGCCTCCTGTACCCGCCTCCTGTGCCCTCTGAGGGCAGTGGTATCTCCGATGGCCAGGCTGCTTGCAATGAAAACAAACAGCCCGTCCAATAGTACAGCTGGACATGTCATGCTCCCTGGAACCACACCACGTGCACTGAGGAGACCCGTGGGACCTCTGTCGGTCCTGTCTAGAGGGCTGGGAAGACCCTGACGCTGAACCTCCCATTTTCTGAGGCCGAGGAGCGACCCCAGAAACATCCTGTGCTGACTGCTCCTGTCTACCTCGCTTCCGCGAGGGCTGGGTCTGAGCAGTCTGCAATGTCTTCTTGTCCTTCTTCCTCTCTGATGATAACCTCTGCTGCATCGCCTCCACCTGTAAGGCGTGGTCCAATGCCTGTCTGTAGGAAGTCAAATCCCAGGGGGACATCCGAGACTGGATGTAGGGGGCCAACCCCCTAAGAAAATGAGACATCCTCTCGAGATCACCAGGAAACATCTGAGGACAACTCTCGGCTAAGCGATGGAATTCTGCATCATACACAGCCACCGACTGCTCTCCCTGACGAATCTCTAGAAACTCCTGCCATCGAGTCAGTTGTTGTGCCGCTGGAAAGTACTGAGTGGTGAATGCCTGTTGAAATCTCTCCCAGGTGATCGGCTGAGTGCCCATAACCGATCGCTGCGTGATCCACCATGTCTCGGCTCGGTCGCGCATGTGATACGCTGCGAGCTCAACCCACTCCAGATCGGTACACTCTAGGTATGGGAATGTCCTCTCCAATGTCTCCAGCCAAGCGCGAGCCACGTTTGTATCGGGGGCTCCATGGAACAGAGTAAGACGGCCCTTAACCGCCTGTGCTAATGCCGGAATCCGAGCCACAGGTCGGCTCAGAACAGTAGTAGTAGGTGCTGCCGGGGGTACTATAGAATCTTCTGATGGTACCGTCGGTCCCGGCGGCTGTATGTCCATCGCCTGAGCAGTCTGAGGCTCCGACTGAACCGGAGCAGATGCTGGTGGAGCGGATGAGGGGACAGCCTGGGTCTGAAACGTCTGAAGCATCTGCTGCTGCTGAGTCATCTGTTGCATCATCTGCTGCATCATCGATGATGCAGCATCCTGAGGTGCCGCAGCAGGCGCCACTGGGGCTGGTGCTGCAGTCGTACCTTCTGGAGGTACCACCGGTACTGCAGTCGGAAGCGGCGACGGTGTCCGCGGGGCCTGAGATCTCTGGTCATCAGTAGTCTCGGAAGAGGATCATCCTCGGCCACGAAACCCTGTCCGTGTCCGTCTCACAGGCCCCTCCTCTGTCCCCGTCACCGTCGCTCGCTGAGACACTCGCGTCCTCCTGTGCGAGGGTCGACCCGGTCCACCAGGTCCACGGGGTGGAGTCAACTCTATGCGTCGCGGCATACCTGTAGAGATACGCCATTTATTAACACCTGCCTATAAATTTCTAGAATTAACAACAAAACCTGCAACAGAAATTAAGAACTTCGCCTGGAGCTGCCCCATCGTCGCCATGTCCCAATCGCGTCTATCGAGAAAACGACTCCGACATAAAATCCGAAAACAAAATACCCACAGGACAACAAGGTATCTCGAGAACCTGGCTCTGATACCAAATAAATTGTCACGCCCCGAGACCCTAGGAGTCGCTGATCCAATAGAAAATCGGACAGCATCTCCCCTGTCCGGCGGACAATTCACATATACACATATTACATAAAACACAACCATGCAGTTAAAATGGCCTCAGGCCTCAAATCATGACAGAATATAATATCAAACCCGGTAAAACATACCTGACTGCGGACCGGTCCGATTGACGACAAAACACAAGACATATAGGTCTCATAAACGTACAACTATACTACCGTATAGTATGACTAAATCCAACACAAAAGCAACAGCGGAAGAAAACAATAAAAAGTACTACCAACAACCTAAACGATAAATCTCGAAGACATCTCGACAAGTACGTGAACTGGGACAGGCTGTCGGGCACGCTCCAGTCAATCATCCTGAAATAAAAACAAGGAGCTAACGGTATGAGTAATAAAACTCAGCGAATATCTCATCATATATATACAAGATATTCTAATATAGCAACAGGGTAATAGACTACCGAAATAACACGTGCATAGGCAGTAATAAGAACAACTGCAAGAGCAAAATGAGAACTACCATACCAAAGTAGCAGCATCGCCAAGACCAGACCTAAGGGTCTCCTGTAAGTGCATATCAATAATAATAATAATGCAGCATCAAGTAAAAACAAGTACAAGCAAGGGCACGGTAAACGAATACACGAAGTGCAATGACATGGTCACCCCTGCCGTCGGTCAGACATCGTCACCTATGTACGGGAGGAAGCTGAGCGGAGGCCACCCTCCGACGTAGGGCTGTGACTGCCGTCCATACTCTGCCATCACTACTCCTGAGCGATCGAGTAGACGGGATGCTGCCGGTGTAACACCCCTACTCCATGGCCTATCCTAGCGAGGTCATCCATCAGCCTAAGGCCATCTGTGGAGGACATCTCTGTCTGAGTGTTACCCCTACCCCATGTATATAAATGGGGGAGAGATCTCGCCCTCTCATCTCCTGGTATCTGGACAACTCAAGGAGGGACATCTGCCTGCTATCACGCTCCGATTCACTACCCCATGAGTGCATGAGCGGAGCAGCACAGAGCACTCTACCCATACTCCGTCAACCACTAACCCGTGAGTGGCCGTATGGGTAGGTCAGTATGACTGTCGACCTAGCTCACCCAAAAGGGGCCCCTGCTCGACAGTGATGCACAGTGCAGTATGATGCATAACAACGGTCAAATAGCATCCACTAACTAGTCCACCTATAACGACATGATATGCGAGGATCGTGGAACATGCACCATATCCTAAATCCTACAGGTATAGGTATCACATATCAGTGGTGGCACATCCAGCATCGACAAAACAAATATAATAGTCATGCCACCATTCTATTACTCTATTGCTACTCAAGCATATCAAATATATATATATCTGTGACAATTCTAAAAGAAGAGTCAGAGATACCCGCCTCCAATATAGAAATCTGCAAACGTCGAGAACCCCCCTGGCCGAAATAATATCCGAAAAGAGGTAACGACCCAATCAACGTCCTGCTTATAAAATAAACAATTATTTAGCTACTTCACACATGATATGTAGCTAATTAAAATTAAATACCACTAATAAATTACTCTAGCATTTGTATGCTACTGCCCAACCCGAATAAATCATAAATCACCCGAACAAAAACACCAAAAAGGAATCCATAGCATCATAGCTAATTAACCCTTGTATGCTTCAGCTATCCCCCCACATGGCAGATCAAGCAGCCTTTCACCAACAACCCTCAATCAAACCTAATTACACAAAGCTCCAAGAAGGCTCACGACAGAGATCAAATTAGAACATCCCCATCAAGATACACCAGAAATCCAACAAAAACCTGATACTTTTTAGAGCAAGTTCTAGAGAAGCAAAAAGACCGCCCGAAGCACTAATCTATCCTCTGATCTGCTTCACAAACTTACCCTGATCAACCGAAACAAATTCACGAGAGTTCCAACTACAAATCTGCTCATCCGAGAACACAGAGATGGAAGCTAATTGAATCATCCTATCACTCGGTTTCAACAACCAAAAGAAACAATTAGGAAGGATTAGAGACAAATACAAATCGTAGATCCAAACTACCAAAACGGAACTACAAATCACGAAATCAATACCACACACACACCCTAATTCATTCTCAAGAACTGATTCTTACCTAGATCCGACGCTTATGGCTGTGAGCGAAAAGGAAAACAACTCCACGCGATGGCAGGGAGACCACGCGGGACTGAGTTTTGGGGTCGGCCCGTGAACGTCGTCTGGAAGGAGGAGAGGGCGTCAACTCAGCGAAGAACGAAGGAGGAGAAAGGGAAGGGGAAGAAGAAACAAACCTCGCTCTGCCCGATCTCGCAATCCGCCGCAAGAGGAAGGAGAAAAATCGCCCTTCCCTGCCCTAGGCTCGCGGAGAACAAAAGAGAGGAGTCGGCGGGTTTTGGCAAGAAAATCGGAAATCAAGGGATTCGGCCGGATTTTGGGAAGAGAAAGGAAATCAATTAATGGCGGGTCTTTTTGGACCTAGGCCCTTAAGTTTTAAAATTTTGCATTTTGGTCCTTTAATTTCTAGTATTTTTACAGCTTTGGCGTCGGCTTCAATTTTCTTTTTGAGTGCAGCGTCCCATTCAGTGTAAGATTGCTGTACTCCATCAGCATTCCTTGGTATTTCCAGTCCAGACTGGATGATTATCCACATGTCCACCTGAGTTTTCAGGAGGACCTCCATTCTGGTCTTCCAGTAGGAGAAGTCCTCCCCACTGAAGAGCGGTGGTCTTGCGGTGCTGAAGCCTTCTTGCATGGCCATTAAGGATTTTATCTGAAAAAGAGAGAAAAGAAAGGAAAACTCTGTCCCAAGACTTCGTCTTGGATTAGTAGTGCGGGATAAAGAAAAATAATTATCAACGGGTGTTGCATCGGTCTCGATTAATGATAAAAATTCGAAAAAAAATAATTCGAAGAAAATCCGAAAAATTCTCAAACTGGTGGTTGCACCATATTTGAGCTTCCCCGCTCTGATACCACTTGTTGAATCGAGAGAAAACGATAGAGGGGGGTGAATATCGTAAGTCGTTTCGGATTGAAAAAGAGAATACGCAGCGGAAAAATTAAAACTAAACAACACACAAACACCAAAATTTTACTTGGTTCGGAGTCGCGGTCGGCTCCTACTCCAAGGCCCACGGTCGTTGACCGTTTACTGCGGGCAATTCTATATGAGCACAAAAGGTTTACAAGAATTGTATAACAATTGTAGTACAGTAAACTTAAAAGGACAACTCTTCGTTATCGACGTCCGGTGTGGAATGTATCTCGGAGCAGAGGGACGTCGTCGGCGCTTGTATCTCGAGTTGGGAGGTTTCCGGAGCAGAGCGCTTGAGTAGAAGAGCGTATTGGCGTTGGAAGCAGTGATGTTTGAAGCCTTGGGGTCGAGGCGCTTTTTATAGCCTCCCGGGGCGCCCCCCCCCCCACGTGTCAGCTGATCCGAGCAAGTCTCGGTCAGCCCTTATCCCACTCGAATAGGGCTGAGAGTTGACTGTGGGGGCGCCCGGGACGCTGGGGGCGCCCGGGTTGACTCGATCCGCTGGTTTCTCGCTGGCTTGACTCTATCCGCTTCGTTGGCTTGAGCCCGGGGCGCTCGAGGCATCCGGGGCGCCCGGGAGCATGGGGGCGCCCCGCCCAGTGAGCTTCCGAAGCGTACTTTTGCTGAACTCATATTTGGTTTGTACTTAGGGCGCCCGGGTCCTTCCGGGCGCCCAACCCAGCTGCTGCCTCACTCCTTTGAGGCTTTCTGAGCTGCAGACACTCGTTCCTTTGGTCCTGCATCCAGGGTTAGTACCAAACAAGATAGAGCAAATATGTTAGTGAGTCTTACAGCCGTAGCTGTCATGGTTCTGACTTTGGGTCTCTAAAATGGAGCCCTAGGTCGAACCGACGCCTACTGTTCCCTCTACGGGGAACGCGTCCTCACCTACTCCTCTCAGGAGAATTT
Source organism: Boesenbergia rotunda (assembly GCA_024364735.1). NCBI lineage: Eukaryota > Viridiplantae > Streptophyta > Magnoliopsida > Zingiberales > Zingiberaceae > Boesenbergia > Boesenbergia rotunda. The sequence continues at coordinate 256,810 of JAGFNQ010005733.1, forward strand.
ACGTGATGCCAACCGGCTCCTCCGGTTGGACTTTTGCCCAGCAGTCCTTCGCCAGGTCTTCAGTACCAAGCAGTCCTTCGCCTGGTGCCTAGCATTCCTTCGCTAGGACTTTGTTTCCTGGCAGTACTTCGCCAGGTGCCTAGCAGTCCTTCGCTAGGACTTTGTTTCCTGGCAGTCATTCGCCAGGTGCCTAGCAGTCCTTCGCTAGGACTTGTTTCCTGGCAGCCCTTCGCCAGGTGCCTAGCAGCCCTTCGCTAGGACTTTTCCTGCACACTTGAGTAGCAGGTTAGATAAACATAACATCTTAACTTTTGAACCCTTTTGCCATTATCAAAACACAGGTTCGACTTGGGTGCTGTCTGCACCAACATATATTTCTACGTTGCACAACTCGATTCATCACGAAGGCACCTGAGGAAGATAGGTGTTAAATGAAAAAATGCAAGCAACCATTTGGTAACAAATAGAAATAGTAATGTACGTATGATTGTCATCTTTGATATTGTATCAGACATAGTTTTATACATGATAAACTCTTTCTACTATTTTTTTTGTTTGGAGAAGGACTCTAATGGTGCCATTCATTTCATAATTAGGGTTCTCTAAAATTTTTTAAACTTAGGATAAATTAATGCTTGAATTCGACGTAGGGGGTGTTATCTTACCATATCAGGCCCTAGGAGGGCCTGAAATCAAATGATAGGAGGACCTGAAATAAAAGAACTTCAGTCCCTAGGAGGGCCTGAATAAAAGGATTTCAGTTCCTCCAAGGGCCTGAAATTAAAGGATTTCAGACCCTGGGAGTATATTATATCATTTGCTTTCAGGACCTAGAAGGGCTTGAAATAAAAGGAATTCAAGTCCTCCCAGGGCCTGTAATAAAAGGATTTCAAGCCCTCAGAGGGCCTGAGTCAAAGGATTTTAGGCCCTCCTAGGGCCTGAATTCCTTTGATTTAAGGCCCTCAGGACCTCCTAGAGCCTTGATTATGATTTTCAAAGTTTTCTAAATTTAATTGTAATTTATTTTTCAGGGATGATAATCTTCTTGACGAAATTCTCTCTGAAATATGGAATACTCTTGATGATAATGATGTCATGGGGAATGGAGCAGAAATAGCCAGTAATAATATTCCATTATTTTCCCAGTATAGTGATAATATAATTATAAGGAATTTAACATTAGATCTAAATAAAGAAGAAGTAACCTAGAAGATGAGGGTCTGAATTCTTCTACAAGAGTTGTTGAATTCTTTGAGCCAACCTGGAGTGTGGAGGAAGAAATTGAAATCCGAAATGCAGATGAATTATAACCCAGTACAAGTGTACTAGAATTTCAAGATGATGATATGCAGATTGAGCAATATGAATTCCCCCTAGATTAGTACAGTGACTTAGAGGAGGAGTTTCCATTAGCTGAAGATCCTTATATTTTGAATTCTCGATTGCTAGCTGGGCCAATTGGAGTAGTAGAGGCAAGAGATGAGCATGAATTTTTTGTGGGGCAGATATTTCCATCTAGAGAAGAATTCTAGAATGCACTTGTCAAATATGCCATGGTTAAGCATATGAGATATAACCCAGTTGACACTTGAAAAAATAGAGTTAAAGCAGTGTGCTTCAACAACCATGTACATGGAGAGTAGTTGCAAGGGGGAAGTAGAGTTCACTGTTACAAAATATGTAAAGGAACACCAATGTGGAACTGTTAGGGAAAGTGTTGATCATCATGCATGCTCTTCATCATTTGTTGCTTCTTTTGTTGAACAACAATTTCTTTATAATGAATAATACAAACCAAGTATGATTATATCAGATATTAAAGCTAGATTTGGAGTGACTATATCATACAGAAAAGCATACATAGCTAGGGAGAAAGCATTGAAAAAGGTTGTCGGAGATTATGATGAGGCATATAGAGATCATCCTAAATATGTAGCGACCTGCCTTCTCTGCCTTAGACGGATCGTTACTTTTGTTTACTTCTCGACTCTAATGCACTACTAAAAATGCGGAAATCTTTTTTTTTTCTTTTTAATCTATCTGAGAATGATATTCTAACTTAAATAGTCATGCATGATACCATGTTACACTTTCTTTCTCAAAAACTCGTAAGAAGATACTTATTGAAACTTGCCTCGCTCAACTCAGCTTACGGGTATCAGTCGACTGGTACTGTACCAGTCGACTAGTACGCCTGAAATCTGAAAATTCAGATTCGAAACTTAGTTTCCAAAAGCCACCAAACTTATAGATTCAAGCCATAACAAGACACAACACCATTTCTATACTCTATACCAGTTTTCTAAACAATTTAGCCAATCAAAACGAATCCATAAACTTGAAATTAGGACTTTTGCGGAATTTAGCAAGTTATGAAAAATCTACATAGACTTTAAGCTAGAGTTTGTACCAAACTTAACTTCTAACCATTGATACTCATCACACAAAATTCTGAAACATCCCTAAGGCATAATCAAATGAGAAAGCAACTTTTCTAAACATACTTAAGCAATAAAAACTTGATTCAAAGGGAAATTAATACTATCTTGGCACCTGCATCTATTTCTCTAATAAAGTATCAATATTTCAAACTACTCACACTTCTACTCATCCAATGCAATCATAAGGATATGTATGCTAAATGAAATGACATGGAATCTTTACTCTAAGAAATTGAGCATGTAAAACTATCCAAAGCTTAAATGTTCGCTAAACTCCATAAAGCAAGAACTTGAAATTGAATAAACTAAAACATTGTAATTCAAATAACTAAATTGTCTCGTCTCAAGGATCTCTCCAAAATCAGCCACCACACACACTTTACTCAGCACCGCCTCGTCGCCTTCCTTCAGAATTGCTTGCCTTTACCTTTATCTGCAGTAAGAGAAAATGCAACTAGTAAGCAAAAAGCTTAGTAAGTACTATCTAGCTCACAAAATCTCGAAATGTGCAAACATGCTTCTTGAACAATATGAAAATCATATGAGATACTTATAGGCTTGAAAGAAAACTAAGAACATGTATAACTCAAAACATGCATACTCAAGCATTAATAAATCTCAATTTACTTTTCTTTGCTCAACTTGAAACTTTAGCTATTCTTTAACTTTTTGAAAACTCTTTAAACTTTAGAAACTTTGATAAAGCATATACTTGAAAATAATAATCACTTGGATCCACTGAAGATGTAAGTACCATCTCATGCGCGTTCCCTAAAAGGTTGGGGTAGCGAGCCACCAATCCTAATAGAGCAGACCTTGGTCTACCAGGGCCAAGACCTTGGAATTGGACACCTGGATTTCTTTAACGACGCCCTTGGACGCCGGGTACTGGCCTTAGAAAATAAAATAGCTTTTCTTTCTTTTCTTTCTTATCTGTAAATGCCTTGGCATTTTCTCGAGCACCTTGCGTGCTAAAATCCCTAAGTCTTGACTTTTGGGGATTTCTTAAGGCCTTGGCCTTTTCTTTTCTTATCTTTATCTTCTCTTTTCTTTTCTTATAGATCCCTTAGATCCTACACTCACATAGGGTACTCTATCAAACATATATAAGCATAAAATGAACTAAGATCACATGCAAAATCTTAAACTAAAGGTACATATCTCTTTTAAAACTTTTAAGGGAAATTCTTGCGGAAAAACCGCCTCTTACTGCAGGTGAGCAGTACTTACATTGATATCTTGGACTTACAACCAAGATTGACGTCTAGGGCTCGGAAGAAAATTGAGATCTCGGAGAATTCTTCGCGCCTACGCGTTCCTCTCGTCGCGGGGATCCCGAATATAGGAATATCTCTCGGAGGAGAGCCTTGGCCGGCCCTCTAGGCCTTGGTGTGGTGTCGCCCAAGAGAGGAGAGGGGAAAGGAGTCGGCGCAAGGTGTTGGGCGAGGGAGAGAAAGGGTTTAGGTTGAGAGAAAATAAAATTTCTCTCTTTAATTATCTATTTATACTTATGGGGCGAATTTACCTAACTATACCTTATCTATTGTTTCGCCCAATTTATTTCAACAAAACCAACCAGCCCAGCTGGTCACGCACGCGCCTGGTCACCTGCTGGTCGCGGGTTCGAACCCCCTGCTGCCCTTAAACGTTTTTTCTTTTTTTAAAAATACTAAATGGACTCGAAAAATTCCATAAAAATATTCTAAAAATTTCTAAAAATATCTAGAATATTTCTAAACCATTTTTAAATAATTCTAAGGACTTTAAGAACTAAAAATGGGAATTTTGGGGTGTTACAAAATATCTACGTGAGTTAAGAGCTAGAGATTCTGAAACATATGTGGCACTATGCAGGAATGGTGACAATGAGTTCCAGCGGTGTTTTTGGGGTTTTGGTGCTTGCCGAAGGGTGTTCAGGTCTTATTTGCATAGACTTATCGGAATTGATGCGACACACTGATAGGTATCATTTTGTTGATTATCTTAGTTGCTAAAATCCAAGTTTGATCCATATTTTACTTGCTTAATTGTGAATTTACCCTAGGTTCTAGGACTTGTTTTTATTTTGGACTTAATTACAAATCTTTACACATTTGAATTATTTGGCCACTAAATTTTTGATCTATTTGTTGTAGGCATGAAAGGATCATGGACCTAGGGCAGGCTGGGTCAAACTTGAGTCGGAAGTGGACCCGGATCGAGTGATCAAGCTTCAGATTAATCTGGGTCGTCCGATTCAAAAATGGCTAGATCTGAGTCATCTGAGAACTTCTGAGGCGATCCGAGCTAGGGTTAAGGCTGATCAAGCACTCAGGTCAAGATCTGAGATTTTCATCTAAATCAAAGATCATTAAACCGTTGGATCGAGCTCAGAGGGTTCTAGACTGTCCATTTAAAGATCAGAATGATCTGGGCCATCCGTTGCAAATTTGGAGGATTTGAGCTACTGGGAGGCAGATCCTGACCCTTGATCAACATCATCAAAGTTTGGTTCAGATAGGATAAAGATCAGCCGTTGGATTTTCTCAAAACGATCTCAGCCGTTCATTCCTAAGTATTTAATCAAACATTTCCCTCAGCTGCAGTTGTCGCGTCTTCGCCGCAAGCCTTCGTCTTCCTCGTTTGTTCTTCATGTTCTTCAATTTTCTTCAATCCGTGGGCGCGACCACTCAATTTCTGCATTGGATCATATCATAGATCTTCGGGAGGAAGTTTTCGTGAAGTCTCAAGCTCAAATTCACCCAAGAACAGAGTGGATTGAGGGTTTCGTCAACTCTGCCCTTCACTGATCGGATCTCGGTTTTGTTCCATCCTTCATCCATTTGAGCTATCCGGAGGGGTTCTCTGGAGTGCTCAGATCATTCCACGCCATCATCGCAATCCAGCATATCAAGACCGAGGAGATTGGATGGGAATTTCAGCTTGGAGCAGAGTTTGGGTTTGAGTCAGTCACGGAGACACATTTTTCAGAGATTTATTGAGCTTAGGGGTTCGAGGCTCACCCTTGTGTGACGAGCAAGGAGTTCTTGAGCTAATGGAGTGATTGAGGCTTAGTTTTCTTATTCCATTTCTGTTTTTAGTTGTAATTTTCATTTCTGTAGTTCATTTTCAGTTTGAATCTTGGATTAGCTGCTGTAATTTTCGTTTTGGAATTGTTTCTGTAGTAGTTAAGCTTAAATTCTGCAAGTAGTTAGCTAATGAGTTTGTTTAGTGCACAATTGCTTTTAATTTTAGTTTAAATTCCTGTTTAATTTCCGGCGTATCAAATTTTGCTTGCGTATCAGTTGTTCAGCTTCTTCTCTTGCATATCAGCCTTCAATTCTGCATCCGATTCATTTGCTTCACATCAGTTACCTTGTACCAGTTTATAGATTTGCATTCAGCTCAGTTCTTGGCACATTAGATTTCCTTTTCTGCTTATCAAGTTTAACTTAATCCTTCACCTTGTATCAAGCTGAGATTCGACCTGGAGTGACAACCTCTGGAGTTCAACACCAATTGCAGTGTACTCTAGCATTTGAGTTTAAGTTTGATTTCCTGAATTTTGCAGAGTTGTATTAGTTGATTTAATTGCCCATTGGTTGAGTATTACTTGCTATCACTTGTTTAGTTTATTAGCTAATTTTCCTTTACTTTCATTGCGATTTCGATTTCTAATTGAAACCAAAACCCAGATTTTATTTGAAACCCAAAAATATCAACGACACATAAACTCGAGCTCGAATCAAGCAACCTCAACTAGCCCTCGGAAAAATACGACCTGTGGCCCCTTTACTACGTTTTTATATTCGATAGCAAAAAGGGTTTCCAGCTTTACACATATCTAAATTTTGAGACCCACATTTGTGACACCTAGTTAGCGGCCATTTGCAGTTTATTTCAAAACCAAATTCGTAATCACACACCTAAGAGGAAAGTATCCGGGTGTATTGTTAATTGCTATGGCGATTGATGGTAATGACAATATTCTCCCAGATGCCTTTCGAATAGCTGAAGTTGAATGTAAGTCTGCATGGAAGTGGTTTTTAGAGCATACAAAGAGCTTCTTTGCTGTCGATGGTATTTTTGCTGTCCAAACTTCTAATGATTATATATTATGTTGCAATAGGAGTTGTTTAGGTATATCAGTGGGTTTTCACCAAAACCCACTCATGGACCTAGGATATCTGGATTTTTGAAAACCCTATATCAATAGTTAGGTTAGAGCTAGGAGATGGTATTTTTGCTGTCCAAACTTCTAATGATTATATATTATATTGCAATAGGAGTTGTTTAGGTATATCAGTGGGTTTTCACCAAACCCCACTGATGGACCTAGGATATATGGATTTCTGAAAACCCTATATCAATAGTTAGGTTAGAGCTAGGAGATGATATTTTTGCTGTCGAAACTTCTAATGATTATAGATTATATTGTAATAGGAGTTGTTTCAGTGAGTTTTCACCAAAACCCACTAATGGACCTAGGATATCTGGATTTCTCAAAACCCTATATCAATAGTTAGGGTAGAGCTAGGAGATGGTATTTTTGCTGTCCAAACTTCTAATGATTATATATTATGTTGCAATAGGAGTTGTTTAGGTATATCAGTGGGTTTTCACCAAAACCCACTGATGGACCTAAGATATCTGGATCTTTGAAAACTCTATATCAATAGTTAGGTTAGAGCTAAGAGATGGTATTTTTGCTATCCAAACTTCTAATGATTATATATTATGTTGCAATAGGAGTTGTTTAGGTATATCAGTGCGTTTTCACCAAAACCCACTAATGGACCTAGGATATCTGGATTTCTCAAAACCCTATATCAATAGTTTGGGTAGAGCTAGGAGATGGTATTTTTGTTGTCCAAACTCTAAGAATTTAGAATTCAGTAAGGAGATGTTATTTATAATGTGCATACTTAGTACCAATAATTATCAGTTATGTTCTATTACCGTATCAGTTGGGACAGAAAGATGCAGTTATATTTATAGACCTATACAACTACAAATTTTTTGTCCAGGACCTGAAATTAGAGGGGTTTTATGGTTAGCAGAGGGCCTAAAATTATACCAGTTGAGGCCCATATTGAGTCTAAAATCACTTGATTTCGGGCCCACGTTGAGATTTTTTTGGGCCTAAAATCACTTGCTTTTAGGCCCACGTTGGGCCTGAATTTATATGATTTCAGGCCCAACGTGGGCCTGAAATCAAGTGATTTCATGCCCACTTTGGGCCTGAAATGAAGTTATATCAGACCCACATTGGGCCTGAATTCAATTGATTTTAGGCCCACCGTGGGCCTGAAATCAATTGACTTCAGCCCCCAACTTGGATTATAGATTTTATCCTTATTCTAAAATTATTTTATATAATATTTAATCATAATTTATTTATTTTAATGATTTATTGAATAATATTCTATATATATCTACAAGATGTGACAAAATCCTCTCATTTTATTTAATTATTCAATTTTATCAACACAGGCTTACAGTTTATTAAACTTGAAACAAATTTATTAAATATATCGTAGATAAAATCTAGATACTACCTAAATACATAATGCATAGCAAATTTCGATTCCTTGTAGACCATGAAGTCATAATTTCATATTTTGTTGCAATAGGAGTGTTGTAGGTCCATCAGCGGGTTTCAGTAGAAACCCACTGATGGACCTTCGATACTTAGATTTGTCCATACTCGATATCACTAGTTAGAGTTAACCAAAGAGATGTTATTTCTGGTGTCCAAACTTAGTCCCAATGATTATCAGTTATGTTATCTTCCTGTATCAGTTGGCACACAACATTGCAACAACTTGAGGTGAATCAACATCACACAATTGTTTTGTTTTTCTTGACAATCAATTATATTCATATGACAACATCTACATAATCAGAATTTTCCATACAAATGGAGCTCAATCAACAGCAAAGGATTTTTTTGACAACAATACATCGATATTTAGTTTCATGTTTTACAAAACATGTCCCTCAGAATATTAACTGTCAAATCAAATCTCAATTTCCTCATGTCTCCTTGTTTGAAATCCATCTTCTCATCGTATACGAGACATCGAACGTATTGCATCACAAAAAGGCACAGTCCACGCTGAAAATAACAAACAGTATTTTTGATTTCAATAAGTGGGTTTATAAAATACTTTCATATTTTTTAAACTCATCCTCATTTACTTACCTATGTTCTTGTTGAGGACATTTTTATCTGACGGAGGGTCATTTGTCCAAGGGATGATGACTTTGTAGATATGGATGAATAGCCGTATGTTCCTCGCGAGTATATTGTTTAAGTTCTTTTACCTGTAAAATATATCATGAATTTAATAATCACCATCAATGACATTTTAGACAAAATGATTAACATATATATGAATAAAGGAAGGTTGCTCACCGCTAAGTCAAATTCATTCTTATATTTATGACCACTAGAAAGAGAATTTAAATGATTGAAAGTCATGGCTTCTGTATCGACCGCCAACAAATGAAAGTGTGTATTATCACTGCATAAAGGTATTAAAATATATCTAAACCCTTGTTCTATCATATCAGTCTTCATCACTTGTTGCAGGAAAAACTTTCTTGACGATCTCATTGATGCCTAAAAAAATGTATACACAAAATTAATAATAACCAAATCATAATATTAGGTCTTCTACAATCTATCTTTTAAATTCATTTACATCACTTACTGTGAAAAAAGTTCAACAATTTATTGACTTGTTGTATGGCCTACCACATGCGGATGCTCCCCTAAATAGAATTTTACAAAAGACATCAATTACCTCACCTTTTGTAAACACCTCTCCATTCAGGATTTGTAAGAATGAATGCAAATTCAAAGCAAAGGGTGCATCCTCCCAAATAAATTCAATTGCCAACCTGCCAAGTAAATTGATAAGATTATATATTAAAGAACAAGATATATTATCTAAACTATGTTTCGTAACTTACTTTAGGTTCTCCAATTTATTTATCAGGTAGGCTACTTCTTTATCTTAATTTTTTTCTTCTTTGAATTCATAAAATGTTTCTTCACAAACTAAATCGACAAATTTTAAAAAACTAATTATTGACCAAATTCAATAAAAATTGACGTATTTTATATAAAAGTAACTCACATACATCAATGTCTTGTTGCCTCATTTTGTATAGTTCGGAGGTCCTTCTTGTTTCCTCCTCTATGTCTTCTTCAGACATGACTTCCATTACAGTTATGGTTTCTCTTGCTTCATCCATATCCTCCTCACTAATTTTTCTTTTTCCCTTGTCCATGACATTTGATATTTGTTTCTTGCTCCGCTTCCCCTTAGGTAATAGCTGGTGCCATACTGGACTGTCAATTGGAGTATCCCTGTAATCATACCGAGTTCAGTCACGTCTTCTCCTTGATCAACAAGATACTAGATTAGAAAGAGGATCGACTACAGGATAGCTTTCTTGAGCCTCCATGCCCTTTTTTCAATTATTGAAAGTAATTCCTTAACCCTTTCATTCAAACAAATATTCTCCTCTGTTAGCTCCTTAATTCGGTTGTCTTTAAGAATGTAGTCACTACATAGCCTTACATCTTCTGTGTCATCTCCTTGTGATGTCTCCATTGGCCGTGGAATATCATCACCGATATCAACGTTCTAAAACAATGTGTTTTCATGTAGGTTAGGAATTATTTCAACGATCACCTGTCAATTAACAAGTACACAAATGTTACTGCCTCTATATCAAACTAACATAGATCACAGTTTAGAATAATTACCTCTTCGGGCGAGAGTCAGTCGACAAGGGCCCTCACCCTACTAATATGCGAAGGAATATTCCTTCACTTATTTATTCGGGGTCCCTTCAACATTGTATGGTTTTTGAATTGGTACATGCTCCAAAAACCATACCTACACCAAGTTTTCCAGCCAAATACATTAATGATAGCAAAATATTATAAAATTTAACAAGAAAATTATACTCACTGCCAAAAGCCCAACAAATCCCTTTAGGTAAGGGAGGTTGGTGCTGGTCTGGTATCCCTGAGTTGATGAAAATAAGTCCCTAATCTTAGATAATTGTGGAAACAAAAATTGATGGAAAGCTTCCACCCAGTTGAATCTAGCAAGATTCTCATAATCATCTACTATATCTACAAGACCTAGAGGGACCTTATATGTACTAGACGAAAATAAAACACAAACAAATATATACAAAATATAGAATTTACACACTAATAAAACATCATCCTCTGATTCAACACTTTTAGAATAATATTTAAGTAACTCCTCAATTCTTGTTCTGGTAGGTTATTTTTCTTTTGAAAAGTAAGTAAGATAAAGGTCACCCGATGCTTTAGTTGAATTAATAGGGGTCGAAACACCACGGTCCACTATACCCAGTAACAAAGCAACATCTCGTTTGGTGAACGCAACCGGTACACCTAAAACATTTAAAATATTTAGTTATCATCATGAATATAGGCTTGAAATGATTTCACTTTGGCCCTAAAATGATTTTATTTCTGGCCCAACGAGGGTCTGAAATAACTTCATTTCAGGGCCAACCTGAAACTGAAATGAAATAATTTTAGGCCCACGTTGCGCCTGAAATGAAATCATTTCAGGCCTACCGAGGGCCTGAAGAGAAATCACTTCAGGCCCTCGGTAGGCCTGAAATGATTTTATTTCAGGCATACCGAGGGCTTGAAGTGATTTCACTTAAGGCCCTCGGTAGGCCTGAAATGAAATGATTGAAATGGATCAAAATTAAATTATTTCAGGCCATTTTTATCCCTGTTTTATCTTACTATAGATATTGTTTACAATTCATAACTAAAACTATTACTGAGAATATAAAAACTTGCGAGGTTGAATCCCAACTTTCAAATATATTCACCAAAATTCCATGGATATGCTGCAATTCTCGTATGTCCAAGAAAACACTGAAGGGTGACTCTTTGATCTTCACAATGTGTCGATCATTTAAAATTTGAAATACTTCAAAAAAATATTTAAAGTGACCTAAAACACTGCATTAATGTAATTTTTATCCAAAGTCATCTGAAGCCTACAGTTTTTATATATTACAAATTTATTCAGCAAAAATAAGTTTAAACATGTGCACAAACTCTACTATTTTGACCTAAGCCTATCGCTAACATACCTTGGTGGATAATGCCAAGGAAGAAGACGCTGAAACACCCATAGACATTTTTCCTGCCATTATCAAAAAAATCAACCGTGCAGAAACCCTAACCCCTACTTTGGATAGTGCCAAGTAGTCTGGACTTCAACATTAACACTTAAAGCCGCCTCAGGGATACACACAAACACTTTGGAGACTTCCCTAGCTTTTGGTTGGGGGGAGGGATTCGGGGGATGAGTTCACGACTATAGCACAGCTAGGACGCGCACAATGCCCTCCACCTTCGACAATACCATTTACATTGTTGCGCTGAGAGAGAAAGGAGAAAAATTTGACTCCCTAGGGTATCTAAAGCACAAAATATTATTTTACTGATAACGTGGTTCAGATGTCTCGAAAATGTGAATTGAGAAAGTTATTTCTTGGTGGGAGGGGTATAATAGGAAGTTGACTAAAAGGGATGCGCCCTTTGGTAAAAAAGAAACCATGGTTCGCCTTTTAGTAAATACCAATTCTTAGGTACACCCTTTGGTAAAAAGTCGTACTTTATTTTATCAAAATGCTCTAATAGATATGTTGTTGCTAATTTTATTTTGAGATCAACATTATCCCCTTTTTATTTTACATATTTGGACCTTAACTTATATAAAGATATAGTCATTAATATAATACCTTGATATAGCTGATCAGGAGGTATAAAATATATCTCACATACCATGTCAGATTTGAAGATGCATTCTCTCTCTTAATTGTTCTTGTCTTCTGACATAGCTCCCCCTTCATTGATGTTTACATCCGAGGTTGCTTTGTTGTCTTATTCATGGAGACTAGACATTAGTGCTAGTCTCCTGTATTCTTCCTTTTAGAACTTAGGTAATGGTGTTTCGTCCCACGTGGCCTTGATGATGTTATGTTTGGATCTATCTTGGGTACTTGTCTTTTATGTATTTGTATTTGTTACAGTTGTAGCATCTAAATTTTCTTTTACCTTATGAAAATTTTTTGGCATGTTTGTCATTATGCTAGTTAGATTTAAAGAACTTTTTAAGCATTCTTACCATATAAGCTTCTTGATCCTTGAGGGACCACCCTGATTCTAGTTCAACCTTTCTTGTGTTCAGGGCTATGTTGTAGTTTGTCTTGTCTTTTCTTCTTGCATATCGAGACTCGTGAAGTTGTAATATAGAGAATATTTATTCTAAAGTACTTACCTCTAAATATTTTGATATGTATTAGGAATCTACTATTGAAGTCCATTTTGGGTTCTTGGGAATACCTTTAATGCATACCTTAGTGAATCATTATTTGTTATCATTTCTCTAAGATTTTATAGTTCAATCATCAGCTCCATGATTTTTGTGTGTAGTTGGCTTATCGTTTCTCCTTCTTTCATTTAGAGTTTGTTAGCTAAGTTTGGAGTAGATCCAATTATGTTGGCTTAGCCACCAAGGTTCGTTCGTGTAGTTCCAAGAACTTCTTCTAATGCCCTTTGGTAGAGTTGTAAGACTAATTCAGTTGACTTCTTGCAGTGTCAGTATACTTATAAGATAAAACTCTGCCTTGTTGTAGGCTACAAAGACAGCTTGCTCATTTTTGGTCCAAAGGTATTATTCCTTTTCTTCGCCATTATGAATTTTAGGTACTGTGAAGCCATATTTTATCATTGGTAATAAATTAAAATTAGTTTTGAAGAATTCATCCATTCGACATTTCCATAGCATGAACTCTCCCTTAAAATAAGATGGATACTTGGTCCAACATCGTCTTGTTGCTATATGTGGCAATTAGTCCTCCTGAAGAGGTTGGGCTTTGATATCAATTGTAGGTCTGGGTAGGCTGACAAAAGGAAAGGGGGTGGGGTGAATGCTCCTAAAATAAGAGTTAGATAATCTCTTACTTTTGCTTAGCAATGACAAGCAGATTAAGCAATTAAAATAAATAACATAAAAAATGTAAGAGATGTAGAATTTACTTAGTTACACCTAAGGAGGTTGTTATTCTAAGGCGGTTGAAAGCTCAACAATGATCTCCTTCATCTAGGTGGAGTAGCTTCTTACAAACGTTGGAAAACTTAGAAAAACATATGAAAATTGAATTAAAGTTGTTGTCTAAGATTTGTAGCTTTAGGGAGTTATTTATAGCCCTTTAGTCAAAGTGATCGTTTACTAATGTGACACTTTGTGTTAGTGCCGGAAGCACCTGATCAAATATTGTTTTGATATTGTCAAAGGTTCAAAGTTAAAAATGTTTTGCAATCTAACAAGCTACATTAAGTGTGCAAGAAAACTCTAGTGACGAGGCACTATGTCTTGATTTGTAGGATTTGGCACAAAGTCTTGGTTGAGGACTGGGCACAGAAGTGTCTTCAGAGGCCAAACAAAAGTCCAACTAGAGGTTGGCAATAGGTAACATCTTGTGAGAGGAGTAGGTGAGGACGCATTCCCTGAATGAAGGAACAGTAGGCGTCGGTCTGACATAGGATTTCAGTTGAAACCTAAATTTGGTGCTAGGCTGCATGGGTTGTCAAATTACATACATTATTTTATATTCATATTATACTAACTCTATTTTGCAACTAGTAAAAGGGTTGACTGCTAGAGATCAAGCACCTATATAGGAGTCAGGCACCCAAGAATGAATCGGACATCCTGGAGGCTTCGACTCAGCCAAGGCTTGGCTAAGCTGGCGCACGCCGAGTGGAGGATCCACAACAGGACTACATGTGCCAGATTGCAATTAAGCGCCTGACTGCAGATAGAGTTTGGACCCATCACAGATGAATCAACGGCCAAGTCGCAAGGAAACAAGCGCCTGTGATGGCTATACGGGCACCCAAGAGACCCTATATAAGGGTTGTTCGATTGAAGGGTGCAATCATCTTTGCTATCACTGCTACTATGTTTTCTTCTCCTTCGTGCTGCGTAAAAGTGCTCATGACGACGCTAAAATGCTACTCTGACAACATCATACTTGTTCTCCATTTCTTTACAAAGTTATCATTATACATAATTTTTTCTATTGCACTTTTATACTATTGTACCCATTCCAGATTAAGCGATTACCCAAAGTAAACGGTCAACGACCATGGGCCATAAAGTAGGAGGCATCACAGAATTTGAACCAAGTAAAAACAAATAGTGTTTGCATTTGTTCTCTTGCGTTCATGTTTTATTCCACTATGTAACTTAGTTTATTCCGAAATCAAAAATTCATCGAAAGTAATATTCACCCCCCTTCTCTATCGCTCTCAATGATCCTCTAATTGGTATTAGAGCGGAGTTGCTCATAATTGGTGAAACCACCATTCAAGCCTTTTCTTTTTCGGATTTGTGTTTTTCGAGCTAATCAGAAATGGTATTATTACATCATTTTGATATTTTTTATTATAAGTTTTTGTTTATAAGTTTTTGTTTATCGAAATTGGTGCAACATCACTCTAGATTATTAATTTGATCAATTCTTTATCCACTACTGATTCAATATCAATTCTTGATGCATGCTTTCCTGATTGTTTATTTAGTTTCTATAAATTATCATGCTTAGGTTAGAAATGGTTAGTTAAGGACCTAGACATGATTAAAACTTGCTAAACCTTGTACCATGATGAGGTGAAATGATAGAACAGTAATAAAGTCTGTATAATGAGTCAGGTATGGTAAGGAGTACCCTATTTGGTCTCTTTAGCCTGGTAGAACTAGCCGAAACTATCTCGTAACATCCTAGATTAATTAGACTAGGGTTTCTTAAAGAGTAAATTAAAAGTATAATTTCTTTAAAAAGATTTGTCGAGGAAAAGGTCGTTGTTCTGATACTCAAGAAGACCTTATGCCTCGCCATGACCTTAAAGCCAATTATTGAAATATACTTTGAAGTTACTATTAGTTAAACTTGAATCTAGCTCATGTTTCAATCAAATCTTATCTTTTTGAAACTTAATTTCAAGATAAAATTAATAACACCTCATAAAATATAAAATAATAGTCAAACCCAACCAACCAAACTAAATTTTAACTTTAATTAATCAACTATGTTAGGACCAAAAGGAATTAGGATATCTCCACAATGGCATGAAATTGTCCACTTTGGGCCTAAGCCCTCATGGTTTTGCTCTTGGGCTCTCCCAAAAGGCCTCATGCCAATGGAGATACCATATTCCTTATAAACCTATGATCTTTCCATGTATTTTTCAATGTGGGACTAAGTTTGCACCCTTGCAACTCCTAACAATCCCCCCTCAAACAAAGGACCACATGCTCCCACCACAAATGAAAACCCTTTCCATTTTTTGATGTCTGATCCACCAGGACTTTGTCCCTCAGCCCACCTGACCTACTAGGACTTCACCACCTAGCCGCAACTAGTACTAGTCCTCTTGATCAAGACACGGGAGCCCACACATCCTTCTTAACACACATGGATAGATCTGGATCATCAAGAGCAACCTGGCTCTGATACCAATTGTTAGGACCAAAAGGAATTAGGATATCTCCACAATGACATGAAATTGTCCACTTTGGGCCTAATCCCTCATGATTTTGCTCTTGGGCTCTCCCAAAAGGCCTCATGCCAATGGAGTTACCATATTCCTTATAAACATATGATCTTTCCATGTGTTTTTCAATGTGGGACAAAGTTTGCACCCTTGCAACCCCTAACAAACTAATTTAATTTTAACCTTAATCTGTAACGCCCCAAAATTTTCATTTTTAGTTCTTAAAGTCCTTAGAATTATTTAAAAATGGTTTAGAAATATTCTAGATATTTTTAGGGATTTTTAGAATATTTTTATGAATTTTCCGAGTCCGTTTAGTATATTTAAAAAGGAAAAACGTTTAAGGGCAGAAAGGGGTTCGAACCCGCGACCACCGAGAGAGCAAGCACGCGTGTGACCAGCTGGGCTGGTTGGTTTTGTTGAAATAAATTGGGCGAAACAATAGATAAGGTATAATTAGGTAAATTCGCCCCATAAGTATAAATAGATAATTAAAGAGAGAAATTTTATTTTCTCTCAACCTAAACCCTTTCTCTCCCTCGCCCAACACCTTGCGCCGACTCCTTTCCCCTCTCCTCTCTTGGGCGACACCACATCAAGCCCTAGAGGGCCGGCCAAGGCTCTCTTCCGAGAGATATTCCTATATTCGGGATCCCCGCGACGAGAGGAACGCGTAGGCGCGAAGAATTCTCCGAGATCTCAATTTTCTTCCGAGCCCTAGACGTCAATCTTGGTTGTAAGTCCAAGATATCAATGTAAGTACTGCTCACCTGCAGTAAGAGGCGGTTTTTCCGCAAGAATTTCCCTTAAAAGTTTTTAAAAGAGATATTTACTTCTTGTTAAGATTTTTGCATGTGATCTCAGTTCATTATATGCTTATATATTTTATTGAGTGCCCTATATGAGGTTAGGGTCCAAGAAAAGCTATGAGAAAAGAAAAGAGAAGATAAAGATAAGAAAAGAAAAGGCCAAGGCCTTAAGAAATCCCCAAAAGTCAAGACTTAGGGATTTTAGCACGCAAGGTGCTCGAGAAAATTCCAAGGCATTTACAGATAAGAAAAAAAAGAAAGAAAAGCTATTTTATTTTCTAAGGCCAGTACCCGGCGTCCAAGGGCGTCGTTAAAGAAATCCAAGTGTCCAATTCCAAGGTCTTGGCCCTGGTAGACCAAGGTCTGCTCTATTAGGATTGGTGGCTCGCTACCCCAACCTTTTAGGGAACGCGCATGAGATGGTACTTACGTCTTCAGTGGATCCAAGTGATTATTATTTTCAAGTATATGCTTTAGCAAAGTTTCTAAAGTTTAAAGAGTTTTCAAAAAGTTAAAGAATAGCTAAAGTTTCAAGTTGAGCCAAGAAAAGTAAATTGAGATTTATTAATGCTTGAGTATGCATGTTTTGAGTTATACATGTTCTTAGTTTTCTTTCAAGCATATAAGTATCTCATGTGATTTCATATTGTTCAAGAAACATGTTTGCACATTTCGAGATTTTGTGAGCTAGATAGTACTTACTAAGCTTTTTGCTTACTAGTTGCATTTCCTCTTACTGCAGATAAAGGTAAAGGCAAGCAATTCTGAAGGAAGGCGACGAGGCGGTGCTGAGTAAAGTGTGTGTGGTGGCTGATTTTGGAGAGATCTTTGAGACGAGACAATTTAGTTATTTGAATTACAATGTTATAGTTTATTCAAATTTCAAGTTCTTGCTTTATGGAGTTTAGCGAACATTTAAGCTTTGGATAGTTTTACACGCTCAATTTCTTAGAGTAAAGATTCCATGTCATTTCATTTAGCATACATATCCTTATGATTGCATTGGATGAGTAGAAGTGTGAGTAGTTGGAAATATTGATACTTTGTTAGAGAAATAGATGCATGTGCTAAGATAGTATTAATTTCTCTTTGAATCAAGTTTTATTGCTTAATTATGTTTAGAAAAGTTGCATTCACATTTCATAATGCTTTAGCAAGATTATAGAACATGTATTTGGTGTTATGAATGCATAGGAGTCAAGATTGGTACAAACTCTAAGGTTAAAGTTCATATAAACTTGAATAGCTTATTTCCTTCCGCAAAAGTCCTAATTTCAAGTTTATGGATTCGTTTTGATTGGCTAAATTGTTTAGAAAACTGACATAGAGTATAGAAATGGTGTCATGATTTTATATGGCTCGAAACTACATGATTGGTGGGCTTTTGAAGAAAGTTCCGAAACCTGAACTTTCAGATTTCAGGCTTATCAGTCGACTGATACAGTATCAGTCGACTGATACCCGTAAGCTGAGTTGGGCGAGGCAAGTTTCAATAAGTATTTTCTTACGAGTTTTTGAGAAAGAAAGTGTGACATGGTATCATACATGATTATTTAAGTTAGAATATCATTCTTAGATAGATTAAAAAGAAAAAAAAAGATTTCCGCATTTTAGTCGTGCATTAGAAGTTGAGAAGTAGACAAAAGTAACGATCCGTCTAAGAAGAAGAAGGCGGGTCGCTACAGGTGGTATCAGAGCAGTTCCCATTCTCCAGCATCACACACACATCAGCATCAACCTTGCCGTCTTCAAGTAAGAAAGCTTTAAGTTTCAGTTTTTCTATTGCTCCTTTATTTAATTGCAGTGCAGAGAAATGCTTAAGTACTTACTCATATGTGCATAGAAAAGAAGCATGTTTAATACCTTAGTATCACGGAATCATGTTAATCCAGAATGGAATTAGAAATGCTTAAGTACTTACTTGATTTGCCCAAAAGTAAGTTTTGGGATTATGACACGCAAGGTGCTTGATAAAAGTTTTGAGTAAGACCAAGGTCTTACTAAGCCCTAGAACGAGTTCTAGGACTAAGAAATGAGATAAGAATCAAGACCAAGGTCTTGTTATATCCTAAAGCAAGTTTGGGAACATTACCATTAAGTGTTAAGTTATACATTTGAGGACGTCCTAGAAAGGCCCAAAACGAGGAGCAAGCTCCTAGAGGGCAAGAGGCAACATAGTCAGTACCCCCACCAAATCTCTTAGACGTGGTGGCTCAGTTACAGAGACAGTTAGCAGAACAACAGCAAGTTATTGCCACTAGGACGACTAACCAGCAGGTCGTTATTATTACCTCGCCGGTGGCGAATGTAGTGGCACCAGTTGTGATCGAAGACCCATCGATTACATCTGTAGTCCGGCAAGGGGGGGTAAGGCAAGAAGCGTACCTCATTCAGTAGAAGAAACTGAAGCCAGGGAACTTCCCAGGCACAAGCAAACCATGGGATGCTTAAGCATGGTTCAAAACGTTGGAAAGAATAGTAGGGCTACTGGACTGGCATGAGGTAGAGAAAATAAAGTGTGCATCTTTCTGCCTTACGGGAGATGCTAGAATATAGTGGAAGGGAGTCAAGGCCAAGAGAAATGTCAGCCAGATGACATGGGCCGACTTCGAGACTGAGTTCTTCGAAGAATACTTTCACATGCAAGTAACCAACAAGCATTACGATGAATTCACGGAGTTCAGGCAAGGAGAACTATCCGTGGATGAAGCAGTGAATATGTTTAAGCGGTTAGCTCATCTGTGCCCAGAGCTAGTTAGCACAGAAAAAGAGATAGTTAGGCTAATGCTCAAGATGTTAAGGCCTGAGATAGCGTTAAAGGAGGCTAGCGGTGTTAAGAGGCTGCAAACCTCCGAAGAACTAATAAGTAGTGCTTTGATCATTGAGCACTACTTAAACAGTATAAAGGCCACCAGAAAGGTTGAACGATGAAGTTCTTAACAACCTTACCGTCAGGGGAAGTGATGGCCTCTACTGAGAGGCTAAGGGCAGTATCAATCTAGATTTCCAACCGAGAGCTCTACAGTGACTTGGTAGTCCTTGAGATGAAGGATTACGATGACATTTTAGGAATGGACTTCTTGAGCAAGTATAATGCTTCTATAGACTGCCGTAAGAGAAAAGTCAAGTTCACACCAGAAGCAGAACCTTCATTGGAGTTTATTGGAGACCTAAGGAGGAAGATAAATAGGTTCCTATCTACCTTACAAGCTCAGAGAATGTTAGAGAAGGGGTGCTCTGGTTTTCTAGCTCATATAGTGGATGCAAGTCAAGGAGACAGATTGAAGAGAGAAGAAGTGAGGGTAGTCTATGACTATCCTGAGGTGTTTCCTGAAGAGTTACCAAGACTCCCTCCCAATCGGGAAATTGAGTTTGAAATTGAGTTGACCCCAGGAACCAACCCAATTTCGGAGGCACCTTATCGCATGGCACCAGCATAACTGAAAGAATTACAAGAACAATAGCAAGAGCTGCTTGACAAGGGTTTCATCCGCCCTAGTCATTCACCTTGGGGAGCTCCTGTACTGGTTGTCAAGAAGAAAGATGGATCTATGCGAATGTGCATAGATTATCGAGCTTTGAATAAGGTAACCATCAAGAACAGATATCCTTTGCCAAGGATAGATGATTTATTTGATCAACTGAAGGGAGCCACAGTGTTCTCCAAGATAGACTGCTTTCAGTACAAGATATGGGCACTATGAGTTTGTGGTCATGCCCTTTGGAGTGACAAACGCCCCTGCGACGTTTATGGATCTAATGAATAGAGTGTTCAAGGATTTTCTGGACAAGTTCGTCATTGCCTTCATTGATGATATCCTAGTGTATTCAAAGACTCGGAGAGAACATGAAGAACACCTGAAGATAGTGTTGCAAACCTTACACCAGAAGGAGTTGTACGCCAAATTCTCAAAGTGTGAGTTTTGGCTAGATCAGGTGACCTTCCTAGGTCACATTGTATCCAAAGAAGGCATTCAAGTTGATCCAGCCAAGATAGAAGCATCAGCAACTGGTGTAGACCTAAGAATGCCAGTGAAATCAGAAGCTTCTTAGGCCTGGCCGGATATTACAGAAAATTTGTGGAGGACTTTTCCAGAATAGCCTCTCCACTCACAGCCCTGACCAGAAAGAACCAGAAGTTGAGTGGTCAGATAAATGCGAGCACAGTTTCCTAGAACTGAAGAAAAGATTGACTAGTGCTCCCATCCTGACTGTTCCAGAGAGTGACAAGGCCTTTGACATCTACAGTGATGCATCCAAGATGGGCCTTGGAGCTGTCCTCATGCAAGACGGTAAAGTAATAGCATATGCCTCCAGACAGCTCAAGGACTATGAGAAGAATTACCCTACCCTACCCACGACCTTGAGCTAGCAGCTGTGATTTTCGCACTGAAGCTCTGGAGACACTACCTGTATGGAGTGCAGTGCAGAATCTTCACAGACCATCAGAGTTTGAAGTACTTCTTCACTCAGAAGGACCTGAATATGAGGCAGCGCAGGTGGCTAGAGTTGGTCAAAGATTATGACTGTGAAATCCTCTACCACCCAGGTAAAGCTAATAAAGTGGCAGATGCACTGAGCAGGAAATCCTGTGCAGCACTGATGTCCCTATCATCACTGTCTCTACCACTTCAGAAAGAAATAAAGGATTTTGGAGTCGAGGTAATAATTGGGCAACTTTCTGCATTGACTCTAGAGTCAACCCTGCTTGTGGATATACAAAGAAAGCAAAGTCAAGACCCAGAAATCCAGAAGATCAAGCAGGGTATCCAAGAGGCAGAAAATTCAGAGTTTCGAGTATCAGATAGTGGCATCCTCTATCTTGGAGACCGCCTTTGCATCCCCAATGATGAGGAACTAAGAAAGAATATTTTAGAAGAAGCCCACAGTACCCCGTACTCTATGCATCCTGGTTCTACCAAGATGTACCAAGATTAAGACAAAGGTTCTGGTGGTCTGGACTCAAGCGAGACGTGGCCAGATATATCAGTACCTGCTTGACCTGCCAGAGGGTCAAAGCCGAGCACCAGAGACCAGGAGGAGTTCTGCAGCCTCTTTCCATTCCAGAGTGGAAGTGGGAAGAAATATCCATGGACTTTATCACAGGTCTTCCAAGAACCACCCATGGACACGATGCAATTTGGGTGATAGTGGATAGATTGACCAAGTCTGCCCACTTCCTAGCCATCAAGTTATCACATTCGGTAGAGCAATTAGCACAGTTGTACGTGAAAGAAATAATCAGGCTTCACGGAGTCCCGAAGTCGATCGTTTCTGACAGAGATGGGCGATTCATCTCCCATTTTTGGAGGTGTGTTCAAGACGCCCTAGGCACCAAACTTTAGTTCAGCACAGCCTTCCATCCCCAGACAGATGGACAAACAGAGAGAGTAAATCAGATTTTAGAAGACATGCTCAGGGCTTGTGCGTTGGACTTTAAGGTTAGTTGGTGTAAATTTCTGTGCTTAGCTGAATTTGCCTACAACAATAGCTATCAGGCCACCATCGGGATGCCACCTTATGAGGCATTGTATGGCAGAAAATGCAGATCACCCATATGTTGGCAAGAAGCTGGTGAGAAGAAAGAGATGGAGTCAGAACTAGGCAGCCAGACTGAGCTTATAGATGAGACCACTCAGGCTATCCAGACGATCCGCCAGAGGATTGAGACTGCCCAGAGTAGACAGAAAAGTTATGCTGACACACGCCGTAGGCCACTTGAACTCCAAGTTGGAGATTCAGTATTTCTCAAGGTCGCTCCTATGAAGGGAGTGATGAGATTTGGCAAAAAGGGCAAGCTGAGTCCTCGCTACATAGGACCCTACAAGATTATAAAGAGAGTTGGGAAGGTAGCCTATGAGCTGGACTTGCCAGAGGATATGTCAGCTATCCACAGTACCTTTCATGTCTCTATGCTAAAGAAGTGTATTCACGACCCTAGCCAAGTGATTCAGCCTCAGTCAGTACAGATCCAAGAAGATCTTAGTTATGAGAGCAGACCGACACAGATAGTGGACAAAGCAGTTAAAAGATTAAGAAACAAAGAAGTGCCACTAGTGAAGGTCATCTGGCAGAATCAAAAGCATGAAGAGGCTACTTGGGAACGTGAGGAAGCATGAGAGAGAGATATCCAGAATTATTCTAAGTTCGAGGACGAACTTTTCATAAGGTATGGGGATTGTAACGCCCCAAAATTTCCATTTTTAGTTCTTAAAGTCCTTAGAATTATTTAAAAATGGTTTAGAAATATTCTAGATATTTTTAGGGATTTTTAGAATATTTTTATAGAATTTTTCGAGTCCGTTTAGTATATTTAAAAAAGGAAAAACGTTTAAGGGCAGCAAGGGGTTCGAACCCGCGACCACCGAAAGAGCAGGCATGCGCGTGACCAGCTGGGCTGGTTGGTTTTGTTGAAATAAATTGGGCGAAACAATAGATAAGGTATAATTAGGTAAATTCGCCCCATAAGTATAAATAGATAATTAAAGAGAGAAATTTTATTTTCTCTCAACCTAAACCCTTTCTCTCCATCGCCCAACACCTTGCGCCGACTCCTTTCCCCTCTCCTCTCTTGGGCGACACCACATCAAGCCCTAGAGGGCCGGCCAAGGCTCTCCTCCGAGAGATATTCCTATATTCGGGATCCCCGCGACGAGAGGAACGCGTAGGCGCGAAGAATTCTCCGAGATCTCAATTTTCTTCCGAGCCCTAGACGTCAATCTTGGTTGTAAGTCCAAGATATCAATGTAAGTACTGCTCACCTACACTAAGAGGCGGTTTTTCCGCAAGAATTTCCCTTAAAAGTTTTTAAAAGAGATATTTACTTCTTGTTAAGATTTTTGCATGTGATCTTAGTTCATTATATGCTTATATATTTTATTGAGTGCCCTATATGAGGTTAGGGTCCAAGAAAAGCTATGAGAAAAGAAAAGAGAAGATAAAGATAAGAAAAGAAAAGGCCAAGGCCTTAAGAAATCCCCAAAAGTCAAGACTTAGGGATTTTAGCACGCAAGGTGCTCGAGAAAATGCCAAGGCATTTACAGATAAGAAAGAAAAGAAAGAAAAGCTATTTTATTTTCTAAGGCCAGTACCCGGCGTCCAAGGGCGTCGTTAAAGAAATCCAGGTGTCCAATTCCAAGGTCTTGGCCCTGGTAGACCAAGGTCTGCTCTATTAGGATTGGTGGCTCGCTACCCCAACCTTTTAGGGAACGCGCATGAGATGGTACTTACGTCTTCAGTGGATCCAAGTGATTATTATTTTCAAGTATATGCTTTAGCAAAGTTTCTAAAGTTTAAAGAGTTTTCAAAAAGTTAAAGAATAGCTAAAGTTTCAAGTTGAGCCAAGAAAAGTAAATTGAGATTTATTAATGCTTGAGTATGCATGTTTTGAGTTATACATGTTCTTAGTTTTCTTTCAAGCATATAAGTATCTCATGTGATTTCATATTGTTCAAGAAACATGTTTGCACATTTCGAGATTTTGTGAGCTAGATAGTACTTACTAAGCTTTTTGCTTACTAGTTGCATTTCCTCTTACTGCAGATAAAGGTAAAGGCAAGCAATTCTGAAGGAAGGCGACGAGGCGGTGCTGAGTAAAGTGTGTGTGGTGGCTGATTTTGGAGAGATCTTTGAGACGAGACAATTTAGTTATTTGAATTACAATGTTATAGTTTATTCAAATTTCAAGTTCTTGCTTTATGGAGTTTAGCGAACATTTAAGCTTTGGATAGTTTTACACGCTCAATTTCTTAGAGTAAAGATTCCATGTCATTTCATTTAGCATACATATCCTTATGATTGCATTGGATGAGTAGAAGTGTGAGTAGTTGGAAATATTGATACTTTGTTAGAGAAATAGATGCATGTGCTAAGATAGTATTAATTTCTCTTTGAATCAAGTTTTATTGCTTAATTATGTTTAGAAAAGTTGCATTCACATTTCATAATGCTTTAGCAAGATTATAGAACATGTATTTGGTGTTATGAATGCATAGGAGTCAAGATTGGTACAAACTCTAAGGTTAAAGTTCATATAAACTTGAATAGCTTATTTCCTTCCGCAAAAGTCCTAATTTCAAGTTTATGGATTCGTTTTGATTGGCTAAATTGTTTAGAAAACTGGCATAGAGTATAGAAATGGTGTCATGATTTTATATGGCTCGAAACTACATGATTGGTGGGCTTTTGAAGCAAGTTCCGAAACCTGAACTTTCAAATTTCAGGCTTATCAGTCGACTGATACAGTATTAGTTGACTGATACCCGTAAGCTGAGTTGGGCGAGGCAAGTTTCAATAAGTATTTTCTTACGAGTTTTTGAGAAAGAAAGTGTGACATGGTATCATGCATGATTATTTAAGTTAGAATATCATTCTTAGATAGATTAAAAAGAAAAAAAAAAGATTTCCGCATTTTAGTCGTGCATTAGAAGTCGAGAAGTAGACAAAAGTAACGATCCGTCTAAGGAAGAAGAAGGCGGGTCGCTACATAATCAATCAACCTAATTAATTTTTTTAATCAAACTAATTATTTTTGACCTTTAATTAATCGACTAATTTAATTTTACCCTAATCGATCAACCTAAATAATTTTTACCTTTAATTAATCAAATAAAATAATTTTCCCTTTAATCAATTAACCTAATTAATTTTAACCTCTAATTAATCAGCCAATTTAAAGTTTACTTAATCAACATAATCTTCAATTTTCAAATTCAAAATTTAGTTTTGAACTTAATCAAAATTGAATTTCAAATTTAACTTACCAACCTTATATTTTTTTTAACTTAATATTTAAATTTAAAATTTTTAAAATACAATTTTAAAACTCAACATCTTTCAAACATATATTTTTTTTAAACATAAGAAAACATAATATTTAAATTTAAATTTTATAAAACTCAATATTCAAACTTATTATTTTTCAAAAACTAATCTTTTCAAATTCAACATTTTTGAAAACTTAATTTTTTTTAAAAAAACATAACTTAACATGTTTTTACATAACTTTTTAAAATTTAATTTTCAAACTTCACATTTTTAAACTTAATCCTTTAAACTTAACATTTTCAAAACATAATTTTCTTTAAACTTTACCTAATTCTTTAAACCAAACTTTTTCAAAACATAAATTTTTAAACTTAACATTATCAAATCTTAATCTTTTCAAATTCAACATTTTAGAAAACAGATTTCCTTAAAAAAACTTAACTTAATTTTTTTTAACTTTTAAAAATTAACAATTGTAACACCCGAAAATTTTCCAAACTTTTCTAAAATAAAAATAAATATAAAAATATGTTTTGTGAAGTAAAAAGGGGTCAGAGCTGAGGCTCAAACCGAGGACCCTTAGTTTAGTATTGGTTTATGCTTCCATTAGGTGGAGGTAAAGCATCAAATTGGGATATGGAAATCATTTTAGATAAGTGCAAGTAAGCACCTAAGCACCTATTCATGGAAGTTGCTTCAACTTTCACTTAGTATAAAAGGGAAGAGAAAGAAGAGGAAATTAGACATCTCCACAATTTCTTCTTCTTCCTCTTGAGTAAGAGAAACTAGGGGTTCTCTCCTAGTGCCAAAGAGTTGGCGAATTGCGCGAAGGAAGTGGACGAAGAGTACCACGCTAGATCCTTCACCGGAATAGTGAGTTTAACAAGCATAAGAGTAAGTAGATCACTCACCTGCAGTGAAAGTTGTTCTTTGAATCTTTTTCGTAGAATTTAATTCAAAGCCTTTTGTGTGTGTGATCCGAGTATAGCAAGACCAAGGTCTTGATTTGCCCCAAAATAAGTTTTGGGATTAGGGCACGCAAGGTGCTCGATGAAAGTACAGAGTAAGACCGAGGTCTTACTAAGCCCTAGAACGAGTTTTGGGACTAACGCATGCAAGGTGCATTAATGAGTACAAGACCAAGGACTTAATGTGCCCCTAAACAAGTTTTGAGAACATTACTTTTTAAGTGTAAAGAATATACAGAGTGTAAGCATTATAAGTACAAGCATTACAAGTTTTAAGTATGTTACTTTTTTTAAGAGGCATGTACCAGGCCGAGGCCCACAAGAGATCTAGGTGAGTCTAGTAAGTAAGAGGCTTTAATAGGGTTCGGTGGGTGGCTACCCCGAAACCTATTAGGGATGCGTGCATTGGTACAATGTCGGGCCCAAAAGCATGATGTTTATCTATTTTAAAGTATAAGAGTATACAAGTTTTCATGTTTTCAAATGCAAGCATTTATTTCAAGCATGTTAAGCATTTTTCATTTCAAGCAGGGTTTTCAAATGCATGCATTTGTTACAAGCGTATTCATGATAAGTATGACATTTCTAGTTACATATGTTTTTAAAGGAAGAATTCTTTTAATCATGAGCATGTTTAATATTGATTGGTGTTAGTGGCGGCAGAACCGTGTAGTGAGAACTTGAGATAAGTTTTGCTTAGTGTTCTAAGCTTTAAATAGTAGCAACTTGATAATTGTTGTAGTTGCATGATGAATTATTTATTTCCGCAAAGGTCTTATGTTGAACTGCTTTAGTTGGGTTATGAACTAGTATAAGTGTCAATGATTGAGAGTTTGACTATATCTATGAACTAGAAGTGTATTTTAAGAGACCTTGACATGTTTCTCAGTTCTGGAAATAAGTTTCCAGAATTACCTGTCAACTACACTTAGTGTCAGTCGACTGCCCTCAATGATTTCGAGGGAACAGAAACATTGGGCGAGTGAAAACCTGGTGGAGTCGACTGCACCAGTCGACTTGTAGTTCCATCAGTCAACTGGTCCAGGGCCAATTTTCAAACAAAAAGATTGGGGGAGTGATTTAGCCTAGGAGTCGACTGGCACCAGTCGACTGCACCTATCATCAGTCGACTGGGAGCAATGTAAAAGAAAAAAAAACAGAAAAGAGAAGAAGAAATTGCGACCTCCCTCTAAACCTAAGGAGAGAGGGGCGTTAAAGGTTTGGTATCAGAGCATGTTTCCGCCCATCCGCCACACTAGCATCAAGCATCAATCCTGCCGTCTACCAAGTAAGAAAGTGCATATGTTTAGTTTTATATACATGACTTTCTTTGACTATTGGTCTCAACATATGCTATATGTATGATGATAGTGAAGTAATGTCCTTGTCTCATTATGATATAGAGTAAGGGAATGCTAAGAGGACGTGCTAGGAAGGCCCAAAACGAGGAGCGAGCTCCTAGAGGGCAAGAGGCAACAGAGTCAGTACCACCACCAAACTTATAGAGGTGGTGGCTCAGTTACAAAGGCAGTTAGCAAAATAATAGCAAGTGATTGCCACCTTGATGGCTAACCAGCAGACTGCTCCTATTACCTCGCCGGTGGTGAATGTAGTGGCACCAGTTGTAACTGAAGTTTCATCGGTTACATCTATAGTCTCGGCAAGGGGGGTAAGGCAAGAAGCATACCTCATCCAGTGGAAGAAACTGAAGCTGGAGAACTTCTCATGCACAAGCGAACCATGGGATGCTCAAGCATGGTTCAAAACTCTGGAGAGCATAGTAGAGCTGCTAGACTGGCCTGAAGTAGAAAACATAAAGTGTGTATCTTTTTGTCTTACAGGTGATGCTAGAATGTGGTGGGAAAGAGTAAAGGCCAAGAGAAATGTCAATTAGATGACACCGGCCAACTTCGAGACCGAGTTCTTCGAAGAATACTTCCACATGTGACTAACCAACAAGCATTATGATGAATTCACAGGATTCAGACAATGAGAACTATCCGTGGATGAAGCAGTGAAGAAGCTCAACTGGCTAGCTCGTTTGTGCCCAGAGCTAGTTGGCACTGATAGAGAAAGAGTCAGGCTAATGCTCAAGATGTTAAGGCCTGAGATAGCTTTAATTGTGGCCAGCAGTGTTAATAGGCCGCAGACCTCAGAAGAACTGATAAGTAATGCATTAATCACTGAGAATTACTTAAATAGTATAAAGGCCATCAGTATACATCAGAAGCAAGTACCAGTCCAGAAAACCCAGGGTAACCCGTAGAACAGGAAAGGGAACCCAAATAAAAGGAAGCAGTGGAACTAAAAGACTTCTGGAAGCAAAAATGGAAGCTCATGAAGCAAGTGCCCCAAATATCCTCAATGCTCAAAGTGTTGGAGGATGCACCCAGGAGTAAGTCGCCAAGGCATGAACGAGTGCTATATCTGTGGAGTAGAAGGGCATATCACCAAGGCTTGCCCGACCAAAGCAAATCCGCCTCCACCACATCTTATTCAGTATGGAGGAAAATCTGCACAGTTGCATCAGATGCAGCCAACATCGGACGGACCCTACATCAGTCAAGGGAGAGTACAAGCCTCACCAGTCACGACCAATGCCAGAATTTTAGCCATCACCAAGGAAGAGGTGACAAATTCCCCTACCGTGGTCATAGGTCGAATACTCATCTTATCCCATTATGCTAGGGTGATATTTGATACTGGGGCAACACATTCTTTTGTGTCTATGTCATTCTCCAAGAAGCTAGGGATTCCATCGGAAATGTTGAAGGATAAGTTCTTAACGACATTACCTTCGGGGGAGGTCATGGCATCTACTCAGTGGATAGGAGTTGTGCCAATTTGGATTTCCAACCAAGAACTCTATGGTGATTTAGTAGTCCTTGATATGAAGGATTACGATATCATTTTAGGGATGAATTTCTTGAGCAAGTACAGTGTCTCTATTGAATGCCGCAAAAGAAGAGTAAAGTTCACACTAGAAGCGAAACTTCCGTTTGAGTTTGTCGAAGACCCAAAGAGAAAGACAAAAAGGTTTTTTTCTACTCTACAAGCTCAGAAGATGATAGATAATGAATGTTCTGGTTATTTAGCACACATAATAGATGCAAGGCAAAGAGAAGGGCTAAGGAAAGAAGAAGTGCGGATAGTATGTGACTTTCAGGAGGTGATTCCTAAAGAGTTGCCAGGACTTCCTCCTAACTGAGAAATTGTGTTTGAAATTGAGTTGACTCCAGGTACCAACCCAATTTCAAATGTACCTTATCGTATGGCGCCAGCAGAACTGAAGGAACTACAAGCACAATTACATGAGTTACTAGACAAGAGTTTCATCTGCCCTACTCATTCACCCTAGGGAGCTCCCGTGTTGTTCGTTAAGAAGAATGATGGAACTATGTGGATGTGCATAGATTATCGAGCCCTGAACAAGGTGACTATCAAGAACAGGTATCCTTTGCCAAGGATAGATGATTTATTTGATCAGTTAAAGGGGGCAACCTTGTTTTCCAAAATAGATTTGTGGTCAGGTTACCATCAACTCAATGTCAAGGAGAGTGATGTGCCGAGAACTGCTTTTCGAACACGGTATGGACACTACGAGTTGTAGTCATGCCCTTTGGAGTCACAAATGCACCTGCAACATTCGTGGATCTAATGAATCGAGTATTCAAGGAGTTTTTTGATAAGTTCGTCATATCTTCATTGATGATATCCTAGTTTATTCAAAGTCTCAGGAAGAACATGACGAACATCTGAGGGTAGTGTTGAAGAGCTTACATCAGAAGAAATTGTACGCCAAATTTTTAAAGTGTGAATTTTGGCTTGACCAAGTGGCTTTTCTAGGTCACATCATTTCCAAGGAAGGTATTATGGTAGACCTAGCAAAGATTGAAGCAGCTAGTAACTGGGGTCTGTTGGATCGAGAAAACCGATAGAGTGGGGGTGAATATCGAAAATCGTTCGGATTTTCGTAAAGAGCACGTACGCAGCGGAATTAAAATACAAACAATCACAGCACAAAGACACAGTCGATTTACTTGGTTCGGAGCCTGTGTCGACTCCTACTCCAAGGCCCACAGTCGTTGACCGTTTACTTTGGGCAATTCTATATACGCGCAAAACAGTTTACAATAATTTATTACAATTAAGTGCACTAACAATAATAAAATTCGATCTTCGTTACCGACGTCCGGAGGGGATTGACTCTTTCGGGGTAGCGGGACGTCGTCGGCTCGAGTTGGAGTGTTTCCGAAGCAGGGCACGAGCGTAGAAGATCTTTGGGGCGTTGAGAGAACAGTCGTCCTGAAGCCTTGGTCGAAGGCCCTTTATATAGGGCCTGGGGGCGCCCGGGACGTCGGGGGCGCCCCCCACGTGGCCTCTGATCCGCAGAGCTCTCGGTCAGCGTCTATCCTCTGGATCCGCTTTGACCGGGGCGCCCGGAGCGCTCGGGGCGCCCGCATTGACCGGGTCAAAGTCCTATCTCCTTGGCTTCGAGGGGTTCGGGTTCGATGCTTGCGCATGGGGGCGCCCGGGAGCAGCGGGGGCGCCCGGGAGCACGGGGGCGCCCGCCCAGCATGTATTCGAACTCCTTATTTCTTTACTTGTTTTGTATGGCCCTTGGGGGCGCCCGGGACACTCCGGGCGCCCTACTCAGCTACTACCTCATTCCTTTGAGGCTATCTGAGCTGCAGACACTCCTTCCTTTGGTCCTGCATCCAGGGTTAGTCCAAAACACAATAAAGCAGTAAAGTATTTGTTTATACAGCCTTAGCTGTCTTGGTTCTGACTTTGGTCTCCAAAATGGAGTCCTAGGTCGAACCGACGCCTATTGTTCCCTCGACGGGGAACACGTCCTCACCTACTCCTCTCGGGAGAATTTACCTGATGCCAACCGTTCCTCTGGTTGGGCTTTTGCCTGACGGTCCTTTGTCAGGTCTTGGATGCCGAGCTTCCCTTCGCTCGGTGCCTAGCATTCCTTCGCTAGGGCTTCAGTCCCAGACTGTCCTTCGCCTGGCGCCTAGCAGTCCTTCGCTAGGGCTTTGTCTCTGGCATTCCTTCGCCAGTGCCTAGTAGTCTTTCGCTAGGTCTTTTTACCCTGGCATTCCTTCGCCAGTGCCTAGCAGTCCTTCGCTAGGGCTTCTCCTGCACACTAGAGTAACTTGTTAGAAAACAAGTAAGACTTAACTTTTTGACCTATGTTGCCATTATCAAAACACAGGTTTGACTTGGGTGCATTCTACACCAACAATCTCCTCCTTTTTGATTTATGGCAACCCCAGTTCAAAAAGTTAAGTTTAAGCAAACATAAAAGTGTTAAATTTTGTTCCCTCCCCCTGGAAGGAATCTCCCCCTAGATTTTTCAAAAATTCGTGGGGTTAAAAATACTTTACTTGTACTTTGAGAAACTTAAGTTTTTAGATACTTAGAAACCTTTTAAAAAGTACATAGAAGATGTTTTTGAAGCATGATTTTGAGTACTTATAAAGTTTGAAGCTTTAAGTGTAAGGTACTCAAAAGTTTTGAAAAGTGCTAGCTTAAGTACTTAGTAGGATTTAAAAAGCTTAAGTACTTAGTAAACTTTGAAACACTTTAGTACATTTGGAAAACTTAAGTACTTAATAAGTTTGAAAAACCTATGTACTAAATAAAGTACATTTGGAAAACTTAAGTACTTAATAATTTAAGTATTGTACTTATACAGTTTTGAAAAACTTAAGCAAAAATTTTTTTGACAAGCTTAAGTAAGAATTTTGAAAGCTTGAGTACTTAGCCAAATTTTGAAAGCTTTAAGTAAAAGTTTTGAAAGCTTAGCCAAATTTTGAAAGCTTAAGTGAAAATTTTGAAAGTAGCCAAGTTTTGAAAGCTTAAAAAAAACTTGAGTACTTAGCCAAATTTTGAAAGCTTTAAGTAAAAGTTTTGAAAGCTTAGCCAAATTTTGAAAGCTTAAGTGAAAATTTTGAAAGTAGCCAAGTTTTGAAAGCTTAAAAAAAACTTGAGTACTTAGCCAAATTTTGAAAGCTTAAGTGAAAATTTTGAAAGGCTTGAGTACTTAGCCAAATTTTAAGCAAAAAGTTTGAAAGCTTAAGTAACAATTTTGAAAGTTTTTGTATAAAGGATAAGAAAATTTTTGAAAAACTTTTTGAAAAACTTTTTGAATAAGTAAAATTAATTTTTGAAAACTTTTTGAATAACGAATTAACTTTTTGAATAAGTAAAATTAATTTTACTCTCTCCTTCCCTATCTCTCCCCCTTTGCCATATATCAAAAATATATAAATATAGCAGAAATAAGATTGCTTAAAGGTAATAAGTAGACTTAAACTAGACTGATTTTGCTGTACTGAACCAATTCATAATTTAGACTTAAACTAAATCAGTCAATTTTCTCTGTAGAGACCTGTCTAACCCGCTTAGCTACTTACTAACTGTTAGAAACAGTAGTTTTTGCTAGGGTTAGTCAAGTTAAGTGTTTCTGTTCAAGTTAGATTTTCTAAGCTTGACACTTAACTTGATTGCTGTGTAATTTGTATTTAGTGCCCCAATTACTGCAGATGCACAGACTTAAGCATCTTGAATCAAGGCAAAGACCTAAGCATCTCAACCCTTTCTAGGTTATCAATCAAAGTACCCTTAGGTGCTTGTGAGATGCTGCCTTCTAAATCTATAGGTGCATGCAGTTCTAGGGTTAGGGCCTAAGCTAAGTCCTTTTGTGAAAAAGTCCCTAGTTTTGAAAGGGGGTAGTTTTGAAATAAAAATAAAACTAATTCGAAAATGAACACTGATTTTGAAACAGTTTTTCAAATTATATTTAAAAAATTTAAAATCAAGTAGAGCAAAAAAAATTAATCTATTCTACAGAGCACAATCTTAACTGCAAAGAGAACAAGTACTCATAAACTGGTCAACAGAAAATAAAGCAGGTAATCAAGGTTCAAATACAGTCAAACAGTCAAACCCAAGTCAACCCTACTGAGTAGGGGCAGTCAAATAGGTACAATACTAAGTGAATCTAAGACGAAGGACCGGGATGATCAGACGGGCCAGGCTGCCATGCATCGAATCATGCCATCATCTCTATGTATCGTGCGTCAGCCACTTCTCGATCGGCTCGACGAGCTTCCATCTGCTCTAGGTGGTAGGCTTCGACCTCCTCTCGAAGACTCTGAACCTTTACGTCTAAATGTGTCACTCTCTGGTAGAGTGTCGGTGGAGCGGGCTCGTCGATGTGTGCTCGGGCAGCTGCAGCAATGTCTCCGACGTCGACTTCGACCTCCTCGTCTGAGTCGATCGGAGCTCCGCCTGCTGTCGTCTCCAACTAAGAACCCCGGTGGCCGACACCTCTAGACCCGCTAAGGAGAAGTTCCTAAATCCGATTTCGTCAAAGTCGGTCATAGTGGTTATTTCACCCAAGGTTACGTCACGACCGTGGTGATGAAGGAGGGACGTGATGATGTGGCAGTATGGTGTGTGTACTCGTCCCTGGGTCGTGACACTGGACGCATACAGAATGGTATGAAACATATGGAGTCCAATGTCTAGGTCAAGGTGATGGACTAGGGCATAAAGAAGGAAAGCATGAAAGGGTCGCATGGTCCCAAGGTCTCTGGTAGAGAGTGGTAAGATACAACGGACCAGAACTCTATACAAGGCATAGTTCTGGGCCTGAAGTTCAACAGCTTGGAAGCGTCTGTTTGCGGGGAGGTCTGCCCTGAAGAAATAGGAGTGAATAGTGTCTAGGGTAATGTCTGAGTAGGGAGGATCAAATGGGGGGTTCCTAGGAGGATAGCAACAGAATGTGGACTGAGAGGGTTGCAGTCCTAGGAATCGGTTCAACAAAGTTAGGGTTATGGTCAAAGGAATCCCTTGGACAGTGGTGTGAAACATAAGATTATCTTGTCGAATTATGTTGTTGTAAAACTCTGCACATAGGGTTTCATTTATGGTATGTGTGCAGAAGACAAGATTATCCAACTGATAGAAATTGATGATGTTCATGGCGACAGGGCATGATTGGGTAAAAAAGTGCCTATTGAGATAACTCGTTTTAATAGGCTTGTAGATTGTTTGTGCAAACCTATTACATAACTCTAGATTAGGAAATCTAGGGTCGGGACTAGGTTGGGCACCGGGGTTGGCCGGGTTCGGTCGGCGTCTTCTAAGTTAAGAGAGTTAAAGGAAGAATAAAGATATTGCATAAAATAAATTTAAATGCAATAAAAATAATAATCATACCGGACGGCTCGGGGAGGCATAGTTGAGGAAGAGGACTTGCAAGGTCTTCTTGAAGAGTAAGAAGTGGAGAAGAAGATTGATTTTGGTGTGGGAAGTGAAGGAGGTTCGGGTGCCTTTTATAGGCAAACTCATGGGGGCGCCCGGGAGGTTCCGGGCGCCCTGGTCAGGGTTACTGCCAAAGGCAGTGTGAAGGACTGATTGGGGGCGCCCGGGACAGCCCGGGCGCCCTCAACAGGTTGCTTTTGCAGCTTTGGCTGCATTTGAGGTGATGGGGGCGCCCGCGTGGTTCCGGGCGCCCTGGTCAAGGGCAAGGCAGCTTTTCAGTCTCGGGGAACGAAAAAGCTATGGGGGGCGCCCGTGTGGTCCCGGGTGCCCGGGTTTGTATAGAAAGGGACAAGCTTTATGTCTTGTCATCTTTTGACCATGATTAAATTGGTTAGACCATGGTTTGACTGCTTTAACTGTGGTTTGACTACTTTGACCATGGTTTGACTATATTAATCATGGTTTGACCATGATTTTGACAAATACACGAATATCTTATCCTATAGGTAAAAGAATTTCCAACTTAGTCTTAATCTTGCTATCTCACCCAAATCTAGGGTTTTCAATCACATTAACCTTATAGTTTTGTGAGACAGGTTTTGATAGTTAAAATTATTTTGAAAATTTTGATTAATTTTGAAAATAATTAAATTTTTTAACAAAAATGTTTAAATCTATAAATACCTGAAATTTTGTGTTAGATTCGAATTTGACAAAAAAAATTTGAATTTGAATTTCAGAAATTGGCTTCCAGGTCTTGGCGAGGCACTAGGCCTTCTTTGGCCGTAGCCTTATGGGATCATCCACCCTTTCCTTGACAAAGCCTTTTAATGAAATTTCATTTTCAAAAATTCTTTGAAAAATTTCTGGTCTAACTAGTTTGGGTCTTGGATCGGTAGCTTCGGCTAGTTCCGCCAAATTGGCTTCCCTAACGTACTATCATCTCACCTCCACCCAATACTATGTTGTCAAATTTCAACTAAGTTTGTTTAGTCCTTAAGCTAGCCTATGTCTAAGCATGGTATATTGCAGAAATTAAATAACCAATCAATCAAGCAATTTAAATCAAGAATAACAAGTTTATCTAATAATGAAAATAGTTTTCAGTTTGGCTCCCCCTGGACTAAAGCCACGGTGATGGTTGGGCAAGATGTGAATCTTGTCCTTGGGGATCCAATACTGATTTGATCCAGTCGGTTTGTTCAGGTATAGTTTAGGTACCCATGCCTGAATTTTATCTCTGGACTGATTCAGTACAGCAAAGTATGATCTTTGCCGAGATTTGGTTCTATAGCCCAATCCGGATCGATTTAGAACTGATTTCTGTTTTCCAAGGATCATGTCAAGACCTTTGGAACCAGATGTAAATCATTCTAATGCTGATCTAAGATCCTTAACCTGAGTTTTCAGGGAGGAGTTTTCCTTTTCAAGTTTTTCAACTTGAGTAGGAGTTCCTTCCTGAACATTCTCGGTTAAGGGTTTAGAGTCAGCTCCCTCTTTCAGGAGTTTTACTTCCTGTCGGAGGGATTCGACTCGGAGTTTGGCTTTTGCTAAATCTCGAGAAAGAAATGAAATTAACTCACTTAATTGCAATCTATTAAAACCAGTTACCTTAATTTCTCCGTCTTCTGTGAAGGTCAGCTCACCGTCCTCTTGTTCTGTTTCTGACTCAGTCTCGACTTTATCTGAGGCGGTCAGAGCTAGGAGGTTGGACTGGGGTGCCTCTTCTTCTTCTTCTGAGGACGATTCATCCCAGGTTGCTTGCAGTGCCTTCTTTCTTCTCGTCCTTTTTGTCTCCTTTAGGTTAGGGCACTCTGACTTGTAGTGGCCCTTTTTCTTGCACTCGTAGCAGGTCACATTAGGCTTGTTTGCTGGTTCAGCTGGTTCGTCCTTTCTTCGGCCGGTTTTTCGTTTATTGGTTCGGTTCTTCAGCTCCTTGTAGTAGCTTCGAGCGAGCCGGTCCAGCTTAGTTTGTTCTCCTTCTTCGTCTTCTGAGTCAGAGTCAGAGTTAGACTCGGGTTCAGGTTCAGGCTTCTTCTTCGTTGTCCTTCCAGTTTTACCTGCAACGAAAGCAATACCTTTCTCGACCATATTGGTGTTAGTTTGTTCGTGCAGTTCTAGTTCGGAAAATAATTCATCTAATTTTATTTTAGAAAGATCCCTAGAGACCTTGTATGCATCTACCATAGATGCCCACAAGGTGTTTCTAGGGAAGGCGTTTAGAGCATACCTTATTAGGTCACGGTTTTCAACCTTGTGACCTATTGTGTGAAGACCGTTCATTACCTCTTGGATTCGTGCGTGGAGCTAAGCTGCTGTTTCGTTGTCGGCTATCTTGATGGTGTAGAGTTTGTTCAGTAGCAGATCCCTCTTACTGATCCGAGTATCTGAAGTCCCTTCGTGTAGCTCGATCAGTTTTGTCCATAGCTCCTTTGCACTGTTGAAAGGGCCCACGCGGTTCATGTCACGCCCCGAGACCCAGGAGCCGCTGGTCCAATAGAAAATCGGACAGCACCTCCCCTGTCCGGCGGACAATTTACACATACATATAATATCCAAACACACACGCAGTTTAATAATTTGGCCTCAGGCCTCAAAATAAAGACATAACATAACCAAAACACAAAATAAACATACCTGACTGCGGACCGGTCCGACTTACGACGAAACAACCAATACACAATAACCCCTTAGGGCACACTACAACCCACACAAGACATATACAAAGTCCTAAAGGAACTATGAACTAAAATACATCGCCAAGTACAACAAACAAAACACTGACGTCGCGATGGGTAGGGACTGGCTGTTGGGCTCTTCTGGCGACTCCAAGTATCTCAACCTGAAATAAAATCATATGGCAACGGTGTGAGTCCATAAACTCAGCGAATACCCAGTAGATATGCATAGTATGTTATAATAACAATAGAAGTCTACGCTGATACAACCTCATATGAACAATAGGAAGAAAGGGTATACTGAAGATACTGAATAGAGATACATACCAGAATCCATCTATCCTGCAGAGGGTGAAATAAATCCCTATGGAACAAGTATAACATATAAACCAAGGTATACAGGTATCCAGTACATGCATGTCAATCAAGTCCAGCAAATAAATGCAGCAAACACAATCAAGTGCACAATGCATCGTATGCATATGATGCAATGTCATGGTCACCCCCTAACACCAGTCAAGTCACCGAGACAGGCGATACTGTGTCGGCCGAGTGGGTAGAGCTGTGACACTGTACGCACCCTGCTATCACTGCTCCTGAGTGACCGAGTGGACAGGATGCTGGTGGAGTGAACACTCCGCCCCATATATATATGGGGGAGATATCTCTCTCATCTTCTCTGGTCTATGGGAAGAGAAGGGATCCCTGCTTGCTACCACGCTCCAAAACCACTACCCATGAGCGGTTGAGCGGAGCAATACAGAGCAAATGCACACACGCTACGGTATCCACTAACCCATGAGTGGCCGTGTGTGCCTATCATGTGCCGGAAAACGATTAGGCTCAACCACAAGGGAGTCGCTGATCGCCGGCATGCAACAATGCAAGGATGGTGTATGATAGATACACATACCTCCCTCCCAAGTCCTCAGTATACTAGGTCTCAGTCTGAATCCTATAACAGGAAAATACAGTTAACCTACAAGGTATACTGGCTGAAAACTACAGATCCCTCAAGGTCAAAGGCAGGAGATACATCACGATCTCTAAGCATACATCTAGATATGACACTACCTGATACTGTATGGAACTAACAGCATAATAACTCAGGGATAAACCACAGGTATCTAGGACAAGCATAATAAACAGGGATAGCCAACAAGTATCCAGAACAGGTATACTAACCAGGGATAACTAACAAGTATCCAAGACAGGCATAATAACCCAGGGATAACTAACGAGTATCCAGAACAGGCATAATAACCAGGGATAACTAACAAGTATCCAAGACAGGCATAATAACCCAGGGATAACTAACAAGTATCCGGTTCAGACATGATAACTCAGGAATAACTAGCAAGTATCCAGGTCAGGCAATATACTCAGGGATAACTAACAAGTATCCAGTATAGACATGATTACTCAAAGATAACTAACAAGTATCCAGGACAGGCATAATAACTCAGGGATAACTAACAAGTATCCAGATCATGCATAATAACCCAGGGATAAGCTAACAAGTATCCGGACAGGTATAAACTCAGGGATAACTAACAGTATCCAGATCAGCATAATAACCAGGGATACTAACAAGTATCCGGACAGATAATAACTCAGGATAACTAACAAGTATCCAGACAATAATAACTCAGGATAACTAACAAGTATCCAGTTCAGATATAATAACTCAGGGATAACTAACAAGTATCCAGATCATGCATAATAACCCAGGGATAGCTAACAGGTATCCAGGACAGGTATAATAACTCAGGGATAACTAATAAGTATCCAGAACCGACATGATAACTCAAGGATAACTAACAAGTATCCAGTTCGGAGATAATAACTCAGAGATAGCGTATAAACTTACTGCTATCTATAACAGACAATGCATAGCAATATGACAATATCTAAAAGATAAGTCAAAGGGTACCCGCCTCCAATGGAAGAATCTCGTATCCAATGAGAACTCCCATCCAGAAATCTGAGAGCAATCAGTGTCCTGTAACAAAGGATATAGTTTTAGCTATCATAACAAATGATAACTAACCACACATAACTATACCCCTAATAAAACTATTCTAAAGATCCCTAATTAACTGAAATCAGTAATTAGCTCTCACTAAGTCCAACTCGAATCATACACCTATCGCACACCACAAATAGGAAGAATCAAAGGAATATCCAAAATCCCGAGGGCCAAGCTAACCCTTGATTCAATCAAATCCATGCTGAGCAAAACTATACCAAATCCATATCAGTGGTCAACCACCCTACTTCAATATGTTTACCAGATTAATCTTCAAGAATAAAGTTCAGAAATCAATCTCACAACTCCTCCTGTACACTCTCACCGTATAAGGATCCAAATCATAATGAAACCTTAAGTAAAACCCAAACAATATCTCTACTTGTTCATTTAGATATTCCATGATCGAATAGCAACGAGCCATTGGCACGAGCTTGACAAGATCACAAAACCCAAAGTCCCTAACGCAACTCTGATTCAATACATTTGCCATTTAGATCAATATATCTCCAATTCATCCAATATCTAATTTGCAATTAATTAATTAATACATCGACCTAATTAACCATTAATCACAACTTGAACCAACCAAACACTCCCCTTTCTACCCTCAACTCCAACACGATCAAGTCCCACCGTGAAACTTTCGGCAAGAGCTCCACCAACCAAATTAAACCAATGTCCATAACAACTAAACCTAACAATGTATCATGGCACCAACATAGACTCACAAGCAACAGAGTCATCCAAACTACACCCGGACAGATCTAATCACACATATTTCCAAAGATAAGCTACAAAGTTGATCGAACATATTTGCTACCAATAGAACAGGGAGTAGAGCTATATTAATCAGTAAAGATGTTTCCTCAATCACCTTGGCACCATTGTTCTTCACTGTGGTCCAGAGCAATCCCACTGTCCACCTTGGTCTTCATTAAACCTACTGGAATGTCATGCTACTCACCGCAGCTCCAGCTTCAATGAGTTATGATCAGACAAGGCTGTCGAAATTGGAGTGTGTAGATATTGTTAATAGATATCCTTCAAATAATAACATCATATGATCCCCAAACGCACAAAACTACAATGAATGCTATCGTGCTGAAGCTAACCAGGATCCATAGTAGAACATGACATTGGTGGAGAAGAGAAATCCACACCAAATCGATTCAAAGAACCCAAAACCCAAAGGAGTAATCAAAAACCAAATAGCCAGGAAAACTATTCGATCAAAGACTGCCTTGTTAAACTTTGATTTAGTAGCTAAGATCCCCACGAAAATCAATTGCTAGAATCCATTTTTACCTTAGGCAATGGCTGACCCCAACACTTCGCTCAAACGTGCCCGAACATTCCAAGGAGAGGATCCCTCGTGCATCTGCCATAGATCCAATGCTTACCACGTACACGGGTCAAGATAACCTAATACTCCATATTTAAGTACTCACCCGATCGGAGGTGAAAACTCAATCGCCGGAAAAACCCGCAACACCTCCTCCCGGCTCCAATCGTTTGCCCTAGATCTAGAGAGAGAGCATCAGAGGAAAGAATGAAGGTCGCCTCTCTTGGGTTCGCTAGCTTCGCAGGGAGAGAAGGAGTTGGCGTCGGGTCGTGGTCGTCGGCTAGGGCATGCGAAGGTGAGGGGAAGAAGGGAGGAGTCGGGCGTCGGCTGTTTTGGTTTCGGGCGGCTAGGGCTCGGGAGAAGAACTTTAATAAAGGGGACTTTTGCAAAAAGATCCCTTAAGTTTCTGTAATTCGACTAAACCTTTAAGGTAAAGGTTTTAACCATTTAACCATCCACTATATTTTAATTCACCTCCATAAATCTCTAGGGTTAGGTTATTTGCCCTTCCGTAATTTAAGAGTTTACCTGTAAACTCTTGATAAGTTTTAAGTTTTTACAATAAAGCCCCTTGGGCTCCTCCCGTAGGCCGGAAACCCTAAACTCTATCCGGAAAAATCATAAAAAAATTTTCTGGTCCGGATTTTCGAATAGCCGTATTTTACATTCTCCCCCACTAATAAAAATTTGGTCCCCAAATTTCATCATTCCTCATACGGCACACACTAGCAGCTAAACATGTCTGTACTCATCATGAGTAACCACTTCGTCTGATACCCTATGGTTACACTGCTACAGAGCAATTGAAGTTATCAATCCAGAGGTTATCATCCGAAAAATCAGGGACAACTGAACAACCAATCATTCATCACCACTATCAAGGGACTCAATCCCAAGATCACTGGTGCCAAGTCTATACTCTGAACCTCAAACATATAATGAAAAATCCATAAGTATCACCCACGTATCCACAAGTTAATAACATCCTCCCAAACATCAAAGCCATATATATGTATATATATATATATCCTCTAATAGACCATCAAAAGATAACAAATAATTTAGAGGTTGTGCCAATATGTCGTACCATATGCTGCTATCAATAACAGACTTTCGAAATAATCAACCACCGAAAGATCATTTATCCAGCAAATGATTCATCAAAAAGCTACATATCCGGTAGGTCCATGTCCACTACTAGAATCCTCAAAATACAACATAACATAGAGATTCATCAATCTGAATCCACCACACCCTAATGGATCGTACATCCCGATATACCATCGAGATTATCTAACCACGAACACTCGATCTATGAGTCAAAATCCCTCATAGAATCACGTACAATGAACGAGTCGACCAACCATCGGCTCGTAACCCAATATTCTCTGATTTCTTCACTCAAGGTTCAGAAACCTCCGAGTTCCAATTCCATAACATACAGACGCGCTATCTCCCATGAGTATCTCAGTATAATCACAAAGTGATTCTTTGTTCCCTGGATGTCATCATAGACCTCTTCCACCTCAAGGTGGTCTAGCCTCGTAAGGGATTCGCCTCAGCGCAAATCATAAGTCCAATGGTAACTTTTCTGTATCGGCTCAAGTCACCTATCAAACTGTACCGTCTAGGTCATCAACCAGGTACACATGATTCATGGTCAAAGTTCTCATCGACTAGGATGTATCAATCCTCTACTAACGATGATAGTATATAGCTAATGCTACCCTCCTACATCCATGTAGGTCAGAAACCCTAGTCATGCCGTCCAGGTCACCTAACCAGGCACATGCAACCCAAAAGTCGAAATTCCTTACACTAGGATAAATCGATTCTATACCGATTGCCAACTATGGTAAGCAGCTCCAGTTCTCGCTCAGCTAATAATAGCTAGAACACATACTACATATAGTAAGGTCTGGGAAAATCAAATTCCTTAACCTCCAATAGGTTGTCAACATACTCGACCTTGGCGTTCCGACTCAACAATCGGTGCCACTAGAGAATTTACATTCTCCACTTCAAGATCTCATCCATAACATGTCACTAATCGCTCACATGAACGATCATGAATAAAATAGATTGACAATATGTCAATCCAACTAAAACCAAGTCTATAAATATTTATCCATCCAGTATGAATATATGATCCCACCAAGCTGGGATAGTCTAACCAAATTACCAGACGGGTACAAGAATAAAAACATGATCCGATAACATGAGAAAAATTTTAACCATACCTAAATATACGGTATAGTAACATAATCCAGTAACCTAAGAGAATTACTAACCATACTTAAGTATATAATAATGGTAACATGATCCAATAACATGTGAGAATTTCTAACCATATCTAAATACAGGAATAATAACATGATCCCATAATATGAGGAAATTTCTAACTATACATAACTATACAGGAATAACAACCTAATCCAATAACATGAAAGAATTTCTATCCATCCTAACTAGGATAAGGGATACAAGAGATCAGAAGAAATACCTGTCGCCAGGAGAAGTCCCACCGCGCCAAGTCCCAGACAACCACATCGAGAAAACAACTCCGAACAAATCCGAAAAGACTCGTAAAATAAGTAGGCATCGCAAACCTACGGTCTTATACCAAAATAAATTGGTATCGGATAGAAACCGTAAATCCACAAATACCCGAGGTATCTCGCAACCTGGGCTCTGATACCAAAATAAATTGTCACGCCCCGAGACCCAGGAGCCGCTGATCCAATAGAAAATCGGACAGCACCTCCCCTGTCCGGCGGACAATTTACACATACATACAACATAATAGACAACACACGCAATTTATATTTGGCCTCAGGCCTCCAAAATAAATAAACATAACATAAAAGCACCAGACCACTAAGTAAATCATACCTGACTGCGGACCGGTCCGACTTATGACGAAACAACCAAATACAACAACCCCTTAG
Organism: Boesenbergia rotunda; assembly: GCA_024364735.1. Lineage (NCBI taxonomy): Eukaryota > Viridiplantae > Streptophyta > Magnoliopsida > Zingiberales > Zingiberaceae > Boesenbergia > Boesenbergia rotunda. The sequence goes on from JAGFNQ010005733.1 coordinate 300,695, forward strand.
GGCTCACGACCACACTCCCAAGACATATACAAAACCAATAACTGAATATAAAAACGTAAACACTACTAAGTACAAAACAAACTGTATCGTCGCGATGGGTAAGGACTGGCTGCTGGGCTCTTCTGACGACTCCAAGTATCTCAACCTGAAATAAAAACATATGGCAACGGTGTGAGTCCATAAACTCAGCGAATACCCAGTAGATATGCATAGTATGTTATAATAACAATAGAAGTCTACACTGATACAACCTCATATGAACAAAAGGAAGAAAGGGTATACTGAAGATACTGACTAAAGATACATACCAGAATCCATCTATCCTGCAGAGGGTGAAATAAATCCCTATGGAACAAGTATAACATATAAACCAAGGTATACACGTATCCAGTATATGCATGTCAATCAAGTGCAGCAAATAAATGCAGCAAACACAACCAAGTGCACAATGCATCGTATGCATATGATGCAATGTCATGGTCACCCCCTAACACCAGTCAAGCCACCAAGACAGGCGATACTGTGTCGGCCGAGTGGGTAGAGCTGTGACACTGTACGCACCCTGCTATCACTGCTCCTGAGTGACCGAGTGGACAGGATGCTGGTGGAGTGAACACTCCGCCCCATATATATATGGGGGAGATATCTCTCTCATCTTCTCTGATCTATGGGAAGAGAAGGGATCCCTGCTTGCTACCACGCTCCAAAACCACCACCCATGAGCGGTTGAGCGGAGCAATACAGAGCAAATGCACACACGCTACGGTATCCACTAACCCATGAGTGGCCGTGTGTGCATATCATGTGCCGGAAAACGATTAGGCTCAACCACAAGGGAGTCGCTGATTGCCGGCATGCAACAATGCAAGGATGGTGTATGATAGATACACATACCTCCCTCCCAAGTACTCAGTATACTAGGTCTCAGTCTGAAATCCTATAACAGGAAATACAGTTAACCTACAAGGTATACTGGCCGAAAACTACAGATCCCTCAAGGTCAAAGGCAGGAGATACATCACGATCTCTAAGCATACATCTAGATATGACACTACCTGATACTGTATGGAACTAACAGCATAATAACTCAGGGATAACTAACAAGTATCCAGAACGGACATAATAATTAAGGGATAACTAACAAGTATCCAGAACAGACATAATAACTCAGGGATAACTAACAAGTATCCAGAACAGACATAATAACTCAGGGATAGCTAACAAGTATCCAGGTCAGGCAATATAACTCAGGGATAACTAACAAGTATCCAGAACAGACATAATAACTCAGGGATAACTAACAAGTATCCAGGTCAGGCAATATAACTCAGGGATAACTAACAAGTATCCAGTTCAGATATAATAACTCAGGGATAACTAACAAGTATCCAGTATAGACATGATAACTCAAAGATAACTAACAAGCATCCAGGTCAGGCAATATAACTCAGGGATAACTAACAAGTATCCAGAACAGACATAATGACTCAGGAATAACTAACAAGTATCCAGGTCAGGCAATATAACTCAGGGATAACTAACAAGTATCCAGTTCAGACAATATAACTCAGGGATAACTAACAAGTATCCGGTTCAGACATAATAACTCAGGGATAACTAACAAGTATCCAGAACAGACATAATGACTCAGGAATAACTAACAAGTATCCAGGTCAGGCAATATAACTCAGGGATAATAGATAAGTATCCAGAACAGGTATAATATCTCAGGGATAGCTAACAAGTATCCAGGTCATGAATAATAACTCAGGGATAACTAATAAGTATCCAGAACATGAATAATATCTCAGGGATAACTAAATAGTATCCAGAACAGCCATGATAACTCAAGGATAACTAACAAGTATCCTAAATTATACATAATAAGTCAGGGATAGCTAACAAGTATCCAGTACAGACATGATAACTCAAGGATAGCGTATAAACTTACTGCTATCTATAACAGACAATGCATAGCAATATGACAATATCTAAAAGATAAGTCAAAGGGTACCCGCCTCCAATGGAAGAATCTCGTATCCAATGAGAACTCCCGTCCAGAAATCTGAGAGCAATCAGTGTCCTGTAACAAAGGATATAGTTTTAGCTATCATAACAAATGATAACTAACCACACATAACTATACCTCTAATAAAACTATTCTAAAGATCCCTAATTAACTGAAATCAGTAATTAGCTCTCACTAAGTCCAACTCGAATCATACACCTATCGCACACCACAAATAGGAAGAATCAAAGGAATATCCAAAATCCCGAGGGCCAAGCTAACCCTTGATTCAATCAAATCCATGCTGAGCAAAACTATACCAAATCCATATCAGTGGTCAACCACCCTACTTCAATATGTTTACCAGATTAATCTTCAAGAATAAAGTTCAGAAATCAATCTCACAACTCCTCCTGTACACTCTCACCGTATAAGGATCCAAATCATAATGAAACCTTAAGTAAAACCCAAACAATATCTCTACTTGTTCATTTAGATATTCCACGATCGAATAGCAACGAGCCATTGGCACGAGCTTGACAAGATCACAAAACCCAAAGTCCCTAACGCAACTCTGATTCAATACATTTGCCATTTAGATCAATATATCTCCAATTCATCCAATATCTAATTTGCAATTAATTAATTAATACATCGACCTAATTACCCATTAATCACAACTTGAACCAACCAAACACTCCCCTTTCTACCCTCAACTCCAACACGATCAAGTCCCACCGTGAAGCTTTCGGCAAGAGCTCCACCAACCAAATTAAACCAATGTCCATAACAACTAAACCTAACAATGTATCATGGCACCAACATAGACTCACAAGCAACAGAGTCATCCAAACTACACCCGGACAGATCTAATCACACATATTTCCAAAGATAAGCTACAAAGTTGATCGAACATATTTGCTACCAATAGAACAGGGAGTAGAGCTATATTAATCAGTAAAGATGTTTCCTCAATCACCTTGGCACCATTGTTCTTCACTGTGGTCCAGAGCAATCCCACTGTCCACCTTGGTCTTCATTAAACCTACTGGAATGTCATGCTACTCACCGCAGCTCCAGCTTCAATGAGTTATGATCAGACAAGGCTGTCGAAATTGGAGTGTGTAGATATTGTTAATAGATATCCTTCAAATAGTAACATCATATGATCCCCAAACGCACAAAACTACAATGAATGCTATCGTGCTGAAGCTAACCAGGATCCATAGTAGAACATGACATTGGTGGAGAAGAGAAATCCACACCAAATCGATTCAAAGAACCCAAAACCCAAAGGAGTAATCAAAAACCAAATAGCCAGGAAAACTATTCGATCAAAGACTGCCTTGTTAAACTTTGATTTAGTAGCTAAGATCCCCACGAAAATCAATTGCTAGAATCCATTTTTTTACCTTAGGCAATGGCTGACCCCAACACTTCGCTCAAACGTGCCCGAACATTCCAAGAAGAGGATCCCTCGTGCATCTGCCATAGATCCAATGCTTACCACGTACACGGGTCAAGATAACCTAATACTCCATATTTAAGTACTCACCCGATCGGAGGTGAAAACTCAATCGCCGGAAAAACCCGCAACACCTCCTCCCGGCTCCAATCGTTTGCCCTAGATCTAGAGAGAGAGCATCAGAGGAAAGAATGAAGGTCGCCTCTCTTGGGTTCGCTAGCTTCGCAGGGAGAGAAGGAGTTGGCGTCGGGTCGTGGTCGTCGGCTAGGGCATGCGAAGGTGAGGGGAAGAAGGGAGGAGTCGGGCGTCGGCTGTTTTGGTTCGGGCGCTAGGGCCGGGAGAAGAACTTTAATAAAGGGACTTTTGCAAAAGATCCCTTAAGTTTCTGTAATTCGACTAAACCTTTAAGGTAAAGGTTTTAACCATTTAACCATCCACTATATTTTAATTCACCTCCATAAATCTCTAGGGTTAGGTTATTTGCCCTTCCGTAATTTAAGGAGTTTACCTGTAAACTCTGATAAGTTTTAAGTTTTTACAATAAAGCCCNGTTAGGAAGGGAGGTCAGGTCATGTACTCAACATCCTATTATTGGAACGGTGCCGTCGATAGGGGGGTGAATATTGACCGAAAAATCGTTTTGCGGAAATCGTAAACTTTTCGAATCTTCGTTCTAGACTCAGAGCGTTAGTGCAGCGGAAAATAAACAGAACGAAGAAAACACAACACAGCGCACGCGGGATTTTTACTTGGTTCCCAACCCAGGGTCAGTACATCCAAGGCCTAGGCACAGGAACGCCCATCCACTATTGGTCTCCTTTCCGGACTTTCCGGAGGCGGAGAAACTCGTCTTACAGTGCAGAAGTACAATAAAAAAGATAATAAATTGAATGTGGAATAATAAAAGCAAACCAAAACAATTTATGTAGAAGCCTCGACCGATCTGGACCTCTGAAGTGCCGCGCACTTCCTCCTGGAGCCTCCCGGTCGCAGAACCTCGTCCAGCGTTTTGTCGTCAGTCAGAAAGCTTAGAATCGCTCTTGGAAGTTGTGTTTGAAGCTGAGGGGTCGAGGCCCCTTTTATAGGCTTCATACGGGCGCCTTGTGATGATGGGGGCGCCCCATAGGACTCGGTCAAACCTTATCCCCGCGCCGACTCGTCGCAGCTGATAAAACCTTTGACCAGGGCGCCCCGGACCTCTCGGGCGCCTGAATGAAAGCTTATCTCTGCTTTGAACTCGAAACAGTAAATACAGCTTTCAACTTGGGCGTTTGTGTTAGGACCGGTGCATGTTGACATGGATACGGGTTCGTAAATTTTAAAAATATTACGTGCAGCGGAAGAATTAGCATAAATAATTTCTCAAATTATTTTTAACCACGTATCTAGCATGCACCTTATGATGTGTGGACATGATCATAAATTAAAATTTTGCAAAAAGTAAACTAATTTACTAATACCTCGCGTAACTCGAAGTAAGGGACGAGATCCAACCGTAGCGTCCCTTGGAAGCTCCGCCTCTATTCGCGTCCACGCCGAGTTCTCTTCGGGATGACTTCGCAAAGCCACGAGTTTTGTGCCGACGAGAACTACTAGATTCTCTAAAGGCACAACTAGAAATCAAGAGAGAAGAGATGGAAACTAACCACCAAGTAACGGAATCAAAATTCCGGGAAAGGAAAGAAGGAGTCGCGATCCGCTTCTTCTTCTTCTTGGCACCTTCTTGGTGGATGAAGCTCCGGACCCTGGCGGTGCGCCGGCCCTAGGGGAGGAGAGAGCGCCGGCCCTAGGGGAGGAGAGAGGGCGCCGGCCCTAGAGAGAGAGGGGGCCGGCCCTAGAGAGAGAGAGAGAGTTAGAGAGAGAGAGAGAGAGCTGCTACTTTTCTCAATTGATTGGAATTCAAGCCTAGCCTTGGTTCCTTTATATAGTAGCCTCTCCCTTGCCATGTCTCCCCTTTAACGGAATAAATTTTCATAAGAAATTTATCTTATAAATTTTCTTATTAATTATTCCGTTATGCCAAGTTTTATTATAACTAATTTTATAATAAAACAAATACATCTCTCTTTTTAATTATGGAATAAATTTTCATAAAATTTATTATATAAATTTTCTCATCATGGAAAAATCAATTCATAATTGATTTTATAAAAAAAATAAACCATTTAAAGTTTATTTTAATCTCCATAAAAAGAATAAATTTATTATATAAATTTTTCTTTATCATGGAAAAATCAATTCATAATTGATTTTATAAAATAAAATAAACCAATCCATGGTTCATTTTAATTTCCATAAAAAGAATAAATTTATTATATAAATTTTTCTTATCATGGAAAAATCAATTCATAATTGATTTTATAAAATAAAAACAAACCATTTAAAGTTTATTTTAATTTCCATGAAAACAAATTTATTTATCCATAAATTTTATAAAACAAATCGCGCTTGATTTATTTTATAATTTAAACCAAATTAATTGGTTTTCTCTCCTTGTGGTGGCCGGCCAAACCAAAGAGGGTGGGCACCCTCTTTGGCCGGCCACACCAAGCCAAAGCCCTCGCGAATTAAACTCATTTAATTCGCCCAATAAGCCTTCAAAAGACTTAGCCATTTTAAGCTTCCGATGCGCCTTTGATAAATTCAGATTCGACTTATTTCTCTTGATCGGAAAATTCAATTTTCAACTCGTTTTAAATCCTCGGATTACTCGTAGTACGTGTGACTAAATAGGCTTTCGATTTATGTTGGCCGTCTATAATTCATTAATTATAGAACGATCATGAGTGGCACCTAGTAGTACATCATGATCCCAATAATCGAAAGATCAACGGTTGACCTCAGAAATTATTCTGAAACCCTTCAGCAGCTCTAATGAATCGTGCCTCATTCCCTTCACCATCTTATACCCACTTGGTTCAGGACATGGTCTGTGTGTGTCAGTCCCCACTAGGCTGACTACGTCACACCTAGCCCAAGTAATGTCTTTCTCGTCCAACGGATTCTAATTACTCTCATGTTTCCTAGAGATTCATACTCGGAACATGTCATGCTCTGGCCAGAGACTTCGAGTAACAATCCGACGATAGGCCTGGGTATACATCTCCTCGCAAGGAGTGATGAATCCTTTGTAGGCTGTTCAAACATCTTCGGGCACTTCGGCTTATACCCAACCATCCTGGGTCCACACCTCCTTGGAAATGCTTGCTTAAGATGTTAAAGTATAAGTCTCCATGACCAAGATGACTTGAACACCGCAAGTCAAAGGAACATCGCACTTAAGCTACGGTAAGAACTTCACTGACCTGTCTATGTATAGACTACCATGTGAAGTTTTACAGTCAGTCACTCCAATGAACTAGTTCCCTTAACTAGCATCCATGTTTATCTCCGGACATCCCAATGTCACCAGCCAGTGAGAATCAGCTGATTAGAGAATAACTCATGCTAGTCTCAACAGAATTGATAGTGTCCGTTTTTATCAATTCATCGACTAGGGATATTTTCAATACTTCACAATTGCACATGTAGAGATAACCACTAGTTGTGATCCCATCACAAATTCTCTTATGCTGTGAGTTGTATTGCGGACATTCAGTAGATGAGTTTAAGATCTCAATCAAATACATAAATATGTATACTCAAATAGTGAATTTTCATTTATTAAAACAAATGTTTACAATCATAAGGCGATTACCTTAGGACACTTCTCTCATATCACTAACAAATGAAATTTATATAAAGAAATTTATATAAAGAGATTTATTTTCACAGTTTGTATCATCCCGGGCGCCTGAATGGAAGCCTATTCTTCCTTCTTCACGAAACTGCCACTTTGTTCTTTGAGCCAGGCGCCCCTATTGATGGGGGCGCCTGGATGCTGTTGGGCGCCCCTATTGATGGGGGTGCCTGGCCTCAAGGTTTCCAGCCCAGTTTCTTTCTTGCTTTGTCTTCCAATCTTGGTACCTGCAAGATACACAACTACAAAGCAAATATACACACAATATTAGCCTTAAGGACTTGGTTCTGACTTCGGATTTCCACAAAACCCTAGGTCGAACCGACGCAAGTTCCCACCCCCGAGAACGCGCCTTTCACCTACTCCATCCAGGAGACGGTTGCCACCCAGTCCTTCGGGTGGACTTTTGCTTAGCTTCCGATACTCTCGGATCTCGAGACGTCCGAACCCTGATCCGTCTCTACTTCTGTCCTTAGTCATCGCTCAGTTAAGTTGCTCAGTCCCTCGGACCAAGACTTCGTACCCAAACCCTCGGTCCAGGACTTCGGCGCCCACCCTCGGCCAGGTCTTCTTGCTCAATTACTCGAACCAGGTCTTCGGTGCCCAGTCCTCGACCAGGACTTCATGCCCACCTTCCGAGCAGGTCTTCGATGCCCAGCCCTTTGCCAGGACTTAGTGCTCAATCCATGATCAGGACTTAGTGCCAAATTCTTCGAACCAGGACTTATTGCCTAGGTTTACTAGGACTTTGGTTCATTTTGTTACTCCTCTCTTAACTCCCCTTCCTTTATTTAATGTATCACTGACTTAAGTATATTGTCAAACATTAAAACATTTAGAGGAGGACATCACTGATGCAACTTGCACCAACACCTATCTCTAACCACGTCTCTTATTCTCGTTTGTCTTCTTCATATCATGTCTTTGTTTTCACAGTTATCAAATCATGTCATACCTTCTTCTTATTATGAAGTTGTAAGGGATTCAAGGTGGCTGGAAGCAATGAATGAAGAAATGGAGGCTCTTGATAGAAATGGTACTTGGGAATTAGTTGATCCTCCAAAGGGGAAGAACTTTGTTGGTTCTAAATGGGTCTATACTATCAAGTGTAACTCAGAGGGTGATGTGGTTAGATATAAGGTCATACTTGTTACCAAGGGATTCACTCAAACATATGGGGTGGATTACTTGGAAACCTTCGCTCCAGTTGCAAAGCTAAAATCGGTTAGAGTAATCCTTTCTCTTGCTGCTCAATATGATTGGCCTCTATTTCAGCTAGATGTGGAAAATGCTTTTTTGAATGGTGACCTTCACGAAGAGGTCTACATGTTGCCACTTCCTGGAATCGAAACAAAAGGAAAGGTTTGCAGGCTAATAAAAGCTTTGTATAAACTTAAACAATCTCCCAGAGCATGGTTTGATAGGTTCTGCAAAGCCACGATATTGTTTGGCTTTAAACAAGGGATTGCTGATCATACACTATTTGTGAAAAAGAAAGAGGGCAGAACTACCATTCTCTTGGTTTACGTTGATGATATGATAGTTACGGGTGATGACGAGGTTGAAATCCAGGCTCTTAAGTCTAAGTTAACATCAGAGTTTGAAATTAAAGACTTTGGACTATTGAGGTACTTCCTTGGTATTGAAGTTGCTCGATCTCAAGAGGGAATTTATATATGTCAGAGAAAATATATGTTGGATTTTCTCAAGGAGACAGGGAAGTTGGGTTGTCGGCCAGCATCTACTCCTATAGAAGTAAATCATGATCTTACTAGTTCTAATGGGGAGGATCTTACAAGTCTGGAAAAAGGAATATTCAAAGGTTGGTTGGAAAATTACTCTATTTGTCTATGACTAAACCTGACATCACCTATGCTGTTAGCGTAGTGAGCTGGTACATGTATGCTTCTAAAACTGTACACATGAAGGTCGTTGACAGGATTTTAAGGTACTTAAAGTCATGTCCCGGAAAAGACTTGCTGTTTAATGGAGGTGGTAATCTGAAAGTCGAATGTTATTCTGATGCAGATTGGGCTAGTTCTAGAGATGATAGAAGATCCACTTCTAGCTATTGCACCTTTTTAGGAGGAAACTTGGTAATTTGGAGAAGTAAGAAAGAAAGTGTTTATGCACAGTCCAGTGCAGAAGCAGAATATCGAGCCATGGCACATGGTCTTGCAGAAATATTGTGGTTGAGTTTCTTGTTAGAAAACATACGATTAAAGGCTGAATTACCACTCATGCTGTATTGCGACAACAAATCTGCAATCAATATTGCAAATAATCCAGTACAATATGACCGGACTAAACACATCGAGATTGATCGCCACTTTATTCGGGAGAGACTTGATTCTGGAGAACTATGTTTGCCTTATGTCAAATTTGAGAACCAACTTGCTGATATGTTTACAAAAGTTGTACCCCAAGCTATGTTTAATTCTGCTCTTAGTAAGTTAAGCATGTTTGATATATATGTTCAACTTGAGGAGGAGTGCTGTGAGTTGCAAGGGTAGATAGGTCTTTTCCTTATTTTGTATCCATAGGAGTGTTGTGAGTTGCAAGGGAAGATAGGTCTTCTCCTTATTTTGTATCCTTAAAAAGTCTTGTACATGTTCTTGTTTTTGAGTAATTAAAAAGATTCAACAATTAATATTAGACGCAGTAAAATAATTGTTAAGATAGAATATGACGAGTTAACTATAACTGAGAGCTTTAAGTTTCTAGAATTGTTTTGTCAAAAGGATATTGAGGTTAATAAAGACGTTTTACATAGGATACAAGTTAGATAATTGTAATGGAAGAGTGTGTCTGGTGTTTTTTGTAATCGTAAAGTACTTCAAAAGTTTAAAGGAAAGTTTTACAAAACAACAACTACGACTGAGTATTTGGTCAAAACTGAACCGAATAAATCGAAAATCGAACAAACTGAATTTTTTTGAACCAACCGAATTGACCAAATTTTTCTAGAAAATTGAACCTTTGATTAATTCGGTCGAAAACTGAATTAACCAAAATTTAAAATTTTATTCGGTTTTATTTAATTAATTATACTTTTAAATAAAAAATAATTAAATTAATATTCTTATTTGGTTTATTCGGTTTAACCGAATACAAAATTTAAAATCGAATCTGAACCTAATTTAGGTGAAAATCAAACTGAATTAAAAACTAAATTCGGTAAAACCGAATTTTTGCTCACCCCTAACAACTACATATGTTATGTTATATGAAGTTCAATCTTGGCAATGGATCAAACACACAAGCAAAAGATGAGAGCCACAAATAAATGGATATTGAGGTGGATGTACGAACATATGAGAGTGGATAGGATAAAAGAGAGAAAATTAGTCAAGGTCGTGCCTATTGAGGGTCTGATAGATACATTTAAAAAAAAAATGATGAACCAGGTAATAAGCGAGCCTAGGGCTATCGGCCCGGCCCCACGAAAGTTTTCCACCGGCTACCAGGGTAAATCGGGAAACACTCGTGGCGGGTGGTCTAGAAGCCCAACGTCTAAAAAATTTCTACAAACTGCTCCGTAGCTAGGGATTGAACCATGGATGCTTGGGATGACGATTAGTCGCCCTGCTGCTGCACCATAGCCCCGGGGGCCTGATAGATACATTTAAGATGTGTATAGACATGTACTTAGGCAACCAATAAATACTACTTAGACGATGTGAGATTTTGATAAATATGCCCATTAATTGAGGAAGAGAGATCAAAGAAGACTTAGTTAGCAACAATAAAATAAGATAAAATTCATTTAAATATAGATAAGGACTAGGGGATCATTCTTAATTGCGTAAGAGGATTCATATAGCTTACTTAGTGGGATAAAGGCTTGGTTGTCGTAGTTGTTGTATTCTAAAGACAGAAGTCATATTTCTTAGATTGATTTAGAAGTTGTAATCCTGTAAGCCTAATCTTGCGAGTGTTTATCTTAAGATTGAGTAAATTGTTTAGAAGTTATCATCCTCTAAGCACAATTGTGAGGATTTATTATCTATTTTCAAAAGTGATCTAAAGATCTAGATATACTCATCTTGTAAAGACTAGCATTGTCCAATCTCTTATATAGTAAAATTTTCCTTTGGGAAAAGTATCACACTAATACAATATGGACTATGAAGTAAAAGAAGTCTTTAAAAAAAGAGAATGAAATTTTAAGAACAAGAATTAATAACTTAGAAAAGACTATTAGGATATAACAAGTAAGTCAAGGCATAAAATCTAGGTCTAGGAAGTTAGAATCATACAAGAAAGGCTTCGGATACATGCCTAATTCAAATTAGTCTACCTAGATTAAGACTTCCAAGAAGCCTAGAAGGATAATTAAAATGGTATCTAGGGAAGTTATCCTAATGAGTACCTAGTAGGCTTAATGATTTCCAATAAGTATTGGATTCCTAATAGTGTAATTCCTTCAAACTAATTGGGTATAGGTTGTGTCAAAATTAGGATTTTAGCACATTGAGGGAGTTAAGAGGAATGTATCTGACACATTATTTAGTAATTGACATGTAGATAAGAATAATCATTTTATTTTTTAATGTTGTATCATAATACAACCAGATGCTTATGTCATGTTTTGTATTCTTTTGTTTTTACCACGTTAGTATTACAAGTCAAAATGATTCATATCATGGATATATGTACTTTATGCCATGCCATGCATATTTATGATTTTTTGATGGCACGTATGCTTTTAATACTTGCCATGTCATATGCTTATATTACACAGGTTGCATGTTACTAGGACTAACATATTTTTTACTTATGTCTATATGATATTTTTATCATGGAATAATTGATACATGGTTTCCTTGATGCATGACTTGTTTATTTTTTATAATTTCATAAAGAATTGACACTTGAAAATTGTTTATTTTTGTTTATATCATTGATATATGTTTTTCATGACTTGAATGCTTTTGATTTATGACATGCTAGTTTAGATTACCCTCGTTTTTGTTTACATATTATTCATGCTATGATTTATATGTTTTTAGTCATGTTAATGTGATTAAGGACAACTAACACCTTTTGACATTCTAGATCAGAGTGTCAATAAAAGTCATAGATAGATATGCATGACCACCTAATATAGCGAAAACATTGATACATCAAAATCTTAGAGTTACCTTGTTTTGTTTATTAAGACATATAAGAACAAGTGAGATGCTAGGATACATGATTGGATATTGTTTTGAAAATCATTTTAAAATTAATTTTTTTAAAAATCTTGATGTTAGCTATCGTTGATATAGGCTACCATGATAATTTTAAAATAAAATTTTAGTAAATCATTAATTAAATTTTATAAAAATATTTTCTCTTGATAGTTTTTGACATATATATAGGATTTGTTACTAATTTATAAAATTATTTATAATTTTCTAATTTTAGACGGCTAAGAATTATATATGTTGAAATCTTTAACTTTATAATATAGTTAGTTAAGTACATCAAGGAATTTGCTGACGCAAATGAAAGGGAAAAAGGGGTGGGAGAGTAATAACATTAGAATAAGGAGCTTAAAGATTGAACCTAAATCTCATAAACCGAAAATTGAATGGATATCCCTAATGATCAGAAATTTTGAGAGAAATTTTGAGGAGATTGTTGATAATGAATATTGTTGAAATAGATAATTGTTGGTGCAATCATTATAGGAGAGACTCTAAACTTAGAAGTATGCTTTATGGGGGAGGTTTTTCTTGACCTATAGGGTTTGGGAGATGCATTTTCTCAAGGGGGAGTGGGGCTTTCGTAGATTAGGAAAAAGACTTGAAAAGATGATTGGAATCAGGGAGAGGGACCTGCCTTGATGAAATGGTAAAATTAAGATTGAGTTTTTGTAAATTGGCAAAAAGAGATTTAAAACCTTAGATAACTACAGTTGGTATAAAAAGTGAGGAATGGAAGGGCAAGGAATCTTAATCGAGATTTTAGTTTGAATCTAAATTGGCATCATGTTGATACCTAACCCCTAGAAAATTACCAATGGGGCAGAATAAAAGGTAGGAAACTTCATATAAATTTTAACTTGAATGTTGGTTTTTAAATCAAGAAGGTTATGGAGAACCTTTTTGATATGTGCCAAAGTGGAAGAATGACTCGTTTAAATTAGGAAATTATTTTCATGCTTTTACATAGAATATGAGAAGTTGGACTAATGGTTAAGTCTAACTTAAATATATTGTTAAACATAAAAAAGAGGAGATTATTGGTACAATCAGTCCTTGATCAATGTTGTAACCTATTCAAAGCTTGACCATGGTCTAGAGTTTTGATGATAGAGCAATATGTGAAGTGGTTGTTAAAAGTTCTCACAAATCACAAATTAGATATTTGGTAGTTGGTGTCTTGGAGGAGTAAACTCTAAGTAGATGTGAAAGTTTTGTAAGAGTGAACTTTATACTGGGCAAGTGGAAGCCCTGGTAGTGAGGTTGGAAAAGAGGAAGTTATAGTAATGAGGCTGAGCGAGTGGAAGTCCTAGCAATGACGTTGGCAATAGGTGTAAGTCCCAGAGACAAAGAGTCTCTTGGCACAAGAAGTCTTAGTAGGTTGAGATACTAAAGTTAACTAGTGGCATAATTGGTCGAATGATATTTTGAGCAATAAGTTATCTAGCTTAGTTGGTAAAATGTAAGACTTTTAACCTTGTCTTGCAGTTCTGATTCTCACCGTGTGAAAATACAAATATTAAAAATATTTTGTCTAGAATCATAGTTTAGGCTACATGAGAGTTCTAGTGGAGTAAAAATAACATCTACTAAACTAAAAATGATATTCTAGTTGACTAAGATATTTAGGCAACTAAAAATGGCATTCTAGTTGTTTAAGATGGTTGGTTGACTTAAATGATTAGTCGATCAAAAGTGACTTCCTAGTCAACTCCTGATTTGGTCTTAAGTTTTATTTAGTCTAGTAGATTAAAGTGACATTTTAATTGTGACTAAAACACAATCAGTGGAAGAACAAATTCAGATCTAGACGAGGCGTTGTATGTGGCAAAATCTAGTCGACTAGAAGCACTATTAATGGACTAAGTCGGTTAGTTGATTAAAAAGTAGATTGTAATCGACTAAAGTAGGAAAAAGCTTATATAAGTTGATCTGGTGGAGATTTTGATACACTAATTCGTGATTGGTTTGAAGGAGAGTGTTGTTGCATTTTAGGACTATCTTGAGCAACTTACAGCGACCCAAAGCAATAAAAAAGGTAGCAACGCCCCCCCCCCCCCAATTTTGGTTCTCTAATTGTCATTTCATACTGTAGTTTTTTCTTTTGTTTATGTATTCTTATATTTCTTTTGTGTTGTGATAAGAATAGGAATTATAAGAGGTTTCTTTACCTCTACAAGGTATTAAAAAAGGAGAAAAGACACTAATGTTATCAGGGTTGATCTGCTGATGCCTAAGCATTATAGGTCATGGAGTAGAAATTGGTATTCCGAACTAAGTAAAATTGGTGTTATTGTTGTCTTTATTTCAATGTATTATCTCTTTTATGTATTTTTGCTGCGCAAACTAACAAAGTGTAGTGACAAACAATCAAACAAATGTCAAATTTAAGGCGCACCTTTTCACCCCTCTAGTCGTACAACACGATCATATAAATTAGGCAATCAATTGCGTTAGCAAGTAGGTTGGTAGTAGTTAATTTGACACACAAAAGTTGCAATGGATGAATGACCTAGGCTTTATTAGAGAATAGTCAACTGATTGTGGAAGAGTTGACTAAGGTAATAGTTGACAAACAGAAGATAGTCAACTGATGATGGATCTAATGGACTTATCAGTGACATTAGTGATAGAATAACATTAGAAAGTTAAAGTTTAAGATGTAGAAGGCTATAGCTACAAATGGAGATTAAGAGGAGCATTCAAAAGCAGGGAAAAATAATGATTATGAAAATCTCTTAAGCTCTTACTTTTCTTGATCTTTTAAGAAGATCATTGTTGTAAGAGGTTTCACCTCCAAAAGGTATCCAAGGAGAAAGATAATGAATGAGTGACTCACTTTATAGGTCATGGAGTAGGAATGGACATTATGAACCACATTACATTGTTGTGTAAGTGTTGATATGTGCTAATATGTATTTATGTTTTAATTCTACTACATAATTTTGTGTTTGTACGACCTTACTAATACATTAGTAAGAGTAAAAGTTTTATTTACAAGTCAACTATTATTCACCCCCTAGGCCAATTTCCTCGCAGTCCTAACATTTCTTCCTTTTATGCAGATTAAGCTCCTTTTAGTAACTTCTTTCCTTACATCATGCTTCATTTTGACATTATTTAGGGCGGATTAGGGGTTTCAATTTTTTTTTTCTCATTAATACTTAATTTTCTATTGTTATAAAGAGAGAAGTCCATTTCCTATAAACATAGAGATATATATCAAGCATCAATTCTTCATATTTTTCTACATTAGTCATGAATGAACTCATTGGATATATTGAAGACACGTTACTATGGTGCATGTTGTTTGCAGATTATTTTGGTCGATGAGATATGTGAAGGAAGAAATATTAAGCTCTAATCTTAGTGGGAAACACTAGAAATAAAAAAGTTTAGACTTACTAGATTAAAAACATAATATATGAAATTGAAATTTATTAATGTTGTGAGTTGCAAAGGTGGATAGGTCTTTTCCTTATTTTGTATCCTTAGGGTTATGCAAGTTATATAAGTCTTGTACATGTTCTTGTTTTTGAGTAATTAAAAAGATTCAACATGGTATCAGAGCAAGTTTTTCCAAAATCCAAATTTTTCTTCTTGTGTCGCAGCCTATCGCACGACTCCTCTTCTCCCTTCTTTCACCGACGGTTCCATCCGTCACACGAGCAAGTTGAAGCCTCTTCGAGCCTTACCTCCCCGATCTCTGCCTCTCGAAGCTCTTCTCTCCCCCACAAGCATCGCTGATTTCTTCTCCAGCGGCTTCCACAGTGCGCGACAACCCTCTTCGTCTTCTTCTTCTGCTTGTTGCCGGAGCGGCATCCTTGGACAGAAGGCGCTTCTCGGCCTTGGGTGTCTTCTCGGCGGGGGCTTTCTCGGCCTTCTTCTCCTTTTTCCTCCGCCGGCTTCTTCTCCGCGGGCTTCTTCTCCGCTGGCTTCTTCTCGGCCTTGGGCGCCATCGGATCCATAGGCGAAGAGAGACAATCAAGAGCACAACACGACTACCACGGCTTCTTCTTCGTAACTTCCGCCAGAGCGCACACGAGCCCTTCTTGCTCCACCGCAAGCTCTCTGTTTGATCCTCCTTTTGTCCGCAGCAAGGAGAACCTGACACAGCAGTTCCTCCGCTTTTCCTTTACTTGCGTAGTAGTCCTAGGTCGGCCACTTCTTCTTTCTCTTCTTTCTTGCGCAATCTTGCCGATAGCTACGCGCACGATCCATCTCTTCTTGTGGTTTGTTATGACGGACATCTCTGGAGAAACTTCTGGGATTTCTACAGATCCTTTGGCTTCTTCTGGACAGATACAACCATTTTTCATAATGACAGGGACTGGAGGATCTGGTCTTCAGATAACCTCGGAGAAATTGACTGAGACAAATTATGCATCGTGGGCAGTTGCTGTTGAACTTTATGTTAAAGGCCATGATAAACTTGATGTTCTACACGACACTAAAGTTAAACCAGATGAAAAGGACCCTAGTTTTCGTACTTGGAGGCGTGACAATATTCAGTTAATGACTTGGATACTCAATTCTGTTAGTTCTGGCATCAAACAGGTCATTCTTCATAACAGAACAGCCGTGGACATGTGGAAGACACTGGAGCAAATGTATGGACGCAAACATGATATGTTGCGTACTTATCAGCTAAGTAGTCAAATTTTTAAACTTGAACAAGGTTCTATGTCGGCCATAAATTATTTTGCTACTCTAAAGGGATTGTGGGATAAGTTTGACTACTACAGGATGGAAAATTGGAGTTCTACTGATGATCATCAGAGATATCTAAAGTTTCTGGAGAATGACAGAATCATTAAGTTTCTTGATGGGCTTAATGCAGAGTTTGAGAGTTTAAAAGGACAAATTCTTAGTCTTGATTCTACTCCCTCGCCAGAATAAGTTTACTACAAAATTCTTAGCGAGGAAGGCAGGAGAAGGACCATGAGCAACAAGGGTAGTATTTATACAACAAGCAATCCAATTGGGGAGACTTCTGTTTTTGTCAGTTATGCAAACAAGTCCAATTCTGGGGGAACAAAAGGAAAAGGCGGAAAGTTTTGTCGACACTGCAAGAGGACTAATCATGATTCAGATTTTTGTTGGGAGAAATATCCAGAGAAGAAACCTGAAAAATTCAAATTCAGTGACAAGAAGGCTCATAATCGTGGGAATCTTACTGCCCAAAAATTAGTGGATGAGGAGACTACTGATTGCGTTGTACCTTCTACTGTTAAGTTGTCATCTATTGACATTGCCAACCTTCAGCACCTTTTCTCACAGCTTCAGGCTTCATCCTCTGTCTCTACCATTCCGTCTCAAGCGCACACAAGTATCCGTGGCCTGGGGTTAAGTGTTGTCAGTTCAAGATCTTATAGGCCCTGGGTTATTGACTCAAGAGCAACGGATGATATAACCAATCTTGCTAATTCTTTTATTTCTTACTCTTTGTACTCTGGGCAGGATAAAGTGGCCATTGCAGATGGCACCAAAGCCAATGTTGCTGGAAAAGGTTCCATACAACTGGTTGATCACTTTATCCTATCATCTGCGCTTCATGCCCCTTACATTTCTCTTAATTTACTTTCTGTCAGCAGTATTACTAAACAACTACACTGCTCAGTAACTTTTTTTCCTGATCATTTTGTCTTTCAAGATCTCGAGACCAAGCAAACGATTGAGACTGGCTGTGAAGTAGGAGGCCTTTATTACTATCAGCTTGGAACAACATCTGCTCTGAAGTCTACAACTCAGTGTTTGGAAAATAAGCATCAAGAAATCCTTTTATAGCATTCCCGGTTGGGATATTTATCTTTTCGGTCCTTGAAAATCCCATTTCCTAGTCTCTTCTCTTCTATTTCTCTTGAGTCACTCTAGTGTGAAGTTTGTCAGTTATCCAAACATTGTAGAACTCATTTTTCTGAGTCCATTAATAAAAGTTTGTCTCCGTTCGATCTTGTTCATTCAGATGTGTGGGGGCCCTCTCCTGTGCCTTCTTTGGATGACTATCGATACTTTCTCTCCTTTATTGATGATTACACCCATTGTACATGGCTTTATTTAATGAAAAGTCGGGATGAAGTACCTCGACTCATTCAACATTATTGTAGAATGGTCGAAACTCAATTTCACACAAAAGTGAAGACTCTTCGTTCTGATAACTCACGCGAGTACTTTGCACAGTCTCTAAATACTTTTCTAGAGGATTTAGGAATTCTTCATAAGTCATCTTGTCCCTACACACCACAACAAAATGGAGTGGCTGAAAGAAAGAATCGTCATATCCTTGAAGCAGTCCATGCACTATTATTTCAGCGCCACTTACCCAAATATTTCTGGGTTGATGCTGCCCTTGCAGCTGCCTATATCATCAATCGTTTGCCATCCAAGGATCTCGGGTACCGGTGCCCTCTCTCTTCTTTGTCCTGACACAACATTGTTCTCCCTTGCACCTCGGGTATTTAGCTCCCTTTATTTTATTCATGTTCTTGGTCCCAAGTCCTCTAAGCTTGATCCTCGTTCTATACGAGGAGTTTTTGTTAGATCGTGTTTGTCTTGCTAGAGGGGGGGTGAATTACGTTTCTTCGATTTCTACCTATCACGTTAGCAAACGCAAGCGGAATAACAAACAACGCTAACGCAAACCTATTTACGTGGTTCGGAGATAACGACCCTACTCCATGACAGTCCGTGAGGTGGACGATCCCTCGATCCTTCGGTGGATCACTCCCCGGATGCCCTTCGGCTAGCTCGTGTAGCTCCTTGTGGGTGGAGAAACCTCGCCACAAACTCGGACACACTTCTGAGCACCAAAGATTACTAATGAGCTCTAACTAAACTCATTTCGTCAAGGAATCCCAGCCAAAACCAAGCCCCTTTAAATAGGTCTCTTGGCTGAAAAACCCGCTACCAGGGACTGCCCCAAGGCCAGTCGACTGCCCCAAGACCAGTCGACTACCCCCACTCAAACTCGACCGTTGTAAGCCCAACGTTCAAATTTCTAATCTTACCAGTCGACTGCCCATTAGCAATCGACTGATGTTACTGTGAGGTTTACCAGTCGACTGCCCTACCTAGGTTTCCTTCCCGAGTACAATTCTCTCCGCACTCGACCCCTAGGATTTCCCCGAGTACATTCCCTCAGCACTCGTACTCTCACGACTCAGCTAACTCTTCACCAGCAGCCTCGATTGTTGCCTTCACACCCTCTTCATCTTTGGCTCCCGTCCCTCAGATGCACACGAAAGCCCTCGGCTTGCCTCCATGCCATCCTTCACGCATGCCTCGAAGTCCGCGCCCCTCGACTCATCGTCCCTTCTATCCATGGTCCCTCAGGTGCACACAGGCCCACGGCTTGCCTCTATGCCACCCTTCACCGTACCCGAAGCCGTCCAGCTAAGTCAATATGTGTAACCTACAAACCTGCACACTCATATACACATATTAGAACACAAGGGTAAACCTAACTTAAACCCTTTACCCAAACATCAAAACACATGGTCACTCCGGACCATAGATTGACCCAACAGTTTTTCTAGGGTATTCCACTTGCCAGAAAGGCTACAAGTGCTTTGACCCTATTACTAGGATGAGATATGTTTTGAAGGATGTTACCTTTTTTGAGTCCGAGTCCTATTATTCTTCTCAGCCTCGTCCTCAGGGGGAGAATCTTACCTCTTCCCTTGTACCTCAAGTGGTCCCTTCTCCTATTCACTGGATGTCATGGAAAATAGAAAAGATGCTCCACTACTAGATGCTCCATTACTGGGCTCGCAGTCTTCATAAGAAATTGTTACTTACAAGCGACGAAGACATAAGCAAGGACCTACTACTAATCGGCTAGCTGAATCGGATGCTTTGGCTCCTGATCCCGTGGAGCAGTTATCCTCAGTTGTTGAACCAACCGCACCCCTAAATATAAATGAGATGAACCTTCCGGTTGTCGGTTGCTGTTAGGAAGGGGGTCAGGTCATGTACTCAACATCCTATTATTGGAACGGTGCCGTCGATAGGGGGGGTGAATATTGACCGAAAAATCGTTTTGCGGAAATCGTAAACTTTTCGAATCTTCGTTCTAGACTCAGAGCGTTAGTGCAGCGGAAAATAAACAGAACGAAGAAAACACAACACAGCGCACGCGGGATTTTTACTTGGTTCCCAACCCCCCAGGGTCAGTACATCCAAGGCCTAGGCACAGGAACGCCCATCCACTATTGGTCTCCTTTCCGGACTTTCCGGAGGCGGAGAAACTCGTCTTACAGTGCAGAAGTACAATAAAAAAGATAATAAATTGAATGTGGAATAATAAAAGCAAACCAAAACAATTTATGTAGAAGCCTCGACCGATCTGGACCTCTGAAGTGCCGCGCACTTCCTCCTGGAGCCTCCCGGTCGCAGAACCTCGTCTTCAGCGTTTTGTCGTCAGTCAGAAAGCTTAGAATCGCTCTTGGAAGTTGTGTTTGAAGCTGAGGGGTCGAGGCCCCTTTTATAGGCTTCATACGGGCGCCTGTGATGATGGGGGCGCCCCATAGGACTCGGTCAAACCTTATCCCCGCGCCGAACTCGTCGCAGCTGATAAAACCTTTGACCAGGGCGCCCCGGACCTCTCGGGCGCCTGAATGAAAGCTTATCTCTGCTTTGAACTCGAAACAGTAAATACAGCTTTCAACTTGGGCGTTTGTGTTAGGACCGGGTGCATGTTGACATGGATACGGATTCGTAATTTTAAAAATAATTACGTGCAGCGGAAGAATTAGCATAAATAATTTCTCAAATTATTTTAACCACGTATCTAGCATGCAACCTTATGATGTGTGGACATGATCATAAATTAAAATTTTGCAAAAAGTAAACTAATTTACTCAATACCTCGCGTAACTCGAAGTAAGGGACGAGATCCAACCGTAGCGTCCCTTGGAAGCTCCGCCTCTATTCGCGTCCACGCCGAGTTCTCTTCGGGATGACTTCGCAAATCCACGAGTTTTGTGCCGACGAGAACTACTAGATTCTCTAAAGGCACAACTAGAATATCAAGAGAGAGAGATGGAAACTAACCACCAAGTAACGGAATCAAGATTCCGGGGAAAGGAAGGAGGGAGTCGCGACCCGCTTCTTCTTCTTCTTTGGCACCTTCTTGGTGGATGAGGCTCACGGCAACCCTAGGCGGTGCGCCGGCCCTAGGGGAGGAGAGAGGGCGCCGGCCCTAGGGGAGGAGAGAGGGCGCCGGCCCTAGAGAGAGAAAGGGGCGCCGACCCTAGAGAGAGAGAGGGAGAGAATAAGAGAGAGAGAGAGAGAGCTTGCTACTTTTTCTCTTGATTGGAATTCAAGCCTTGCCTTGGTTCCTTTATATAGTAGCCTCTCCATCGCCAAGTCTCCCTTTTAACGGAATAAATTTTCATAAGAAATTTATCTTATAAATTTTCTTATGAATTATTCCGTTATGCCAAGTTTTATTATAACTAATTTTATAATAAAACAAATACATCTCTCTTTTTAATTATGGAATAAATTTTCATAAAATTTATTATATAAATTTTCTCATCATGGAAAAATCAATTCATAATTGATTTTATAAAAAAAATGAACCATTTAAAGTTTATTTTAATCTCCATAAAAAGAATAAATTTATTATATAAATTTTTCTTTATCATGGAAAAATCAATTCATAATTGATTTTATAAAATAAAATAAACCAATCTATGGTTCATTTTAATTTCCATAAAAGGAATAAATTTATTATATAAATTTTTCTTATCATGGAAAAATCAATTCATAATTGATTTTATAAAATAAAAACAAACCATTTAAAGTTTATTTTAATTTCCATAAAAACAAATTTATTTATCCATAAATTTTATAAAACAAATCGCGCTTGATTTATTTTATAATTTAAACCAAATTAATTGGTTTTCTCTCCTTGTGGTGGCCGGCCAAACTAAAGAGGGTGGGCACCCTCTTTGGCCGGCCACACCAAGCCAAAGCCCTCGCGAATTAAACTCATTTAATTCGCCCAATAAGCCTTCAAAAGACTTAGCCATTTTAAGCTTCCGATGCGCCTTTGATAAATTCAGATTCGACTTATTTCTCTTGATCGGAAAATTCAATTTTCAACTCGTTTTAAATCCCTCGGATTACTCGTAGTACGTGTGACTAAATAGGCTTTCGATTTATGTTGGCCGTCTATAATTCATTAATTATAGAACGATCATGAGTGGCACCTAGTAGTACATCATGATCCCCAATTAATCGAAAGATCAACGGTTGACCTCAGAAATTATTCTGAAACCCTTCAGCAGCTCTAATGAATCGTGCCTCATTCCCTTCACCATCTTATACCCACTTGGTTCAGGACATGGTCTGTGTGTGTCAGTCCCCACTAGGCTGACTACGTCACACCTAGCCCAAGTAATGTCTTTCTCGTCCAACGGATTCTAATTACTCTCATGTTTCCTAGAGATTCATACTCGGAACATGTCATGCTCTGGCCAGAGACTTCGAGTAACAATCCGACGATAGGCCTGGGTATACATCTCCTCGCAAGGAGTGATGAATCCTTTGTAGGCTGTTCAAACATCTTCGGGCACTTCGGCTTATACCCAACCATCCTGGGTCCACACCTCCTTGGAAATGCTTGCTTAAGATGTTAAAGTATAAGTCTCCATGACCAAGATGACTTGAACACCGCAAGTCAAAGGAACATCGCACTTAAGCTACGGTAAGAACTTCACTGACCTGTCTATGTATAGACTACCATGTGAAGTTTTACAGTCAGTCACTCCAATGAACTAGTTCCCTTAACTAGCATCCATGTTTATCTCCGGACATCCCAATGTCACCAGCCAGTGAGAATCAGCTGATTAGAGAATAACTCATGCTAGTCTCAACAGAATTGATAGTGTCCGTTTTTATCAATTCATCGACTAGGGATATTTCAATACTTCACAATTGCACATGTAGAGATAACCACTAGTTGTGATCCCATCACAAATTCTCTTATGCTGTGAGTTGTATTGCGGACATTCAGTAGATGAGTTTAAGATCTCAATCAAATACATAAATATGTATACTCAAATAGTGAATTTTCATTTATTAAAACAAATGTTTACAATCATAAGGCGATTACCTTAGGACACTTCTCTCATATCACTAACAAATGAAATTTATATAAAGAAATTTATATAAAGAGATTTATTTTCACAGTTTGTATCATCCCGGGCGCCTGAATGGAAGCTATTCTTCCTTCTTCACGAAACTTGCCACTTTGTTCTTTGAGCCAGGCGCCCCTATTGATGGGGGCGCCTGGATGCTGTTGGGCGCCCCTATGATGGGGGTGCCTGGCCTCAAGGTTTCCAGCCCAGTTTCTTTCTTGCTTTGTCTTCCAATCTTGGTACCTGCAAGATACACAACTACAAAGCAAATATACACACAATATTAGCCTTAAGGACTTGGTTCTGACTTCGGATTTCCACAAAACCCTAGGTCGAACCGACGCAAGTTCCCACCCCCGAGAACGCGCCTTTCACCTACTCCATCCAGGAGACGGTTGCCACCCAGTCCTTCGGGTGGACTTTTGCTTAGCTTCCGATACTCTCGGATCTCGAGACGTCCGAACCCTGATCCGTCTCTACTTCTGTCCTTAGTCATCGCTCAGTTAAGTTGCTCAGTCCCTCGGACCAAGACTTCGTACCCAAACCCTCGGTCCAGGACTTCGGCGCCCACCCTCGGCCAGGTCTTCTTGCTCAATTTACTCGAACCAGGTCTTCGGTGCCCAGTCCTCGACCAGGACTTCATGCCCACTTCCGAGCAGGTCTTCGATGCCCAGCCCTTTGCCAGGACTTAGTGCTCAATCCATGATCAGGACTTAGTGCCAAATTCTTCGAACCAGGACTTATTGCCTAGGTTTACTAGGACTTTGGTTCATTTTGTTACTCCTCTCTTAACTCCCCTTCCTTTATTTAATGTATCACTGACTTAAGTATATTGTCAAACATTAAAACATTTAGAGGAGGACATCACTGATGCAACTTGCACCAACACCTATCTCTAACCACGTCTCTTATTCTCGTTTGTCTTCTTCATATCATGTCTTTGTTTTCACAGTTATCAAATCATGTCATACCTTCTTCTTATTATGAAGTTGTAAGGGATTCAAGGTGGCTGGAAGCAATGAATGAAGAAATGGAGGCTCTTGATAGAAATGGTACTTGGGAATTAGTTGATCCTCCAAAGGGGAAGAACTTTGTTGGTTCTAAATGGGTCTATACTATCAAGTGTAACTCAGAGGGTGATGTGGTTAGATATAAGGTCATACTTGTTACCAAGGGATTCACTCAAACATATGGGGTGGATTACTTGGAAACCTTCGCTCCAGTTGCAAAGCTAAAATCGGTTAGAGTAATCCTTTCTCTTGCTGCTCAATATGATTGGCTCTATTTCAGCTAGATGTGGAAAATGCTTTTTTGAATGGTGACCTTTCACGAAGAGGTCTACATGTTGCCACTTCCTGGAATCGAAACAAAAGGAAAGGTTTGCAGGCTAAATAAAGCTTTGTATAAACTTAAACATCTCCCAGAGCATGGTTTGATAGGTTCTGCAAAGCCACGATATTGTTTGGCTTTAAATAAGGGAATGCTGATCATACACTCTTTGTGAAAAAGAAAGAGGGCAGAACTACCATTCTCTTGTTTTACGTTGATGATATGATAGTTACGGGTGATGACGAGGTTGAAATCCAGGCTCTTAAGTCTAAGTTAACATCAGAGTTTGAAATTAAAGACTTTGGACTATTGAGGTACTTCCTTGGTATTTAAGTTGCTCGATCTCAAGAGGGAATTTATATATGTCAGAGAAAATATATGTTGAATTTACTCAAGGAGACAGGGAAGTTGGGTTGTCGGCCAGCATCTACTCCTATAGAAGTAAATCATGATCTTACTAGTTCTAATGGGGAGGATCTTACAAGTCTGGAAAAAGGAACGTATCAAAGGTTGGTTGGAAAATTACTCTATTTGTCTATGACTAGACCTGACATCACCTATGCTGTTAGCGTAGTGAGCCAGTACATGCATGCTCCTAAAACTGTACACATGAAGGTCGTTGACAGGATTTTAAGGTACTTAAAGTCATGTCCCGGAAAAGGCTTGTTGTTTAAGGAGGTGGTAATCTGAAAGTGGAATGTTATTCTGATGCAGATTGGGCTGGTTCTAGAGATGATAGAAGATCCACTTCTGGCTATTGCACCTTTTTAGGAGGAAACTTGGTAACTTGGAGAAGTAAGAAACAAAGTGTTTGTGCACGGTCCAGTGCGGAAGCAGAATATCGGGCCATGGCACATGGTCTTGCAGAAATGTTGTGGTTGAGTTTTTGTTGGAAGACATGGGATTAAAGGCTGAATTACCACTCAGGCTGTATTGCGACAACAAGGCTGCAATCAATATTGCAAATAATCCAGTACAACATGACCGGACTAAACACATCGAGATTGATCGCCACTTTATTCGGGAGAGACTTGATTCTGGAGAACTATGTTTGCCTTATGTCAAATCTGAGAACCAACTTGCTGATATGTTTAC
>JAGFNQ010005733.1:327839-377864 GCA_024364735.1 Boesenbergia rotunda
GATCAGCCAGTATGCACCTTTTATACGACATATGGAAGCTGCAAGTTCGGCACAAGTTGCAAATATGATCATCCACTCATTGGTTATTATGGTTATACTCTACCGTCTTTCTCATATACCGATCCTAACATAGCATTTCCCCATGAAAAGAGTTCGCAAATTGTATGGACAGAAGAAAAGCCCTCCCAAGCATCAAAAACACCCGATCAGTTCGCTAAATCTGAAACAATGAATGGACAGCACAATCTGGAAAATCATGAGCATGGAAATACTTCGGCGCACCTACCATCAAACACTGAACCACCAGAAGATTCCCCATGATAAACAAATGTTTAAGGCTAACCACTCATCTGGCTTCTAGTCTGGTCATTGTTCCAAGATGGAGATTTTGGATCTTCTGCTCCATAGCACTATCATTTATTGCCTGTCTTTGAGCTTGGTTGAGGCACGATCTTTTGTGACGGGATGAATGGCAGCAGTGTTATAAGTTAATGATTTTTTGTTTCACAAATTTGTCGAAAACTAAACCTTTCTGTTGTACTATTTTGAATTCTGTTTCCAGTTTCGACTGGTAAAGCAGGTCTCTCAGAATAAAGGTGACTCAAAATTTGGCTCGTCTCTCCGATGGCCTTTGTATCTGGATCATTTTTGCTCCCCTATATCATTTTGTAGCTCTGTTTAGTGGGGTTTTTTCTTATGGCAAAAATTCATGAAAAATATTTGATTTCTCTATGTAAAGCCTTCTATTTTCTGCAGAATATTTCGACTTTAGAAACCTCACAGAATATAGAACATTGCTAAGTTGAACCCTACAAGGTAAGCACCTCGAAAAACATTGCTTTACATTTTTATTCAATTGGATAACACAAGGGAAAACTTTCCTTCATGAGTAAGGTGACAAAACAACTAAGATTGACCCTTCTTCAAGGAAAGAAACTACATCATTGTGGAGCAGTTAATGCAACTGAATACTAGCACTTGCCTTTGAGCTCCTCCATTTGAGACGCAGGGACATTGAAACAGTCAATATTGCACAAGCTAACCGACTTTATCATCCCTCCAATCCTGCCACCATTTCAAAAAAAACAATGACAATGAATGCACATTTCCGCAAATATAAACACGTCGACGAGAAAAGAGATGAGGTTTATCAAACCGATCAAAGCTCTTCCTTGGTTTTTCTTGCTGATCCACACTAATTCTTGCTTTTTCAGTGACTTCAAAGCTCTTTCTTGATTTCTTCTTCTTATCCGTG
The DNA here is from genome assembly GCA_024364735.1 of Boesenbergia rotunda. Lineage (NCBI taxonomy): Eukaryota > Viridiplantae > Streptophyta > Magnoliopsida > Zingiberales > Zingiberaceae > Boesenbergia > Boesenbergia rotunda. The sequence continues at coordinate 329,095 of JAGFNQ010005733.1, forward strand.
CTCACTCTCAGTTTATCTCGCCTATCAGTACTATTCCTACCCTTCTCTCTACAATCAGTACTTGCCCTTGGTTTTTCCCTCCCATCCAAGCTTTTTCTATGGAGATCAAAGTGATCAGAACCTGTAGTATGAGGACCCTGCAGAAGTGATCTCTCAGCAGGTGCAGTTTCAGCCGGAGGTATCTTTTGGATTGCTGATATGAATTTCTTAAGATGTCTTATGTATTCTGGGTACAATTCCAAATTACAGTGATCCCCTCCCTTGATCCATAAAGGTTCTATTTTCTTTGCAGAGCTCCCAAAGGCGTTTTCCATGGGATGTATCCACGACGTCGTCAGCCATTCCCTGCAAAAATTGAGAGGAGGGCCTTTTTTAAGCAAGAAAGAGTACACGTAATAGATTTGGATGGTTTAGAAGTCTTTACAAGGTACATCTTAGGCAGAATGTAAATGTAGTACCACATCAACTGCGGCCGACAGAAAATCTAGAGGAAGGAATTTGGTTCTTGAATCAATTCAGAAGTAGCAGGACCAAATATAGATTGAAACGATTCTTGCTCGGATGGACTAACATAGTACTAAGTCCTTTATTGGTAAGTGTACACAGAAGGCACTTCGGTAATCACAAGAATTATGATGACAAACAATTTGAGTTAAGTTATTTTATCTAGCAACAGTTGGATACTAGAAGTTCCAACAGTCTGTGCAGATCCAAAAAGGCGTAAAGAATATGTTCAGTCAGTCTCATATCAAAGATTATTGTCATACTATCCCGTTTGTTTTCGATAAGTGGCTTATCTAGAGCTTCTCAGAAATCATGCAGATTACTCTGAGAAGTCTACTTACATGTATAACCAACACTGGACATCGAACTGAAGGAATTTTATCAATGTTCTGCACAACATCAGCATATCATCCATCATGTCAGCTAATATCAGAAGGAAATTTAAAAGGAAGAATTAATAGAAAAGAAACAAGGACCTTATATATATCGAACCAGTAAGTATGCTTCACAGGATACATGACCCGCAAACCAGACAAAATCGGGCTGTGGAGCACAACAGCTCGCAAGTTCGGTAAATGAGTAGCCAATTCCAGTGTAGGTCCGCTACCGACTGATTGGCCATAAAGAATAACATTCTCTGTATGAGTTTCATATGTCGTTTCAAGACACCGATAAGCAGCTTCTATATCTGCATAAGTATTTTGCTCACTTGGCTGCAAACACAGGGACAAGTGAATTGCGCTATAATATCTTTCAAAGATGGCCAAGAAAGCATTAGCTACTCTCCTACCTTTCCAGAAGATTGTCCATACCCTGAATAATCATACCTGGAGAGAAATATTCCACATAATAAATAGATTGATACCATACTCATATATGAATATCAACACCAAAGCACAAGTATAACAATAGATAAGCGGCAATCACACTCTTAAACAAGTGTTTCCAATGAATATGAGGATTATGGCATGCTCATATATGAATACTAACTACTGGATCCAATGAACATATCTTAAACAAGTATTGTTTAAGTGAAAAAAAAACATTGTTTTAGTATTAGTCAACATTCTCTAACACATATCTTCATTCTCTAGGTTGTTGCATTGAATGTTTGTCCTTACTTAAATTACATTGCAAAAACCTTGTCCAGTGAAATTGGAGCCTGATATAATTACAGGATTTCTTTGTCAGCTCATCATTCGGTGTATGCAAAATTCTATCACTTTCAATATGAATGGTTCCAGATCGGTGATTTGAAGATTATTTGTTTGTTTGTTAGTTTCTCCAACTGTTGACAAGTTTAGGCCATTGATCCGAATATGAAATAAAGTGCTACAGTAGATTCTACAGGAAAGTGAAGAGTGGACAGAAAAATTACGTAAACCTTGGCCTTGCAAGGAAGAAAGGGCAAGTATGTTCTAACCACAGAATTCGAAAATTGAAATCAAAGAGGTTTGTCAATCAAACAAGTTTGCTGCAGAATTCGAGATCAAATTCATCAATATTCAAGATAGAAATCCCGGCGAAAGAGAAAAAGGTCAAGAATTAAGCGAAAGGCCAGTTCGCTCACCCCATGAGATTGACGCAGAGATGTTCGCTGAGCTCGCAGAAGAGTTCGTACATCTGCCCGAGGTCGGCGGCGTTGCCGTGGGAGTAGAGTACGGTGAGACTCGCGGCGGGGTTCTTCACGTACATGGCGACGATCTCCGTCCGCCTCCGCGTCCGCAGCCGCCGGACCTCCACGTTCTCGCGCGGCGGCACCCCCGTCATCTCCACCCGCCCCGCCGCCTCGTCGGCGACCACCACGCCGTACGAGGGAGGGCTAGGCGGGAAGAATGCCAACTTAGCCGCCAACGACGACGTGACCCCGCCCATCTCCAGACCCCGGAGGGCAGTAAAGGTCCGACCTTCCCGCTCCTCTCCTCACCGATACCTCTCGGATCGGCGGATTTCGACAGCAAATGGATTCGAAAAAAGTGATTTTGAGCGCAGTCGCAGACGAGAGCGAAGGCGGCGGGATTGGAATGGAGGGAAAGATCCCGCCTGCTTTACAGATTCGGGCGACGTCGATCAAGGAAGGAAGAAGGAGCGCAGGGGGCGGCGACAGAGCAATGAACGCATTTATTTATATTTAAATTGGATTTAAAAAATAGGGGGAGTGCATTTTTTTAAAAAAGAAAAATAAATAAGAAAAGAGAAAAAAGAGAAAATATACTTCATTAATTTTTTAACATTTTTTTTTATTAAAACAACAATTCCCAGTTCAATAAGAATTTTTTTTTAAGCTCTAGAACTTTTATTTTCTTTCAAAATCATAAATATATATAAATATTATATTATACATCTATCCGTGAATAACTAATATTATTTTCTCACAAATAGGAATGCTGCGTAACATTTCTTTTTTATTTTACATACGACATATTAATTAAGTAATATGAAATCATATATAGTTCTATAAATCTTGATTTTAATTTATCAAGAAATAATAGCTAACTGTAGCCACTTTTAAAAAGATTTTTAAAAGAAATAATCTAAAAAATATATTGTAAGTTTAGTTTCCATATGTTTGAATTATTGTAACCAACAAAATCGTGTTGTCTTTCCTTGGATAAAAAACAAAAAATGTTGTCTTATTATGAAAAAAGATTTTGAGTGATTTCCTGATATTTAAATGGTAATTTGCTTATTAAGGAAAATTTTCTGTAGTTTATCCTTTTGTATGCCGTATCTTTAGAAACATATCACTAATTTTCAATAAGAAATATGTTAATTGATTCTTTTTTAAAAAATATATTATATATGTGACGAGTATATACTTTTGATTTCTTAATCAATATAAAAATATAACAAGTTTTTAATGTCTTTTTTTCACATAACAATATTTGTCATCTTTATTAAATCCTTTGATGATTAAGCACGGCATGTTAATAATTTTTACTAATTAAATTGTCTTAAATTTTACTTCTTTTAATTTTATTAACAAATTATGAAGTTGTCAAATCAATATAGGTGAGAGGTAGTATTTATCAAAATGTGATATTCAATGTGTTAAATTGGAATATGACATATTTATCAAAATAAATAAATAAATAAAATATGTGATGGATTTATTAAAAATAAAAATTATCCTTCCCTATCATTATACAGATTCTTATATAATTAGCTCTACCAAAAACCATAAAGCCTAGCAATTTTTTTTATATTAATAGAAGTTGTGGAAAATTCCAATATATTTGACAACCACCATATCTTATGATTGTCAATAAATCCTGCAACGAGAGATTGCATGGATTTACTGTCATAACTTTAAATGATTAATCAGTTAAGGTAATATCGAATTTAAAAAAACCGGTTCAGTCCCACGGAACTATCATGACTCTAAACATTCACAATGAAGCACTTTTGATCCCTTGAAGTTGATCTAACCATAAATTATTTTAAAATTCCTAACCACGTCCTAAAATTTATCTTCAATTCCTATGTCAAAAAAATTTTATTCCAACTTCTTGTATATAAATGTTTATTTACTTTAGTTCCCTAATGGATATTAATTTATCTAATTGTCCTTGATTTTTATAGGTAAAAAAGTCCAAAGAAAAATATAATTACTTATAAATACAACACATTTAAACTAAAACTTAGTATATTTTTTATCAAATTGAGCACAACTCTTTTTTCGCCTGATCAATCGATTGGTCAATCGATTCAGTCTAAGCCAATTGGTCAGGCGGAAAAAGTGTCGTACTAAATTTGATAGAAAATATATTAAATTTTCTTAGATAGTACTGAATTTAAGAGGAATTATACTTACTTTTACACCTTTTCACCTATAAAAAATGAGGATTCTCTTCCCTCTTGACAAACCCAACTGATCGATTACTTATCTTATTCTCAGTCGATCAGAGTTGCCCAATCACAATTGAGTCCTCCTAAGCTAATTGATTGGTACGAGATGTTGAGAGTTGAATACTTGATTTTATTAATGAGATGTGTGGTATATAAATATCAAAATATCTAAATATTAGGAAACAAATAAATTAGAAAGTTAAGGAAACAAATATTTTCTAAAGAGAATATTACAAAACTATGAAACAAATAAACTAGAAAGTTAAGAAAATAAATATTATCTAATAAAGAGAATATTATAATACTAGGAAACAAATAAATCAGAAAGTTAAGGAAACAAATATTCTCTAATAAAGAGACTAATATTCCCTAATATGCCCCCTCAAGATGGTATCCCAGCGATGACACCAATCTTGTTGCAAATAGTTAACAGTCGAGGTCGAGAAAGTGACTTGGTGAGTGCATCGGCCAACTAATCGACAGTAGAAATATGAGTAACTCGTAATTCAGAAGACTATACCAGATCACAAATAAAATGATAATCAATAGCCAGAGATGCTTCATTCAATAGTGAAAAACAGGATTAGTTGAAAGATACGTGGCACCCAATTATCTATGAAAAGCACAAAAGGTGTGATAACCGGAATAAGCAATTCTATCAAAAGTGATTTAATCCATTGAAGCTCAGATGCCGTAGAGGATATGGTGCGATATTCGGCCACAGTTGAAGAGCGTGTAACTGTGCACTTCTTGGTAGATTTTTAGGAAACTGGATTAGCACCCAGAAAAATAATAAATGCACCTGTAGAATATCGATCATCCGGATATCCTGCCTAGTCCGCATCAGAAAAACCATGAAGAGTGAGAGGTGTATCTGCAAGTAGACGAATGCCAAGATCCTTAATACGATTGAGATATCGAAGCAGACGTTTCACAGTGCTCCAGTGCATCTCGGAAGGGGCATGCATAAATTGTGAAAGCTTATTAACCCTAAAAGAAATATCAGGACGAGTCACACGAAGATGTTGTAAACTACCAACTACCTTTAGGAACTTAGTTGCATCAAAAGACAGAAACCCATCATGCAAAGTAAGAGTAATATGAGAGAAAACTAGCTTGGAGGCAAGCATGTTGTGTTTAGAGAGAAAATTAGTAATATACTTTTGTTGAGATAGAGAAAGACCTTTTGAAGTTGTGCAAACCTCAACTCTATAGAAGAAGAAAAGAGCCCTAAGATCCTTAGTTACAAATTTGACATCAAGTTTATATATTATGTCATCAACAATAGAAACATCACTACCTGTAATGATTAAATCATCCACGTATATAAGGAAATAGATAACAGTGCTATCTCGATGATAAACAAATAAGAAGGTATCAGTCCGAAAGGCAATAAAGCCAAGAGAAATTAAGAAGGCGTGAAGCTCCAAATACCAGGCGCGCAGAGCCTGCTTCAAGCCATATAGTCCCTTATGTAAACAACATATATGATCTAGAAATTCAGCATTGCACATACTTAAAAGTTGTGTCATATAAACCTCCTCTGTAAGACATCTTTGAGAAACGCATTGCTGACATCAAGTTGGGAAAGATACCACTCCCAATTTACAGTCAGACTAAGAACAATATGAATGGTTACTAGATTAATAATAGGGCTAAATGTATCATGAAAGTTAACACTGGAACGCTGATGAAAACCCTTGGTAACAAGGCGAGCTTTATACCGATCAACAAAACCATCAAGATTATGCTTAATGCGAAACACTCACTTGTTACCCATAAGATTCTGATCTGACGAAGGTGGGACAAGAGTCCAAGTTTGATTATGGAGAAGAGCATCATACTCTTCGTTCATGACCTTTATCCAGTTCGGATCTTTGAGCGCCTGCATGATAGATGATGGTTCACAAGGCTATGAAATGCTAGTATGAAGGATATACTTTGAGTTGGGTTTGCATATTGTATTTTTTGAGCGAGTTTGCATGGATGTTGGTTTTGGGAAGTGCGAGGGGAAGAGGGAGGCAATGGGCTAGAAGGTTGGGCGCCACCAGGCAGCGTGAACGACGGTGATGGCGACGGTGAAGGAGTTAGCTTCGAGCGGCTACAACAAGTGGTAGGTTGCGATACTAGTGTCAGAGGGTCCCATAAAAGTATCGGTGCAGCAGAAAGCTCAGAGTCGGTGTTTATTACTGTGGAATACAGGGAGGAGGTGTCAGCAAATGGGAAAACATGCTCAATAAACTTAAGATGATGACATACAAAGAGTTTTTTTTGAGTGTGAGATCATAGTACCGGAAGATACTCTGAGTGAGAAAATAACCAAGAAAGATATAGGAGCATGACTTGGGATTAAGCTTGTGGCGAGAGTAGGAACACAACCATGGAAAGCACAAACATCCGAAGACACGAAGTTTTGAAAGATCAGGGGCGGCGGTGAACAATTTTTCAAAGGAGGACACGTGAGAGGGACCGGCCATAGGCATGCAGTTACTTAAATAGACAATCGCAGCAAAGGCAAAAGGCCAGAAAGTGAGTGGAATAGACGCTTTATGCAACAGAGTGAGGCCAGTTTCGACTATGTGACGATGACAACATTCAGAGTATTCATTATGTTCAGGAGTATGTGGAAGAGTTGTAAGATGACTAATACCATGAGTACTAAGAAAGGAGCAAAGTGTTAAAAATTCACCCCTATTATCAGTGAAGAGAGTTTTGATAGTTATTGAAAACCAATTTTCAACAAGAGTTTTGAACGCAATAAAGGTGAAGTATGTTGGCGTTACAGGGCGTTACAGGCGTTACAAGCTTTGATTTTGAAACGTTGACAATCAATAGCATTGAATACCTCCATTGATGGAGGTAGAAGAAACGCCTGATTCTTCCTATAAATTGGCATCCAAATTGCAATCCAAGGAGAGGGACACGAAGAAGGAATCGGAGCTTCGAATCTGAGGGATTTGGTTTGTGGCTAGTTGGGATCGGTCCGGTGACGTTCTCTCGACAGCGAGCAGAAGAAGAAAAGGAAGAAGAAGATCAAATCGCTGTAAGTCTAAAATGGTTTTCTTTCAAGTAGATCTCATGCTCAGAGACCAACAATGGTATCAGAGCTGTTGTTAGAGCATGAAAATATTTTTTTTTACCTGTGTAATGAAATTCCCTGGATGAAATCGCTTGAAATCGCCACTGAGCTCTCGGCGTTTTCATCCCCTGGCCGACGATCGCATCACGCGCGGAAGGCGCTCCGTCGCCGTCGGCTGGATGCGTCGATGGAGGCAACCATGGCGTTGGTGATGGTGAAAAAAAATTCGGCTGAGGGAAGAAGAAGAGGCGGCTGAGGGAAGAAGAAGAAGTTGTGCGTTAAGATTAGGTTTTGGAAAGTTGATTTGATTAAAAAAAAAATCCGAAACCTATTCTACAGCTGCAAAAAGCAGATGCCACGCTGCTGCCCAAGGGAGGATCGAACCACCGACCTCCCTGCGAAGGCAAAGAGCCTCAACCAGAAATTTTATTCGGTAACTTGTTTAGATTTGGTTCAATTTATTTAAATTAGATTCTAGTTTAGTTTTAAAATGATTAAGTTGGTCAAATCGGTTTTGGTTTAAACCATTAGTTAATTTAACCAAACTATTTTGATCAAATAATCTGAACTAAACAGAATGATTTAATTATTATGTTGAACCTCAAATTTAAATAGGCTTAATTGTAGCTACAAACAAAAAAAAAAGGAAACTTATATGCCTTTATCTATTTGTGTTGTGAATTGAATTGAACCAGTTTTGTTACTGGTTTGTCGGTTTTGTACTGACATTGTGTATTTCAATTCCAGATGTCGAGATTTATTACCACAATGACTCGTCGAGATGTGCGACGGAATCATTTGAGGGAACAGATAGAGGAGATTGACTACCTCCCACATCTAGGCATCCTAGGGCATATGGGAAGGCTTGATCGTCTATTTTGGAAACTCGAACAGGAAGAGTTCCCTGTCCTAGATAACTACCGGATCGGGGCATTGATTAGTTCATTGTCGAGGCGTGCTGAAGTAGCTGCAAGATGTATTTGGGAATGCTACGAAGGACGTATCTCATATACCGAGCTGTGTAGAGAACTACTTCGCCAGAATTTTTCAGAAGAGGATCTGGAAGATTCTGAGGACGATCTGGAAGAGGATCTGGAAGATTCTGAGGACGATATGGAAGAGGATCTGAAAGATTCTGAGGACGATCTGGAAGAGGATCCTGAAGAATTTGAAGAGGATCCAGAGATGGATCTGATTGTAGAATTCGAGGGGGATCCTGAGGAAATCGAGTGGGATCCAATTGAAGATTCTAAGGAGGACCCAGAGGAAGATCCTGAAATGTTCGAGGAAGATCCCGAAATGTTCGAAGATGATCCCGAAATGCCTGGGGAAAACCCTGAAATATTTGAGGAAGATCCTGAAATATTTGAGGAAGATCCGATAGAATCTGTGGAAGATCCCGAGTCTGATCAGACTGGCCGATTAGAGATGAACGAGAGAGTGATAGTCACTGCCATAATATTTTTTATTATGGGAATGATGTCAACTTATCTAGTTCATTGAATTTTGTTTGTTGTACCTACTTATTAAGCCTATTAAATAAAGTTATGTTATGTGTTAACTGACTTGTCAATGATTAGTTCATTTATATGATTAGTTCATATTCAAGACAAATGATTAGTTCATTTAATGGGATGTATGTAATATAATTGATTGATGTTAATTAGATTGGATAATGCGAATGATGAGTGAAAACGTAGTTATCACTTGATTTCGTAATCCAAGCCAAGTTTACATTGAGTCAATCAAAAATCATGTATAAATGATATACACTGAATTAATGAATAATATGTTTATTTATGATAGATCATGGCAACTAAGAACATCATAGCTGAACTGAACAAGGGAGAGAAATTGTATGGAGACAACTATAAAATATGACATCTCAAGATACAATATGTTCTTGAGGAACAAGAAGTTCTGGAGGCTGTAAATCATTTTATGGTAGAACCTGCTGTTGGTTCAACTGCACAATACAGACTTGATCTTGATGCCTATAGGGCATGGAAGAAAAAGGACTCCACTGCAAAGGGGATATTGATTAGTTCAATGGTAGATGACCTGGTATTTAAGTATGAGCCACTACCATCAGCTCATACTGTCTGGGTTGCCCTGAAAGAGAAATACAGCGGAGTTAGTATTAGCAAGCTTCGTCAACTGATAATTAAGTTTGACAGTTGTAAAAAGCGCTCGAATGTGACAATGACCCAACATCTGAGAGAAATGGGTAATATGATTCAGGAGCTTAAGACTGCTGGTCATGAGTTGACCGACGAACAACAGGTTCAAGCAGTTATTCGTTCCCTTCCTGATTCTTGGGAAACAATGAAGCAGAACCTTACTCACAGTGAGAGTATCAAGACTTTCATTGATGTCTCACGCCATATTGAACTAGAGGCGGAGAGAATAGAATCTGCAAGGATTTCTGAGCAAGCTTTTGTAGCTGAAGGTTCGGGATCCAAGAATAAGAAAAAATGGTTTAAGAAAGGAAAGGGAAAGGGAAAAGAAGCTGGTGCTACTACTGTGCAAGACCCAATCAAGAAGAAAGGAAAGAAGAATGGAAAGAAACCTAAAGGCAAGCTAACTTGCTACAACTATGGCAAGAAGGGTCATTTTGCTCGGGAGTGTACTGAGCCGAAAAAGGTAAATCCATGTTTGTCTTCTTTTCATGAACTTTATGTTGCTAGTTCGGTGTTGTTAGCTGACTCTTATCCTTTGTGGATTATAGATTCAGGAGCAACGAACCATGTAGCTCGTGATCGAGCTACGTACGTGGAGTACCGTCGCATACCAGCTGGCAATAAGTGGATATATGTGGGAAACAATGCAAGAATTGAAGTCAAAGGAATTGGCACTTGTAAACTCAACCTTCATGGTGGGCGTACATTGTTTCTGCATGATGTCCTGTATGCTCCTGAGATTCGACGGAATTTGGTTTCTGTGAATTGTCTTCTTGAATTGGGTTATTGTATGAATTTTTACAGTCATCGTGTAGAACTTAAAATTGACTCTGTGTTAATTAGATATGGTTTTATATCAAACGGTTTCATGGTTCTTGATGTAGAACCAGATGTTAATTGTGGAAATGATGGTTGTTTTTCAAACATTGCTCTTACTAGTGATGCTGATGTTAATGATAAAGTTTGGCATGCTAGATTGGGACATATAGGACAAGAAAGAATGAATAGATTAGCAAGAGAGGGTCTGCTCGACACTCGTGCTAAAATTGACTTGTCTATATGTGAGCATTGTCTTGCTGGAAAAGCAACTAGGAAACCGTTTGGTAAGGCTATTAGGGCTGATTCACCATTGCAATTGATTCATTCGGATATTTGTGGTCCGATGAACATGAAGGCTAGAAATGGTAGTTCATATTTCATTACATTTATTGATGATTTCACGCATTTTGGTCACGTGTATTTGATTTCTCATAAATCTGAAGCATTAGATTGCTTTAATCGTTATTTGAACGAAGTTGAGAATCAATTGGAACGTAAGGTTAAAACCTTACGCACTGACCGTGGAGGTGAATACTTGTCTGATCAGTTCAAGACAATATGTAATGAGAAAGGGATTATTAGACAATTAACTATCCCTGGAACTCTACAGCAAAATGGAGTTGCTGAAAGAAGAAATCGAACTCTTCTTGAAATGGTTAGGTCGATGATGGCTCAAGATAATTTGCCTATTTCCTATTGGGGAGATGCATTATTGGCTGCAACCTACATACTTAACCAGGTGCCTTCTAAATCTGTTCCATCTACTCCATATGAACTTTGGACAGGCAGAAAACCAGATTTGAGTAATCTGAGACCATGGGGGTCAGCTGCTTATATTCATGACAAGACTCACAAATATGGAAAATTAGGACCCAGAGGTAAGAAGTGTATTTTTGTAAGATATTCTGATACCTCTAAGGGTTATGTCTTTATTGGTGAGCAGCAAGATGGAACCATCTCTGAAATTGAGTCAAGAGATGCTACTTTTCTCGAAACTGAGTTCCCAACGAGAGGTGAGGTTGATAAATTAACTCCTCTATTTGCAGTAGAGGAGGAGGATATTGTTCCTCCGTTAACAGATCAGGAATCACAGGGGATACCTGAATCTAGTCAACCTAGTGGGAGTAAATTGCCTATAAGTGAATTAGTTTCTCAACAGTCAAACCTGCGAAGAAGTAATCGTAAGATTATTCCTCGGAGAAGGTTTGACATTGAAAATGAGGCATTAATGATTCTCCCAGTTGACGATGAAGAACCTCGAACGGTTGAGGAAGCATTGAAATGCTCAGTTAGAGAAAAATGGAGAATTGCAATGGATGAAGAAATGGAGTCTATGAGAAAGAATCAGGTTTGGGATTTAGTCGATCTTCCTCCAGGCCGAAGGGCTATTGGGAATAAATGGATTCTCAAAATCAAGAGGAAGGCAGATGGATCGATTAATAAATACAAAGCTCGTTTGGTTGCAAAAGGATATACCCAAATGGAGGGTATTGATTTTGAAGAGACATTTTCCCCTGTTGTGAAGTTTGTGTCAATACGTGTCATTTTAGCTATAGTAGCACATTATGACTTGGAATTACATCAGATGGATGTAAAAACGGCTTTCCTTAATGGTAATCTTGACGAGGAAATCTATATGGCACAACCAGAAGGTTATATTGCTGATGGCCAAGAGGAAAAAGTATGTAGACTTAAAAAGTCTATATATGGGCTAAAGCAAGCGTCGAGACAATGGAACATAAGATTCAATGAAGTCATTTTATCTTATGGTTTCGAAATGATCAATGAGGATCATTGTGTTTACCTAAGAAAGGATAAAGGAAAGTTGGTCATTTTATCATTATATGTTGATGATATGCTGATAGCTGGAAATGACTTAAAAGTTGTGATTGAGGTCAAGTCTTGGCTTTCATCACAATTTGACATAATTGACATGGGAGAAGCTGAGTATATCTTAGGAGTACGGATCATTCGTGATCGATCAAAAAGACTTTTGGGTTTGTCCCAAGAAGCTTATATTACTAAGATACTACAACACTTCAATATGTTTGATTGCAACGTTGAACAAACACCTACAGCGAAAGGTGTTGTTTTGAGCAAAAGTATGTCTCCCAAGACTCCTGAAGAGATAGCCGAGATGAAGAAAAGACCATATGCTAGTGCCATTGGTAGTTTGATGTACACTATGTTGTGTACTCGCCCTGATATAAGCTATGCTGTTGGCTTAGTTAGTCGTTTCCAGTCAAACCCAGGATCGAGACACTGGAAAGCGGTAAAAAGGATATTCAGATATCTCAAAGGAACGACAGATTATTGTCTCTGCTTCCGAGGATCAAAACTGAGCTTGAAGGGCTACGCAGATGCAGATTGGGCAGGGGACCTTGACGATAGAAAATCCACATCTGGCTATATTTTTTTGCTGAATGGAGGTGTCATTTCATGGAACAGCAAGAAACAGGCTTGTGTAGCACTGTCGACAATGGAGGCTGAGTATGTGGCTTGTGCAGCGGCTGTACAAGAAGCTGTCTGGTTGATAAGGTTCCTAAAGCATCTGAAGATTGTTGAGGACAGTGGGAGCCCTGTTACAGTGTGTTGTGACAATCAAGCTGCTATAGCTTTTTCCAAGGATCCTAAATATCACAGCAAAGGCAAGAATATAGAAATTAAATACAATTTTGTAAGGGATATTGTTGACAAGAAAAAGATAATTCTTGAGTACATCCCTACCCGAGCAATGCTTGTAGATCCTTTTACTAAGCCGTTGACTAAAGAGTCGTTTTATGAACATATGAAGTCTTTGGGACTACGCAAGTTGTAACAAATTGTAAAGACTATTATTTAAATGAAATGTCATGATCTATTCAGTGTAAATGTATTTGTTACATTTGGTAAAAGTCTCGATGAGTATGTTGGCAGGCTAAGATTGGTCCTCTCACATGGACAATCGTCTCTATTTGTTGAGTATAAATAGAGGTAAGACCATTACTTATGAGACAGCTTATGTAGCTGTGAAGAGAGACATACTCATAAGTTGAGGTCGCCTTGATTTTGTATCAAGGTGAGATCATTTATGTAATGATCATAGTAAATGCACCCACCATTTACTAAACCTGTTTAAAGCCAGATTGAAATTCATAAGTTGAATTCGGATTAGACGTTAGGTATGTCTAGATCCAAATCTGTACGATGTTAAATATTTGAGAAAAACATGCACTCTTTTTGGCAAAGAGAAAAACATCGTAGCATGTGATTCATACCACATGTGCTATAGCGACAATAAGGGTAGTAGGAGAATGGATCCCTGCTTCTCTACTATGTGAGACCCTTGAGATTATCAGTTAATCTCAATCTTACCCTAAGTGACTATTTAACTGTCTACTTGAAGTTTTAATCAGTGTTTGCTACTTTAGTGTGTGTCCTATTGACTATGGATGATTCGGTCTATGGAGCATAACTAGGAAAGCAACTGATTAGAATGAATAGATTCTAGCTGAAAAGGAAGATTAAAATTGGTTTACATCTGTAATATTTATTCACTGGTTGACCAGTTACATTTTTTGTTAAGTACTTGAAAATGTGATTGTGAATAAAAGTATTGATTTGAGATGTCAAACATGCTCTTGACATAGATGTCATATGAGGGATTAGAGATGTTCATATTGATGTAAATATTTAATCTGGGGTAATGGCAAGTTATTGATGTCTCTGATTCATTCTATAGAGCAGCTAAGTTAAGTGTAACAACTTTCTTAGCATTTATTGCTCAGTGTGCTTGCTGTCGCACGAACCATTTTCCCTGAAGTATGAGTTGAATGCTCCTATATGGTCTTTGTGACTTCCTTACATAGTCTTAGTGACTAGATGACCTATATGGATAGAATTGGACGAGTGAGAGATGTTGGCGTTACAGGCGTTACAAGCTTTAATTTTGAAACGTTGAAACGTTGACAATCAATAACATTGAATACCTCCATTGATGGAGGTAGAAGAAACGCCTGATTCTTCCTATAAATTGGCGTCAAAATTGCAATCCAAGGAGAGGGACACGAAGAAGGAATCGGAGCTTCGAATCTGAGGGATTTGGTTTGTGGCTAGTTGGGATCGGTCCGGTGACGTTCTCTCGACAGCGAGCAGAAGAAGAAAAGGAAGAAGAAGATCAAATCGCTGTAAGTCTAAAATGGTTTTCTTTCAAGTAGATCTCATGCTTAGAGACCAACAAAGTATACATTCGATTTTTTATGAAAAGGATAAAGGCATATACACTTTGTAAAATGATCAACGAAGATAACATAATATCTTAGCCTATCAAATGACGAAATAGAAGATGCCCATACATCAGAAAAGATAATATCCAAAGGAGCACGGGACGAAAAACTAGATTTATGAAAAGACAGTTTATGATTTTTATTAATATTGCATGAAGTGCAAAAGAATTAGACAAAGTATCCGTAAAAAATGAAAGACCCAAGGAAGACAAAGACTGTGGCAAAATACCTAATGGCGGATGACCTATACGACTATGTTAGAAGGATATAGATGACGAGATATATGTAGAAAGGATGGAAGCAAACGATAGCTTAGACGCAGATTTCAGTGAGTAATGTACACCATCTATACGGGCCCCGCTGACTAATATCGCCCTTGTACGATCATCCAACACCTGGAAATATGAATCAAAGAAAAGAAATTTAATGGAATTAGTAGCATAGAGTGTTGCGATAGAAATCAAATTTTTTGGCATAAAGAGCACATATAAAACATTGGAGAAATTAAAGGGAAATATGAAGTTGAAAAAGAAAAAGAATCAGTGTGGGTAATAGGCAATCCAGAACCATCATTAATAATAACGCTATCGATCCCAGAGTACGACCATGCAACGAAAGAGTAGCGAGGTTAGTAGTGACATGATGTGAGGCATCAGAGTCAACCACCCATTCCTGAGGATCAGACTAAGGGGTAGAATAAATGGCAGTGTGAGCACATAGTGTACTGTATGAGATACGCAGAGCATGCGGCGGAGCCAGTGGAAGCAAGGCTAGCATTGAGGCAGACATATAACCCCACTGACGAGCAGAGTGACTTGTGATACCACAGATCTGGCAACGCCCAAGGTAGCGATTGAGACCGGATGTAGCCAACTACGTAGGCAAGGGTGCATGCAACACTGGGCAGAAGGGCGCGGCTGATAGGACATTATCAAAAGTCGGCTGGTGATGTCGTCGTTGGCGACCATTGTGGGCGGTGACTAGGGTTTGTATAGAGAAGAAAGAAGAAAAGAATAAAAAAATTATTGTTAAGCTTATCGTTCTGATACCATATTGAGAGTTGAATACTTGATTTTATTAATGAGATGTGTGGTATATAAATATCAAAACATCTAAATATTAAGAAACAAATAAATCAGAAAGTTAAGAAAACAAATATTCTCTAATAAAAAGAATATTACAAAACTAGGAAACAAATAAATTAGAAAACTAAGGAAATAAATATTCTCTAATAAAGAGAATATTATAATACTAGTAAACAAATAAACCAGAAAGTTAAGGAAATAAATATTCTCTAATAAAGAGAATAATATTCCTCATATGAGCTCCCAATCGATTAGTCAGGTTAAAAAAGAGGCATGCTCAATTTGATAAAAAAAATACTATATTCTTTTTAAATACTGAATTTAGGAGGAATTATATTTTATTTTAGATTTTTTACCCAAACAAATGAGAATAATTAAGTAAATCGGTATGTATTAGAGAGTTAAGTAAATAAAAATTTACATTCAAGAATGAAAATAAATTTTTTCTGATATAAAGATTAAGGAGAAAATTTAATTTGCTATTAGTGAGTTTAGTACAATTTTTTTTTTATCTAAACCTAATATAAGACCTGGCATATTGTGAAAAAATTTAACTAATTCTTACCTTCAACAATTCATCTCTGCCACAGCCTTCGATTACTTGTACCTCCCTTCTTGTCCTTTCTTGTATGAGTTGGCTTGACCACCTGAAAATGAAGGTAGTGAATGAACACTCACTTTATCGCTTAAAAAATTTGTCCTGCTAAAATAAAAAATGTCTCAAGGAGAATAAACTTTCTAGTGGTCAGATCGAGTCACCAAGTTCGAAGCACCTGATTGTCAAGTGCGGCTAAGCCGGGATGGATTATTGAAATGTTTGTCGAGATGTCATCTACACATCGCCGAGATATCAGAGATGTTCAGTCGAGATAGAGGTGTCTTACTGAGACAGTTGCTGAGACATTTGACCGAGATAGAGATGTTTTGCTAAGACACTCGGTCGAGACAGAGATGTCTTGCTGAGACACTTAATAGAGACAACTACAGAGATGTCTTGCCGAGACACTTAGCCGAGGTAGAGAGATAGCGATGTCTTACTGAGACACTTTGCCGAGAGAGAGATGTCTTGCTAAGACACTTGGCCAAGGTAGCTACAGAGATGTTTTGATGAGACACTTGGCCGAGATAGCTACAGAGATGCCTTGCTGAGACACTTGGCTAAGACAGAGATGTCTTGCCGAGACATTTGGATGAAGATACTAATGCCAATGTTTGACGCAGATTCCTTAAAATAGATTCATCCTCCTCCGCAGTGCTTTGAGGTGTTACGTTGGACGTTTATTTCCTAGGATACAATGGGAAAAACCACGTTGACAATCAAGCATTGTTATTCGTGGCGAATTGAGAGAGTACCCGAATGCTATCACAAGTAGGGGGAACGAAGGTAGAGGAATTTTTTTAATGATTCCGTTACACTCTTGAGCAGATAACCAAAAAAAAAAATCAAGTGGCAAAATATTGGTTCATTCGCTTGAGATAATTTTGTCTTGACTGGTTTGGCATTTGGCACGCGCAAATTGTACTCGTACACAAGTCAACTTGGTTCAGTACAAATCCAGACTCTAGATTTGCACCTCCTACACACCCACGTGTGAAAGAGAGTCTCACCCATGCATTTATTCATAACTAATATGTTTATGAACAGAGGCGGATTTACATGGGGACCCGGAGGAGCACGGCTGCCTCCCCTAAATTTTTAATAATATTATTTTTATATAAAAATTTTATTTTTTATATAGAAATTTTTTATTTTCTTAGTACATATAATATTTGACTCATTTAAAAATAAATATTTTAGTTTGTCTAATGGTAAATTTAATTTTTTATTTTAACCCACATCTAGGATTAAATCTCTTGAAAGACGAAATTTAAAAAAACAATCTCTCTATTTTTAAATTTTCATATAAATAGTTATTATATATTTTAAAAAATTAGGAAGTCATTATTATAATAATTATTTTATTATTATTATTATTATTATTATTATTATTATTATTATTATTATTATTATTTATGTCTCTTAGTATATTAACCTCTCGAATCTATAATTTTAGATCCATCATTATTTATGAATCAATATAATTTAAAATTTTAATATAAAACTAAAATCTCATACATAACGAAATCTTTTCTCTCTATTTTTTTTAAATTCACTTATATAAAAAAACACTTTAATAAAGTATAAGGGAATAAGTTCAATGAATGCGAACAATTAATACTGCTGGCCCAGCACTGAACAATTTAGAAAATAAAAGCAAATTAGTTGTGACTGATGCCTACAAGTGGCATTCACAGACGAAACTGATGGTACATCCACTCATCAGTTATCTATAAATTAGTATATCAAAACAGAAGTTTGTTCGCCTAATTTGGAGCAAAATGGGATCACTTTAATTTCCTGGGCAGAATAAAACTTTTTGGATAAGAAGATCTACCTACCTACCTACCTTCGAAAAAACTTTAAAAACACATGGAGACAAACAAAATGTGGGTTAATCGAGGCAATTTATTGGATTTAAATGAGTAAGCTACTACTAACCTGTGTTTAAACATTTCTCAATTTGATGGGTTGTCATAATTAGTATAGCAAAGTTTCTAGACTTAGGCATAATTAGGTAGTGCAAGATAATTTGTTCATCTCTGGTATATTTGTCAATTCATCTCAATATCAACACAAATCTATGCATAATGAGATGGTAAAAGACAATTCACTTGCCCCCAGCATCCCGTCAATCCATTCAAGGATTAATATGGAGGAGATAAATCATGAGGGCTACTAACTCGGATGTTGTAGTTAGCTTGTGGGGGAGGGCGAGCATACTGATTTTGTTAAGTTTTAATCCCTAGATTTCAATATGATAATATTCATATATTAATTATCAGTCCATTCCGTAAAAAATAATAAGGTACTTGAAAGAGTTATCTTTAAGACATTGCCAACTTTCTCTATAAGTTGTAGTTGAACCTTTTTTACTTCTCAAGAAAATAGCATCAATAGGTAATCTTTACTTGAATAAAAATTACTTATACCCTAGGATGTATCTGTATTTATCTATCTTCATATTTTCTATCGTATTTATCTATCTTCATATTCAAAGCATCGATTCTAGAGGGGCCACACAAATAGTAGACTTTTTTTTTAATAAAAATTACTTGCACGTAATTGCCAATACATTAGCTCCTGTTTAGATTACAGCTTCTTTTAGTTCTTTTAACTAATTCCAATTGTGTATCAAATAAAAGTAAACTTCAAACAGTCAGTACAACAAGGAAAAACCTTGTAAGGGCATCTTCAACAGTTTGATGTTTGGAAGGTTTTCTTTAATCCCCATCGTAAATGAGAAAAGAGACAAGAAGCTGGGTTTGAAAAATCTAATCCAACTTCTTGCTTTTAGATGCCACATATGAAAAAGAAAAAAAAAAACTTCATTGTGGATGCCCTAATCCACCAATGTTTTTTTTCCCATTAAGGCCATTGGAATTGTACCTTTACGTGGCCTAATGCCGATGCTTCAGTCCAATCATGTCGAGAACCTTGATGCATGTCTCAATATAACGGTGGTATTTCTTAGTTGCAGCAAGCCCCGTTCTCTCCAGTGATGTTTTGACCGTTTAAAGTTGAGTTTATCTAAATCCAATTTTGACTTTTTCTCTAGTAAGTTTCTCCTTCGGGTTTTCGTCCTTTGGATGCGCTGCACGTCCATCTCATTCCACGAAAATATTCTCCCGTAGCTCTTTATTTTTCGGATGCACCGGACATGTGAATTTTCTTCCCGTACAATCTTTCTTATTCGGTGTCTCTTCCACTCTATTTCTTATATAAAAAATTTTGAAAATTTTTCTTGAGGTGTGTACATAGTTGATCAAAGATTGTGTAATTATTCTAAATTATTTTGCCTATAAAATAAGTTTTAAGAATTAAACCTTGGATTTGACAAAAATAATTTGAAAATTATTTTTAATTTTTGAAAAATGATGAAAAAAATTTAATACTAAAAATTATTATTCTGATCATATGAAAAATTAAAATTATTTTTATTTTTGTCAAAATGATTATTTTTAATAGAAATAGTTATTTTTGGAAATAAATTCTTAAAAATAGAATTTTATAGTAAAATAATTTGCTAATTTGTCTCAGTGTAAAATGTAAAAAATATCCATTGAAAAATAATTTAATCAAAGATCTAATTCCGAAATATTTTGAATTTAAAATTTTATTTTTCATTAAAAATCTATAAAAATTATTAAACAATCAAGAAATTCCGAAAATATTTATGCTTATAGATGACATATTTACTATCACAAAAAGATTTAAACGAATTAAAATTGGATAGAATGCCTTCGAAAAAAATATTCCAAGTAACTGCTAAATTTCTTATAATTATTTTTTAGCAAATTAAATCCAAAAGAAATAATTAAATTCTAATGTTCGAATTAAAATAATATAATTGGCTAAATATGTTTTTAGAACCCAATATAAATTTCTATATACTAGATTTATCAAAAAATTTCTAGTTACATAGTTTTTTTTACGTAATTTGACCCTATGATTTTTAACATATCAACTAAGTTTCTAAAATTCCTTACATAAGTAATCAGAAATAAGTTTGGATTTCTCGAAATTTTCTCTAACTCTAATTTTGGGTTTCCAATAATCCTTTTAATTTAGAATTTTCAATTTTAACTTTATCAAACTCTTGTATTAGGTATGCATAATTTTTCTTTGAATTTATATATTTTGTCCTAATTTTGCATAAAGTTCTAGTCAACATTTTAATGATCTCATATGAAGGTAAGAAACATATCTCACTTACTATATTGGATTCATCGGTAGATGCTCCTTTTTTATCGATACTTCTCCCGAAGTGGTTTCGTCGTCTTCATCTTGATGACTTACCATTATATTAGTGCTAGTTCGGTCTACTCTTCGATCTTGGACTTTAATGATGATGACTCATTCCATATAATTTTGAGGTTCTTCTGTTTGGACTTTCTTAACCTTTTGTCCTTTTCTTTCTCTTTGCTTTTCAATTTTGGGCAATTTTCTCTAATATGCCCTTCTACCTCTGTCCCATATAGGTTTGAAGATCTTTGAATAAGTTTCGATTTGATATATTATATGTTACATAGTTCAATCTGAATCAAAAGTTATAATCTTTCAAAATTTACCCAAGATACATGTTATAACAATAACAAAATCATAACTGCTACAACTATGTGACAACTTAATTGATTTAAATACATGTGATCCCCCTCCCCCCCTCTCACGTGCATCAATCCAATAAGGTCCGCCCTAAATATTGATTTGGTAGTTTCATCTAATCATACTGGAGGTGTATATATGCTAATTGCATTCATAGTTTCTTTCACCATTACTATATTGAAAGCTATAATTCTATCATCTTTTCTAACTACTTCTGCAATTTCATCCTTTAACGAAGTATATACAGCAATATCCACTCCATTTCTTGTTTTAATCTTTCCTGTATATCATAACTTAATTAAAACCTAAGTTCTCTATTATCTTTGTCTTCTCGCCTACCCATTTTCTTTCTTGTATACACAAAATACTAATTCTTCTTTTAATCATCGCATCTGCCACATCTATTGCTTTACCCGTGAAGGTTCCTATGTTCATGTTGGTGCAGTTTGCACTAACAGTTAAACTCAGACTTTGATGTATGATAAAAGAGTTAAAGTTAGATGTGTTATTTTATAACCTTGTTTCCAAGCATGCAGGATTGAAAGACTTAAGACCTGACACCGGGTTGAAATCCGGGGGGTTCAGTCCTGGCAGGAAGTCTAGTTGGGTCTGCGAGGCCTGACAATTGGTTGAAGCCCAAGTTGGGGGTGACTTAACATGAAGTTCAGCTGGGTCCGCGGAACCTGACAGTTGGCTGAAAGACCTGGTGGGTTAATGAGTTAAGTAAATCTACACATGATAAGTGAGGTAAGTCACTGGAGGAGTAAATTTTGATGAGGATTATTGGTGCAATCGACCCAAGTTTGATCGGTACGATCATGAATTTTGATGTGTGTGTCAATATGATTAAGTTAAGTTTTCATATTAGTTTGATGTGTGTTTGAGTCATGCAGAACTTGGTGGAACACACATATGGGAGATCTCATCTTGGTGCTCGGGTCCTTGAGTCAGTGAAGGATGGTGCATCTGAGGGACCGCCGGACGAGGAGTAATGAAGTAGAGCCGAGGGAAGTAGACTTCAAGACATACGTGAATGATGGCATCAAGACGAGCCGAGGTCTTGGATGCATCCGAGGAACGAGAGCCAAAGGAAGAGAGCTTCAAAGGGCGACTTCGAGAGAATGAGTGAGAGTGTGTAATAGGAGCAGTCGACTGGTAGAGATACCAATCGACTGATCCTTCTATGGAGTAAGAGCAGTTGACTGGTCTGGGAACCATTCTACTGGTCGATTTGAAATGTAGTCGTTGGCTGAGCACCAGTCGACTGGGGTTGGAATCAGTCGACTGGTGTCGGGGTTGATCTATTTTGTTAATAGCTCTCTCCCCTATTTAAAGGGGAGACTTGAGAAATGTTTGTTCTTTAGTTAGAAACCTTCTTGATCAAATGCTCAAGGCTTCCAAGTCTACTCTCTTTCTCAAACGCTAATTCTCATATTGTAAAGGGAAGAGAGACATTGTGAAAGGTTGTTCTCCATCGAGAAGGAGAAAGCTTAGCCGGAGATTGTCGGGGACTAATCCACTAAAGAATTGAGGGTGCGTCCACCTCAAGGATATGCTGTAGAGTAGGAGCAAGCAATCTCCGAACCACGTAAAAGGTTAAGTATTAGCATTGTTCTTAATTGTTCAAGTTGTATTTTCGCTACGCTACTAATCGTGTAGGAAGAACAAAGCGAGTTGGGTGAGAAGCTATTCCCCCCCCCCCCCTCTAGCTGGCTTACGTTCCCGTACAAGGACGAGTCCTTGATAGGGACTTTAGGCGCGATCTAGCTTAGAACCATTTCGGAGCTTTAAGTTGAGACATTGACTAGATCCTAGTCATGGAAAGACAAAATATAACTAATAAATATCAATAAACTATTTATGCATATGTTTTCTAACTTTGTGTTGTAGAGATATACGTAGTGTTGGTGCTTGGATGGCTAGAGAGGGGGGATGAATGTAGCCAGACACTAATTTCTTTGCTCTTTTAGGTTTTCTGCACTTGAAGGTTAGCAACAGCAGCGGAAACAATACAAAACAGAGAAACAGAATTGCAGAACCTAAAACCCTAAGCTAAATACAAGCTCAAGACGCTAACAGGGAGGATTTACAAGGTTACTTGCCTCTACTCCTTGGCGTGCCCATGAGGTGGGCGATCCCTTGATCGTCGGCAGATCAAGCCCCGGGAAATCCGGATAAGGTAACACCTCCTTCTCAGTGGAGAAACCTCTCCATAGCAGATAGTCTCAAGAAAATGATAGAAATACAGCGCAGAGACTAGGAAAGCTTACAGAGCGCAAAAGAGACAGTATACAATGCACAACTCACAACCCAGCAAGATCCTGGTAAGAGCCTTCACCCAGCTCCTCCTTCTCGCGTGGTGTCTGCTTGCAAAACTTCTCTTTCTTGCTCAAAGCTCTCAGGATGCAGTAGCTTCAAGGAATGCTCAAGAGTATGCTTCAAGATGTCTGATGAATGAAAGTTGTAGCTCAAGCAGAAGTGATTCAAAGTTGTTCTCATGCTTCTTCGCTACCAAGCTCTTAAGCCTCTGCCCACTGATAGCCAGGTCACAATCACCAGACGCTCCTCTGCAGCACACCAGCTGCCCATCTGCAACTGCCCAGCTACCACTGAGCTCTCCTGGACTCCCAGAACCCTCTCCAGTCGAGCCCCAGTCGAGTCCCAGGTCAGTTGCCAGCGGCGCCAGCGTCCGTTGAAACCTGAGAAGGAGAAACAACCAAACCTGCTGTAGCGAAAGCCTCCGTTTGACTCTCCTTGTGTAATCCTGAGTTACCTGCACACTTAGCAGTTGTTTAGCATAGAAAATCAACAGAGAATCAATAATCAGACGATCAGAGTAGATATCAGTAGTGTATCAGCGGAAATCAGAACGCGATCAGAACTCTGACAGCGCATTTTGAATTAAAGTTCAGCTTCTGATCGGTCACCGAACCGATCAGAGTGAACCCTGATCGGTCACCAGACTGATCAGGATAGGCCCAGTCCGATCAGGCTCCAGCCTGATCGGTCCCCAGTGAGAAAACTGGGATCGCGACTTCTCGTGATCGATCACCAGATCGATCCCAGGTCATGGATCGGTCACCAGACCGATCCACCCCTTTGCTGAGGGTTTTTCCATCTTAGCAGGATGAACCTACTGATCGGTCACCTGACCGATCAGGGTGTTCCATGATCGGTCTGGTGACCGATCAGTCCACTCCCTGACCAATCAGGCTCCAGCCTGATCGGTCATAAGGAGGAGCTAGCGATGTTTGATCGGTTAGCCTGGCCGATCACGATTCTTCACAGAAGGACTCTGAGATCCCTCTGATCGTTCACCAGAACGATCAGGATCTCTCCCTGATCGGTCACCAGACCGATCAGGAGCCGAACAGAAGCCTTCTGTTCTCTCCCTGATCGGTCACCAGACCGATCAGGAGTCGAACAGAAGCCAAACAAAGTTTCTATTCTCTCCCTGATCGGTCACCAGACCGATCAGACATCTCTGGATCGGTCACCAGACCGATCCACAACGGAAGTTCGTGCCAACTTCCCTGATCGGTCACCAGATCGATCCAGCCAAGGCCAATTTCACCATAAGTCAAGAGAACATGCTCCTTAGCCTTCTCTGACTCGTGCTCAGTCCCCCGGACCAAGACTCCGTGCCCAGCTTCACTCACCGGGACTTCATTCCACCTAGCTTCCCAAGCTAGGACCTGGCTTCACTCACCAGGGTTTCATTCAACCTAGCTTCCCAAGCTAGGACCTGGCTTCACTCACCAGAGTTTCATCCAACTTAGCTTCCCAAGCAAGGACCTGGCTTCACTCACCAGAGTTTCAGTCAACCTAGCTTCCCAAGCTAGGACCTGGCTTCACTCACCAGGGTTTCAGTCACCCTAGCTTCCCAAACTAGGACCTGGCTTCACTCCCCAGGGTTTCATTCAACCTGGCTTCCCAAGCTAGGACCTGGCTTCACTTACCAGGGTTTCAGTTAACCTAGCTTCCCAAGCTAGGACCTGACTTCACTCACCAGGGTTTCAGTCACCCGACCTCACTCACCGGGAGTCGTGCCCAGTCCCCGACCAGGACTTAAACCAGACTCATCTCATTAACCTAAACTAAAATCAGTGTCAACACCAAAACAACAATCAGGGTCAGACTGCATCAACAATCTCTCCCTTTTTGTTGTTTGACAACCCGATTTTAGTTTAGGGATTTGGAAATCAATTGTCTCAAATTTCACTATCGTAGGAGAATCAGGATCCTCCCCCTACAATAGTTAAACTCGTAATTATCCTAAACTCAACTAACCAAACTCTCCCCCTTTGTCAAACACCGAAAAGGGTGTAGACTGGTTGTTAAGTTTAAAAATTCCTCCCCCTCAAACTTAGGGTTTTCCCAAAACAAACACGATATGATTAATTTTGAAGGCATATGAAAACATATGATAAAGGTAAAGCAGGGTAAAACAATCATACATATCATATGAACACGGAATAGAAAAAAACATGAACTAGCAATCAACATAAGATAGCAAGTAATACACGAAATAGTCAGATGCATAGTAATGCATCAAAGCATAGTCAAATACAGCACAAAGTCATGACAGTCATATCACAAATCATGGAGGCAAGATTAAAGTTAGAGAACAGCCACAATCAATCCTCGGGGGGGGGTCATCAGCCTGGATGGGGTCATATGCAGTGTCGTCGTCTGGTAGAAAAGACCCCGGTGCAGTACTGCTGGAGGGCGCAGCTCCAGGACATGTATGCTGGTACGGATGACCAGCTGCCCACATGCGCCACTCCGCGAACCATGCCTCCTACTGAGCATGCATCGCAGAAACCCTCGAATCAGTCGCCCGCTGATCAGCACGTAGCCCAGAGATCTCAGACCTGACATCCTGCCTCCAAAGCTCTGATATATGAAGTCCATGCTGGACAGTCTGCTCCAGCTCAGCAATCTGCCAGTGGAGGTCAGGATCCGCCTCGTGGTAGTCTCCCGCGGTAGCAGGAGCATCATGATGTCCAGCCTGGTCTGCAGCTCCTGGAATATGTACGACTCTAGGTAACTCCCCTAATCCCCGACCATCCTTCCATCTAAGACCGTGAGGTCCGACAACAATGCCAAACTTGACGAACGAGCGTCGGCCAAGTCTGCAGTCCTGCCGAACCATCGGCACGATCCTGCCCTTGGTCACATCAATACCAACTGAATGAAGCCAGTTAGTAATGATGTGCCCAAAAGGCATGTAGACGGTCTGACGGTCAATCTGACTATAAAGATAATAGAGAAATAGATGGTCGTCACAATATCAAAGTCTAACTGCCGATGCATCCTGTAGAGCATCAAGCAGTGAAAGGAACGAATCTCTGCTAGGGGCTTCGAGGTGATAGGCACAAGACAGTTGATTATAATTTTGAAAAGAACATAATCAGATGGGGATAGGCTAAGAGCAGCAAACGTGGGGAAATCACCGGCAGGCTCACCAAGACCCCCCGGCCTGGGATGGTGGAAAAAATACTTGTAGATGGAGTTAGGGGTGACTCCATCGAAAGGGGTCGGTAAAGGATTCTGAAAATACGGGAAGAGCGGAAAATCATTATTTGATCGTCGACAGGCTAGAAAGGTAGTGAAAGAGGATAAATCAAACTCGAGGTTGGTTCAGGCGACTCGGGTCCTATACCCTGTACCTTCACCACTGACAAGATTGTTATAAAACTCAGAAACCAAATCAAAATTGATTGGCCACTCAAGAAAAAGAATGGATCCCAGTTTGTAGAACTCAATGATTTGTCGTACTGATGGACAGTGTTCGTAAACAAACGCTCGGTCCACAGTTCGACAAGGTAGGAGTTTGAAAGTGCGACTGTGAAAGGCCAATGCCAAATGAGCATTTTGAAATTTGGCATCAGAAGGAGGTTGGGGTCTAGCAGATGAAGAGGGAGCCCTGGATCGTGAGGTACCCTCAGCCGGTTCTTTACCCTTGGGAGATTTCCTAATGTTGTATAAATATCATGACAACAAATTGAAATTATAATGAGAGTCACAGCCAAACAGTGATCAATTGAGGGTCACAGTACAAGTTGATCAATGAGGTTATAATCAATGGCACGAATCAAATGATCACAAGGGTAAAGTTTAATCAATAAGGTTTGATAGGGTTAGGTTACGGCAACCACATCACAATACCAATATAACCAAAAGATCAATGGAATTGAAGGTAGGGCACGACACAACAAATAAAATCCATGATTAGTTCTCAAGATCATAGTTCATGAGATAGTCATCAAAGAAAAACCGCAAAAATGATAAAGTCACTCACTTGGGTGCCATCGAGTGAGATTTGCTGAAAGAAATACTTTCTGAACCGCAGGAGATGAACTTAAACGTCTCGAGCAGGAGAGAAGCTCGACAACTTGTGAAGACAACACAGAGTGCTGCACAGATGGCTCGCTTGAGAGGACTCAAGCTCAAACTCGCAACAACAGATCTCGCTGAACACTCAGAGAGCTCGCGCGAAGGAAGAAAAGAGAGAATGCTAGAACTCGCAGGAAGAAGATGCTTAGGTCGGCTAGGGTTGAAGGAGTAAGGGTAGAGAGTTAATAGGTTGGTGGACCGATCCACCAACCAAAATTTAATGTGATCGACCGATCGACCGTTCGATCCTGGAGTACCCAGACCGATCAGACTCCAGCCTGATCGGTCTGGCTAGGTCCTGATCGGTCGATTGACCGATCAGGGAAGCCCCTGATCGGTCTGCCGATCAATCAGTGAGTGAACAGAGAGTTTGCGCTAAATCGTGAGACCCTTCTGATCGGTCGGTGGACCGATCACCAAGGGGGCCAGACCGGTCAGTGGACCGATCAGGTCCAATACAGAGAAATTTCTGTGATTTATCGCGAAATAGCTTGATCGGTCATTCGGACCAATCAGACCAACTCCTGATCAGTCTGGTGACCGATCAGGGAGGTCCCTGATCGGTCGGTGGATCGATCAGGGATCGAACAGAAGGTTGTGAGCCTTCTATGAGCTTACTGATCGGTCTGTGGACCGATCAACCCACTCCTGATCGGTCTATGGACCGATCAGATATCAGAGGAATATGAAATTCCCGATATGTATCAGAAATTCCCGTTTCAAACAACCCTAACATCCCCTTATTCAACCAGAATTGATTCCTCTGAACCCTAAGGGGTTTCCTCATCCATATTTGCAATCAAGGGTTGTGTCCTTATGATCCAACAAATCAATTTGCTCCAACCAAGTGAAGTCAAACTCAATCAAAGCTTCCAACCAATTTGAAACAAGTTTGTATCAAAATAAAGTCTCCAATCAAGTTTCCTTGATTGGAATGTCCAAGTATGATCATGGAGCCAAATACACATATGTTATGCATTGGTTTCCCCCATACTTGGTCAACTTAATGATTATTGTCTCGTCAACCTAATTCCTCAAGGGATGCATTAACATTTTGAGTAATTAGGTTGATCCTAACATCTCACCCCATTTCTAGCAAACAAAAATATTTTGTTAAACCTTATAGTTTGTGTGAGATGTTCCCATGTTGCCCAATAACTGTTTCCCAACAATTAGAAATAATCATGAAGGGTTTTGTTCTCTTTTCAATCCTATGAAGCGTGACACATTCCCAACTCCCTTCGTAAGAAACTAAATTTATTCTCGGGGAGTGGTTTAGTGAAAATGTCTGCTAGGTTCGATTTTGACTCTACATGTGAGAGTACAATTTCTCCTCTAGCAACATGATCTCTAATGAAGTGGTGACGCACTTCAATATTCTTGGTTCTAGAATGATGGACTGGATTCTTTGTTAGGTTTATTGTGCTTATGTTGTCACACAACACTTGCACACCCTTGTAGGTTAATCCATAATCCTCTAGTGTATGAATCATCCACAACAATTGTGAAACACTCTCTCCCATGGCGATATATTCTGCCTTGGTCGTGGAGAGAGCAACACAATGTTGCTTCCGACTTGACCAACTAACTAATGATGATCCTAAGAATTGGCAACCCTCACTTGTGCTCTTTCGATCCAACTTGCACCCAGTATAGTCGGAATCGGTGTAGCCAATTAGGTCAAATGACTCGATACGGGGGTACCAAAGACCAACTCCAATTGTGCCCTTAAGGTATCTCAAAATTCTTTTAACAGCAATCAAATGAGATTCCTTGGCACATACTTGGTACCTAGCGCACATACCCACAGCAAAAAGAATATCAGGTCGACTAGCTGTGAGGTATAGCAAACTACATATCATGCTCCGATACTGAGTTAGGTCAACTGGTTTACCACTCTCATCATTGTCTAATCGTGTGTTTGTAGCCATGGGAGTGGTAAGCTCTTTAGAATCACTCATGTTAAATTTTCGGAGCATCTCTTGAGTGTATTTTGATTGGTGCACATGGATTCCGTCTTGAGTTTGTTTGATTTCGAGTTCAAGGAAGAAAGTCAACTCTCCCACTACACTCATCTCAAATTCACTCTCCATGTGTGATGGAACCCGGAATAGATGGTTAAGTTGTCACGAAATGTGTGGGTCCATCAGAATTTAGAATTTGTATAAAAAGCTGGAAACCCTTTTTGCAATCAAAATATGAAAACGTAGTAAAGGGGCCACAGGTCGTATTTTTCCTCGGGACTAGTTGATGTCTTTCGATTCGTGCTTGTATTTATGTGTCGTTGATATTTTGGGTTTCAAATTAAAATCTGGGTTTTGGGTTGCAATTGGAAACGAAATCGCAATGAAAAGGAGAGAACTCAACTCAATGAATCAAACAAGTGATAGCAAGTTATAACTCAACCAATAAGGAAATTAACTCTAACCATTCAAATGGAATGCAAGCAAGCTGTGAAGTTCTCAATTCTGAATTTTCAAGAAAGATCAATAATTGCATAAATGAATCACCATTCAAAACCGAATCTCCACTTGGTACAACAGGTAGCAATAAAATCTGAAATGCAGGGAAGAATTTGGAACTCAAAACAACCCAAATGTTAAGCAAGCTGTACCCTATCAATACTAGAATTTTCAATTGATACAAATGCAGAGTTTTGCTTCAGAGTTTGCAATTCAAAACAATCAAATGCTAAGCAATCTATAGACAAATTGATACACAGTTAGTATCGAAACCTCACTTGATTCAAGGTGCAGGAACTCAATCCGAAATGCAGAGGTAAAGCTGGAAATTCAGAATCAAGCTAGCTGTAAAACAATCTGTTTTCATACTCAACAGCTCACTTAAAGGTTTGTTTAAATTAGACACAATCAATGCTGCAACTGAACTTAATACACATGTAGAATTGAGGCAGCCCAGATATGCAGAAAAAGAATCCAACGTGCCAAAATAGAACTGATACTTGCAGAATTTGTGAACTGGCTCTTCATAAATAAAATGATCACTTCAGCTAGGAAAGTAAGGCTATAAGTGAATTGATGCTCAGAATCGAAGGAAGGATTGCGGCATCCAAATACAGGTCAATTCAGAAACAACCTCGGGCAGAAATGAATGCTGAAGTACAGAAGTAGAAGTGCAGTAATTCAAGGTGCAGAAATTAGTGAATTTACTGCAGAAATGAAGTGATTGCAGGGGAAACTTTTGTGCCAAGCCGATGCTTTTGTGCCAAGGGTGAGGCTAAACTTGATACACTCGCAGGATACGTGCAGAAATAAAGGTACATGTATGCAGAGATGAAATGCAGAGTTTCAGAAACTAGGGTTGCAAAGAAAACAACACTGAATTCAGATTTGATGTGCAGAAATGAACTCAAGGGTTGCAGAAGTGAAACGTGGAGTTGCAGAAATGTAGAACAGTTCAAATACATAACAAACAAACAAGACAAGTGATATCAAATGCTAGAAGCTAGCTGTAAAAGAGATAAATGGAAAACTACAGAAAAGAGCTGACCAATTCAGAATCAACTCAGTGAAGACAAGCATCAGATGCAAAGGTGCGGCAGAAATGCAAGTAAATGCAAGCTAAAAACAAGTAGATGCAAGCTAGATTCGAGTCTCTAATCTAAGTTCAGACAAACTTAAAATAAAGCTAATATTCACTTGGCACGAAACTCTGAAACATGAAACTGAAGATTATGCAGAACAGGCTGATACGAACTGAAAAATCTGATACGCAGATTGAAATTGCCAAACAAATGAAATTAAGTGAAGTATTAACTAACAAGCTGTCTACTAATGAAAGTATAGAATTGACCACTAATTAAAGCAGAATAAATCTAGAAAAGTAAACAACAGCAGCTGAAACAAAAATTCAGAACAGAAATAACATTCTGAAATGAAATTACAGCTACAAACTGAAATTAACTAAAGAATCTATTATCAACCCCTTCTCCCAGCTCAAGAACACCTTGTTCGTCACGCAAGGAAGAGCCTCGAACCCCTAAGCTCAACAAACCGATGGGAAAACTGAATCTGCGAGGCAACCAACTCAGTTCTGCTCAAATCTGAAAACCCCTTCGATTTCTTCAATCTAGCTTTGTCCAATTGTTCTGATGGCTTGGGAATGATCCGAGCTTACCCGAGAACCCCTCCAGATAGCTCGGATGGATGATGGATTGAACAAAACCGAGATTGAAGGAAATCGATGGCAGAGTTGATGAGACCTCAATCATACTCTGTTCTTGGGCAATTTAGGGTTGGAAACATCACGACATCAGCTTCCTGAAGATCTGGAACTTGCTCTAAGATCGGAATTGATGGGTCGCGCCAACGGATTGAAGAAAAACTGAAGAACTATTGAAGAAGAAACGAAGGAATGAAAGCTTGCGGCGAAGACGCGACAAGGAGGAAGCTGCGCAGAATTTTGCTTAAGTACTTGGCATTGGACGGTTCAGATTGAATTGAGGAAATCCAACGGCTGATCTTCATCAGATCTGGCCCAAATTTTGATGATGTTGATCAAGGGTCAGGATCTGCCTCGTGGTAGCTCAGATCCTCCAGATGTGTAACGGATGGTCCAGATCAACCTAATCTTTGAATGGACGATCTAGAGCCCTCCGAGCTTGATCCAACGGTTGATTGAGCTCTGATTGGGATGAAACCTTCAGATCTTGATCAGAGTGCTTGATCAACCCTAACTCTAGCTTGGATTGCTTCAGATGGTTCCGGATGGCTCAGATCTAGCCGCTTTTGAATCGGACGACCCGGATTAATCCGAAACTTGATAACTCGATCTGGGTCCTCTTCCAATTCAAGTTTGACCCAGTATGCCCTAGGTCCAGGATCCTTTCATGCCTACAAAAATAGATCAAAAATTTAGTGGCCAAATAATCCAAATATGTGAAATTTTACAATTAAGTCCAAAATAAGAGTCAGTTCTAAAACCTAGAGTAATTTCACAATTAAACAATAAAAACATGGGTCAAACATGGATTTTAGCAATTAAAATAATCAACAAAATGGTACTTATCAATGTGTCCAATAAATTCATTTAAATAACCCTTATTGTTTGAGCCACAAATTATATCATCGACATATACTTGGACTACAAATATATTGTCACCATCTCTTCGTAGAAATAGTGTAGGGTCTATTTGTCCTCTCACAAAGCTTTTTTCAATAAGAAATGTCGACAACCACTCATACCAAGCTCGGGGTGCTTGTTTAAGGCCGTAAAGCGCCTTCTTGAGCTTGAACACGTGATTTGGAAATTCAGAATTTTCAAACCCCGGAGGTTGTTCGACATAAACCTCTTCTCTTATGAAACCATTTAGGAAGGCCGATTTGACATCCATTTGGTAGAGTTTAAAACCTCTATGTGCTGCAAATGCAAACATCAATCGGATGGATTCTAATCGTGCCACGGGAGCAAAGGTCTCATCGTAATCAAGGTCTTCAACTTGACTATAGCCCTTGGCTACCAAGCGTGCCTTGTTTCTTACGATTTCTCCCTTATGGTTCAATATATTTTTGAAGACCCATTTGGTTCCAATAATGGTGGTCTTCTTAGGTCTAGGGACTAAGCCCCAAACTTGGCTTCTCTCGAATTGACCTAGTTCGTCTTGCATGGCAATAATCCAATCGGGGTCATGCAATGCCTCGTCAATTTTTCTAGGTTCAATTTCGGAAATTAGGGCAACTTCATTAGCCTCATTCTTAAAGAATGATCTAGTCCTAACCCCATGGTGGATATCTCCCACAATTTGGTCTTGGGGATGACTAGAGGCTAACCTAGTTTGCCTTGGTGTCGGAGGTGCTTCTTGGATGGTGTCACTAGACACAGGCTCAGCCTCAGGGTCCGGCTGAGCTTCATTTTGTCTAGGCTCACCGTCATCAGATTCATCAGCACCATCTACAACACTCGGATTTCCATCCAAACTTAGTTTCCTAAGTTCGAATTGAACTCCATCTACATCTTCTGATTGATCAATCGCTTTTGGGATCTCCTCAAAAACAACATCAGAAGACTCTTCAACTAATCTGACTTCTTGTTATAGACTTGGTAAGCTTTGCTGACGGAGGAGTACCCGACCAGTATCCCTTCATCAGATTTCGCTGTGAACTTTCCAAGATGGTCTTTGGTGTTTAGAATAAACACCTTACACCCAAACACCCTTAGATGTTTAACTGTAGGTGGTTTTTCAAACTAAAGTTCGTGAGGAGTCTTCCCTAGAAATCTATGTATGAGGACTCGATTTTGCATGTAGCAAGCTGTGTTCACAACTTCAGCCCATAAGTAACTCGGTAAGGAGTACTCATTGAGCATGCTTCGTGCGACCTCTTGTAAGACTCGGTTCTTCCTCTCTACAACACCATTTTGTTGTGGTATTCTAGGAGTAGTGAACTCGTGTCTATACCCTCTCTCTTGACAAAACTCTAAAAATCTTTGATTTTGAAATTCGCCTCCATGATCACTCCTAATTGTTTTAATTGTTGATGATTTTTCATTTTCAACTCTTCTACAAAATAAAATAAAAACATCTAAGGTGTGATCCTTATATTTTAGAAAATAGGTCCAAGTATATCTAGTAAAATCATCAATGATCACAAAATAATATCTACTACCATTCAAAGATATAATTGTGCTATAATCAAATAAGTCCATGTGTAGTAAATCCAAAGCGGTAGAAGTAGTTACAGCGCTTTTACCTTTGTGTGAAGATTTCGTTTGCTTACCCATTAAACATGCATCACAAATCTTTTCCTTTTCGTACTTGATGCTTGGTAAGCCACGAACTAGTCCTTTGTTGGCCAACTTCCGGATGTTCTTCATGTTTACGTGTGCCAATCTCCGGTACCAAAGGGTGGACTCATCTTCTCTTGACATGAAACACTTAACAGAAGCATTAATAGCACTTTTAAAAGAAACTTGATAAATATTATCTACCCTTATGCTGTCAAGTGTGTCATTTTGTCTAACTAGACATTGACTTAAATGGAAATTAATTGTATAACCCGCATCACACAATTGACTGACACTTAGGAAATTAAATGTCATCCCCTTGACTAGAAGGACATTCTTAAACCTAAGATATTCGGATATTTGAATGTCTCCTATCCCTACAACCTTAAGACTACCATTGTTACCAAAGGAAACATTACCTCTACTTTTTCTTTGAAGGGTAGTGAATAAGGATCTATCACCGGTCATATGTTTGGAGCACCGAATATCAATGAACCAAGTTGATAGATGCTCCCCCTCAATCAAGGCCTCTTTATCATCCGAAGATGATAAAGCCGCGTTTGAGGAGTCCATGGATTCATCACTGCTCTCCTCACCTTTAATAGCCATGAGAGCTACATGGCGTGTACTCTTCTCCTCCTTCTCTTCTTCGGATGAACTAGAGGACGATTCATCCCATATGGCCTTCAAGGCCTTCTTCTTCTTCTTTGATTTCTCCTCCTTCTTCTTTAGCTTTGGGCAATCCTTCTTGTAGTGCCCTTTCTTGCTACACTCAAAGAAAGTAATATTAGCTTTATCAATTTTAACTTTACTAGGGTTACCTTTGCCCTTGTAGTGCCGGCTCTTCCTCATCATCCTCCTTACAAAGTTGGTCATCTCGGAGGAAGCTAGAAGACTCGCTGCCATCCTCCTCGGACTCGGACTCGGACTCGGATGAAGATGAAGAGACTTCCTTCTCCTTCTTCTTCTTCTTCTTCTTCTTCTTCTCCTTCTTCTTGGTCTTTTCCCCTGCTACAAGTGCAATCCCCTTCACCTTGGGGCCTTTGTTAGCCATTTCATGGAGCTCCATTTCACAAAATAAATCATCCAATTTGACAATTGACAAATCCTTAGAAACCTTGTAGGCGTCCACCATGGATGACCACAAGGCGTTCCTTGGAAAAGCTTTTAAAACGTACCTCACAAGGTCGCGGTTCTCGACCTTTTCATCAATGGAGTGGAGACCGTTGAGAACTTCTTTGAATCTACTATGAAGGTCACTAACCGTTTCACTCTCCTTCATGGAGAGATTTTGTAGTTGATTAAGAACCAAGTCCCTCTTGGCTATTCTCGAGTCTCGGGTGCCCTCATGGAGTTCGATGAGCTTGTTCCATAAATCCTTTGCGCTTGTAAAGGGACCAACTTTGATTAGTTGGTCCTTGTTCATTCCATATTGCAAGGTAACCACCGCCTTCGCATTGGCTTCTCCTTTGCGCGTTTGCTCAGCCGACCACCGCGAGGACTCCAACTCTTTTCCCTCCGCATCTCTTGGAGGGGTGAAGCCTTCCTTCACGGAGAACCACATTCCAATATCGGTCTTGAGGTAGTACTCCATGCGAGACCTCCAATATTGAAAATCGGATCCGTCGAAGAAGGGAGGTCGGATGGTGCTAAATCCTTCTCTCAAAGATATCGTTGTTTGCTCTCGGATGTTAAGCCGCTTGAACAGAGCCCCAAGCTCTGATACCACTTGTTGGTGCTTGGATGGCTAGAGAGAGGGGGGTGAATGTAGCCAGACACTAATTTCTTTGCTCTTTTAGGTTTTCTGCACTTGAAGGTTAGCAACAGCAGCGGAAACAATACAAAACAGAGAAACAGAATTGCAGAACCTAAAACCCTAAGCTAAACACAAGCTCAAGACGCTAACAGGGAGGATTTACAAGGTTCGGGGATAACTTGCCCCTACTCCTTGGCGTGCCCGTGAGGTGGGCGATCCCTTGATCGTCGGCAGATCAAGCCCCGGGAAATCTGGATAAGGTAACACCTCCTTCTCGGTGGAGAAACCTCTCCATAGCAGATAGTCTCAAGAAAATGATGGAAATACAACGCAGAGACTAGGAAAGCTTACAGAGCGCAAAAGAGACAGTATACAATGCACAACTCACAACCCAGCAAGATCCTGGCAAAAGCCTTCACCCAGCTCCTCCTTCTCGCGTGGTGTCTGCTTGCAAAACTTCTCTTTCTTGCTCAAAGCTCTCAGGATGCAGTAGCTTCAAGGAATGCTCAAGAGTATGCTTCAAGATGTCTGATGAATGAAAGTTGTCGCTCAAGCAGAAGTGATTCAAAGTTGTTCTCAGGCTTCTTCGCTACCAAGCTCTTAAGCCTCTGCCCACTGATAGCCAGGTCACAGCCACCAGACGCTCCTCTGCAGCACACCAGCTGCCCATCTGCAACTGCCCAGCTACCACTGAGCTCTCCTGGACTCCCAAAACCCTCTCCAGTCGAGCGCCAGTCGAGCCCCAGGTCAGTTGCCAGCAGCGCCAGCGTCCGTTGAAACCTGAGAAGGAGAAACAGCCAAACCTGCTGTAGCGAAAGCCTCCGTTTGACTCTCCTTGTGTAATCCTGAGTTACCTGCACACTTAGTAGTTGTTTAGCATAGCAAATCAACAGAGAATCAATAATCAGACGATCAGAGCTGATATCAGTAGTGTATCAGTGGAAATCAGAACGCGATCAGAACTCTGACAGCGCATTTTGAATTAAAGTTCAGCTTCCAATTGGTCACCGACGATCAGAGCGAATCGGTCACCAGACCGATCAGGATAGGCTCAGTCCGATTAGGCTCCAGCCTGATCGGTCCCCAGTGAGAAAACTGGGATCGCGACTTGTAACGCCCCGCCTTCTCTAACTAGCTGTAAGGTCGGGGGTTACTTACTGCTGGATTCTAAAATTTGCGGACTGAATTAAATTCTCTATCAACTGCTAATCATATTATTATTAACTTGAAACAGATTACTGAGGTGTTCGTAAACATGCCGGAAAACCATTTAGTTGCTTGGTTGTATTATTTTATTTTATTTTATTTTATTTTTTTTTGTTCTTTGCTGTTCTGCACGGCGCCAGTCGACTGCTCGAGAGCACAGAACACTCTGCCCAGTCGACCAGTCGACTGGTAACTGCACCAGTCGACTGGTAGCTCTGAAATCTGAAGTTTCAGATCCCAGAACCGTGCCAAAATCGACTTACTTCGTACCAAAAATTCTATAAACTCAAATCTAAGTTCTATAACATGTTCACAAACATTCTTGGCTATATTCTACATGTTTTCATGGCATACAAATACCTCAAAATCATTTCTAAGCAAGAATCGAAATCATGGACTTTGTATCAACTTACTACTAAAGCCAACCAATTCTTCCATCTAAATGCATCTATAGTAGCATTTACCTATCAGAAACAGGTCTTAATCCTTGGTCCGTATAATTCTCTACTATTTATCATGCTTTTTGACAAGTATCACTAACCATGGCATAAGTAGTAACTAAACTAGCATCATTGCATAAACTTAAGATATAAAACATCATTCCATATGAAAGTCTTATACTAGCATACTACCAAAATCTGAGGACATGTCTTATCATATCGAAATACTGAAAGTGCGGAATCTGCTAAACATAAAGTAAACTTCTATTGCAAGTTCCCAAGGGTCTTTATTCCAAATGCCTCCATCACACACACTTCGCATCGAGCCCGCCGCCTCCGCTACTAAAGCTTTCCTTTACCTTTATCTGCAATATAAGGAAATGCAAACTAGTAAGCATAAAGCTTAGTAAGTACCATCTAACCTCACAAAACCATACAAATGCTGAAATCATGCTTTTAAAAACATAGGCGTAAAATCATATCCTAAAGCATAAACAAAATTGATCATGGCATACTAAGCATACTGAGCATCTGGAAACTAACTGAACTAAGCATGATATTAAAACTGATTTCACTTAACTTTTCTGAGAACTGGAACCTGAAACATATACATATATATAAGTGAAAGTAATATTCATGCTGCTGTGGGCCCGGCAAGATGCTGCTAAAGCGCGCATCCCTAATAGATCCGAGGTAGCTAGTCCCGAACCCATTAGGG
This sequence comes from Boesenbergia rotunda, assembly GCA_024364735.1. NCBI lineage: Eukaryota > Viridiplantae > Streptophyta > Magnoliopsida > Zingiberales > Zingiberaceae > Boesenbergia > Boesenbergia rotunda. The sequence goes on from JAGFNQ010005733.1 coordinate 367,339, forward strand.
TACTAGGTTATCTGAACCTAGGGGCGTACTGTGGAGCCCATCCCAATGGATTATCTAAATCCAAGCACCTGCCATAAAAGTAAAATACTTTTCTTAAATACCTTTCTTTAACCTTGCTTTTGCTAGGCTGTCTAAGCCTAAGGGCGTACTGTGGAGCCCATCCCAAAGGATGATCTGAACCCATAGCTGTAGGCAAGGTTAGCTAATATTCATAAACTTGTTAAAACCCATCTAGAGTTTCTTTCATCTAATAATCATAGATTCCTCTCATCTAGAGAAGGATAATTGCTCTTAGAGCCTAAACATGCAATATACTAAATCTAGGGTCACAAATCATGAAACCAAAGCTACTTATACTGCAGGTGAGTTCGCTAGGTTCTTACCAATCAAACAAGTGAACTTTCGGTTAAAACCCGATCTTGGAGCTTCGGAGAGAATTGCAAACGAAACTAAGTTCTTGGAGAAGAATCCCTAACGCAGCCTTCTTCTCGAATCCACCGACACAAGCCCTAGATTTCTTCCTTGGTGGCTCACGCGTGAGAGAGGAAGAGGAAGAAGAGGCTTCGGCGAGAGAGAGGATCGCGAGGGAGAGAAGTCGGCGTCGAGAGGAATTTTGAGAGGTAATTAAACCTAGTTCACCGTAACTCCTCTTTTATACTTAGGGAAGGAAATTTAATTAACTCTGGCTTAACTATAGGTTTCCCTATTCTATTACTACAAAACCGCAACAACCCAACTGGTTAAGCCGTTTCCTTCCCTGGCTTGGGTCGTGGGTTCGAACCCCCACCTATGCCGTTTTATGGTTTTTGCTCTTTTTTTGCCACTTTCGTCTACGAAAAATTCCGTAAAAATATCCATAAATTCAGAATAAAATCTACGATATTTCTAAAATTAGTTTTGAGAATTTTCGGGCATTACACGACTTCTCGTGATCGATCACCAGATCGATCCCAGGTCGTGGATCGGTCACCAGACCGATCCACCCCTTTGCTGAGGGTTTTTCCATCTTAGCAGGACGAACCTACTGATCGGTCACCTGACCGATCAGGCCACTCCCTGACCGATCAGGCTCCAGCCTGATCGGTCATAAGGAGGAGCTAGCGATGTTTGATCGGTCAGCCTGACCGATCACGATTCTTCACAGAAGGACTCTGAGATCCCTCTGATCGTTCACCAGAACGATCAGGATCTCTCCCTGATCGGTCACCAGACCAATCATGAGCCAAACAGAAGCCTTCTGTTATCTCCCTGATCGGTCACCAGACCGATCAGACATCTCTAAATCGGTCACCAGACCGATCCACAACGGAAGTTCGTGCCAACTTCCCTGATCGGTCACCAGATCGATCCAACCAAGGCCAATTCCACCATAAGTCAAGAGAACAGGCTCCTTAGCCTTCTCTGACTCGTGCTCAGTCCCCCGGACCAAGACTCCGTGCCCAGCTTCACTCACCGGGGTTTCATTCAACCTAGCTTCCCAAGCTAGGACCTGGCTTTACTCACCAGGGTTTCATCCAACCTAGCTTCCCAAGCTAGGGCCTGGCTTCACTCACCAGAGTTTCAGTCAACCTAGCTTCCCAAGCTAGGACCTGGCTTCACTCACCAGGGTTTCAGTCACCCTAGCTTCCCAAGCTAGGACCTGGCTTCACTCCCCAGGGTTTCATTCAACCTGGCTTCCCAAACTAGGACCTGGCTTCACTCACCAGGGTTTCAGTCAACCTAGCTTCCCAAGCTAGGACCTGGCTTCACTCACCAGGGTTTCAGTCACCCGGCCTCACTCACCGGGAGTCATGCCCAGTCCCCGACCAGGACTTAAACCAGACTCATCTCATTAACCTAAACTAAAATCGGTGTCAACACCAAAATAACAATCAGGGTCAGACTGCATCAACACGTAGATCTTCGAATTCTGGACATGTGACCTCTGACAGAGCCTAATTCCGAGTCCGAAATCAAAAGTTATGGCCTCCGGAAGATTGCTGCATCAAACAGTAAAACTGAGGTGCCTCAATTGGAACTGAGGTACCTTAGATTGACTTGAGGAGCCTCAGATGGGTTTGAAGGCTCCTTAAGAGGATAAGATGGGCAGTTTGTGTATTTGATCAATGTTGAGGATGGTAGGCAACTCAAATTGATTGAGGGCGCCTCTAACACTCTTTAAAAGCACTGTTTGGCCAGTTATGAAGACACAACTCATACATAAGCTACTCCGATCATTCTGCTGTTTCGTCCATGCATCGCTACGACTTTACTACACTCGACGACTGCTGGTAGAATGACACCAATACACGAGCCCGATAAATTCCATTCTTCTAAGTGTTGGTAACAATTTCAATTATTGTATATCTTTTATAATTGCCAAAGGAAAGTGTAAGGTGTTAAACTTTCCTCATCTCTATACTCGACTACTCTACCCGGGGTTTTTTGGTAGAGAGATTTAGTGGATTGTCTGTCAGAAAGGTCCAAGAGACCTGAACCTTGTAGTAGGAGTTGCTGAAGGCTTCGAACCAAGTAAAACGGAACTATGTCGAATTTCTGTGTTTTCTTACTTAGTCGCTCATTTCATTTCGCTGCGCACTCGATATCAAAAAGTCGATATTTTATTTTAAAACATATGTGATTCACCCCCCCCCCCCTTCTCTCACGTGCAACGATCAAAGCCTTATTTGCTCTGAATCGGTGCAACTATAGTAAGAGCTGAGGGATTTCTATTGTTTTGTTTTTCAATTTTTGGCTTTTCGTATACGTCTGAAATCAGTTTAGTCACTATTTTTTAGACAAATCTTTCACTATTAGGCTTTTACTCAAAATTGGTGCAACACCACTCGAGTCATTTTTTTTATTTCTCTTTTCTCCCACACTACTGACCCAAGACCTAGTCTTGGGACATTTTTTCTCTTTCTATTTTTTTTGTGCAATGTTTCTTGCTAAATGAACCAAAAAGAAAGACGGAGAATCAATGAATCTCTGCCATACGATCATGAAAATTTCAACTACTGGAGACAAGCAATGAAAGCGTTCTTGGGAAGTCAAGATTTGTCAATTTCTTGATTTTGAGATACCCATCTCAAAACTCAAGATTAAATAAAAAGATAAGTGAGTTAATTTATAAATTTTTATTAGTCAGATAGGATAAGATGCACCTTATTTGGTCTACTTAGCTAAGTGAAACTGACCGAGGCTACCTCGCCACATCTAAAACTAGTTAGACCAATGTTTTGTAATAGGATAAATTAAATATACAATTTCTTAAAAAGACTTTTTTTAGACGTGGTCATTGCTCTGTTACCCAAGAAGGCTCCTATGCCCCACCACATCTTGGAAGCTAATTTTCGAAATGTGTATTTAATTGAGTGATGGTTAAACGTGAATCTAACACGTGCACAAAGCCAAAAATCTTTGAATAAAAATAATCTAACCCATCTCACAAAATTATAGGGCTACCTTGGTTGAAAAATCTAAACTGGGTGAGATGAACAAGGACAACTAAATTCAAATTATTGTTTGAATTCTTAATTAAATCTCATCTTAATTTAACTTTAACTTAATTACTTTCATCTTAATTCAATATTAATTTTTTCTTAATCACAATCTTAAACTTTAATCAATTTTAAACTTTAATTAATATGACTTAACTTAAAATTCTAAACTTTAATTATCTTTTATATAATCAAAATATTTAATTAATTTTAAATTTTTAATTAATTTGACTTAACTTTAAACTCTAATTTCAATTAATATTACCATTAATTAAAATTTTTAACTTTAATTAATTTTACCCATAATTAAAACTTATATTTTTCAAAATTAATTTTTGTTATAGTTTCATGAAATATCAAGTTAAAGGGGGAGGATCTACTTTTGAAAAGAATTTTAAAAAATATTTTATTGTCTTTGGAATACTGCTTTACACTTATTATTTTTTGTAAAATTACATTAAAAAAATATCCTAAAAATATTTTTGAAAATGTCCTATTTTTGACATGTCTTAATAATATATTTGAACCTTCTTTTTTAAAAAATACATCAATTTTTTTTAAATATGCCTTAAAAATTTTGGCTTGTGTAAAATGTTCTTTTAGAAAATATACTTAATATGCCTTAAAAATATTTTTTTAAATCTGTTCTTGAGAATTTCTTGAAAAATATTTTGAAAATTCTTAAATATGCTTTGGAAATTATTTTTGAAAAATACATTGAAAAATATTTTGAATAGAAATTACTTATTGACTTTTTTAGTTTTGGATCTATCCCTAAGACATAATAGGAAGTCTATCTTATGATTAATAAGGAATCCTAAGGGTGTATCAGGTTAAAGGAAAGTCTCAATTGAAATATCAAAATCTATCTCTGAACTTTCTTTGAAAAATATTGATTAAAGAATATTAAAAGTTTATTTTTCAAATAGTATAAAGTGTTTCAAACTTTTAATTTTTAAAATTAATGCATAAACAATTTTTGAAAATATCTTTTTACATAAAAAACTCATTTTTGAAATATCATTTGAAAGGATGACAATTATATTAAAAATATTTGTTTTTGAGTACTATATTTGAAAAATTATCTTTGAAAAATCATTTATAAATTGCTTGGAAACTCACATTTTTTTGGAAAATTATATTTAAAAAATTATCTTTTAAAATGTTAGGAAATGTGAATTGAAAATATATATATTTTTCTTTAAACTTTTATGGTTAGTTAAGTGCAATTACCAATGTTGTTTCCAAAATGATATATTCTTTCAAAATAAATATTAACATTATTAAAATTACGTTGGCACTTAGATAGAGCCTTTTGTAGCTAACAAGGATAATCAGAAGGTGTCAAGTTAAGGAGAGGGTTCAAATATTTTTGAAAATATCTTTTGAGAAATTGCTTTGATAATATTTTGAAAATATTTTTTTTCTGAAAATGCCTTAATAGTTGTTAAATTCTTTTAAAGTTATTCTTGTCCTTCAAAAATGCTTTAAAAAACTAAACTTGATCTCTGAAAATGTTTTGACTTCAAAATACTTATTTTTCAAAAGATCTTTAAAAATGCAAAATAACTCGGTTTGAAAATATTTATCTTTCAAAAGATCTTTTTGAATAGTCATATTTAAAAATGTTTAGAAACATTATAGTTATTTTGATGGGTTAGAAATTTTCGAAAGTAGATTTTTAACCTAGAAATTTATTTTTCCATTTGAAAAATGATTGATATAGTTTGTAAATTTTTAGAAAAATCTTTTTAATTGTTTGAAAACTCACACTAGGAAATCATTTTCGCTTAAAAAAATATCCTTTGGAAATTTATTTTAAAATCTTATTCCTTAAAAATATTTTTTTAAAAATATCTTAAAATTTATGTTTCCAAAACTTATTTTCAATAAAGTCGTTGAAAAATCTAAGATTTCATTACATGATACTTTTGGTAGAAGACATTTTTGAAAATAGTGTTTTTTTTCTAAAAATACCTTAGAAGTCTTTGAAGATATTTTGAAAATATGTTTTAAAGTTTATTCTTAAAAATTATTCTTGCAACTCTTTGACTTAGAATAGACTTAAGAGTTTTTTTTTGGCCTTAGATTTTTTTCCTTGAAAATTTATTGAATAATTGATCTTAGAAAATTATGTTGATATATCACTAAATTACTTCCCAAAAATAGATCCAACTTTATCTTGTTCTCTATGTCTATTTTACAATGTTGGTAATCATGATTGATTGTTACTTATTGTTATTTCTGATGAATGACAAAGGGGGTGAGTAAGGGTTAAAGACTAGAAAATGTAAAACTCAGTAACCTAAAACAGTATTTACTTGCATACACAACATTTACTTACATCATCATGTTTACTCATTATGTTGTTATCATATTTTTTTCCTAACTTTAATCTAGGGTTGTCATTATATCAAAAAGGGAGAGATTGTTGGTGCAGTTTGCACTAACGGTCAAACTCAATTTACACTTTGTTACTAAGAGTGCAGGATTGAAAGACTTAGGACTTGACATCAGGCTGAAATCCAAGTTAGTTGAGTCCTAGTAGGAAGTCTAGTTGGGTCCGCGGGGCCTAACAATTGGCTGAAGCCTAAGTTGGTGGAGACTTGGTATGAAGTCAGCTGGGTCTGCAGGACCTGACAGTTAGCTAAAAGACCTGATAGATTAAGGAGCTAAGTAAATTTGCATAAGGTGAGTGAGGTAAGTCACTAGAGAAGCGTATTTCGGTGATCGAATTCCGGTGAGGACAAGTCTCTAGTAGGGACTTTAGGCGCGGCCCGACTTAGAATCATTTTAGAGCTCTTAGCTGGGACCTTGACTAGATCATGGTCTTAGAAAGATAGGATCTATCTAATAAACATCTATAAACTATTTATGCATATGTTTTTCTAACTTTGTATTGTAGATATATATGTAGATCTTCGAATTCTAGACGCACGACTGTTGACAGAGCCTGATTCCGAGTCTGAATCAAAAGTTATGGCCTTCGGAAGATTGCTGTGTCAAACAGTGGAACTTAAGCGGCGCCTCAGATTGGAACTGAGGTGCCTCAGATTGACTTGAGGCGCCTCAAATGGGTTTGAAGGCACCTTCAAGAGGATAAAATGTACAGTTTGTGCATCTGATCAATTTTGAGGATGAGAGGCGCCTCAGGTTGATTGAGGGTGCCTCCAACACTTTTTAAAAGCACTGTTTGGCCAATTTTGAGGACACAACTCATACACACGTTACTCCGATCATTCTGTTGCTTCGTTCACGTGCCACTACCACTCTACTATGCCCGACGGCTGCCGACAAAATGACACCAACACATGAGCCCAATAAAATTTCATTTTTCTTAGTGTTGGTAACAATTTCAATTATTATATATTTTTTATAATTACAAAAGGAAAGTGTAGGGTGTTACACTTTCCTCATCTTTGTACTCGACTACTCTACTGGGGGTTTTCTGATAGATAGATTTAGTGGATTGTCCGTCGGAAAGGTTCAAGGGACTTGAGCCTTAGAGTAAGAGTCGTCGAAAGCTCCAAACAAAGTAACACTGAATCATGTTGTTTTTTTTGTGTTTTCTTACTTAGTCACTCATTTTATTCCGCTGCGCACTCGATATCAAAAAGGCCATATTTTATTTAAAGATACACGTGATTTACCCCCCTCCTCTCACGTGCAACGTTCTTACAGTTCCATGTTCCAAATATTAGATTATTAGTTTTCTATAATATTTGTTCTTATCCAATCTATGGTTTAAAAACTCTTGCCTATTTAATATTATTAAAACCAAAGGAATTTAGATATCTTTATAATGGTATGATATTGTTCATGTTGTGAGTTGCAGGGGTAATTAGGTCTTTTTTTTCTATCTTGTGTCATTAGGTTTTTGCAGGCTTTTCTATATGACATAATTAATATGTCTTTAGAATTGGTATTTAGAATTAGTTAATTTAGAATTGGTCAATTGACTAAGTCCTCATAAACATCTATATATATTGTATTCTTCATTGCACATAATGAATAAGATTATTGGGTTATATTCCTTTTTTTCTATCCAACATGGTATCAGAGCCAAGTTCTTCGACACCCTAATTTTTCTTTTCTTTTCTCCTCCTAAACCTAAACGGCGCCGTTCGCGAGCGCTGGTTTTGTTCGCGATTCGCGAGCTCTGCTTCGCGACACGCCGCAGTACTCGCCGCAAGGAAGCACTGCTCTTCTTCTCGCTTGACTCGCCGCAGGGAAGCCCTACTCGTGCGACTCACTTCTTGTGCCGACGCACTCTTCTCCTCGCGTGAGCGCGGCGCGCTCTTCTGCTCGCGCGAGCGCGACGCGCTCTTCTGCTCGCGCGAGCGCGACGCGCTCTTCTCCTCGCGCGAGCGCGACGCGTGCCTTCTGCTCGTCCGCACGAGCGCTGCCTCTGCTCTTCCGCGCGAGCGCGATGCGCTACTTCTGGTCTTCCAGCGCGACGCGCTGCTTCTTCTCGTGCTGCTCCCTATCTCGACCAAGTTTGCTGATTTCCCTGGGCGTCACTCTTCTCTGTTGGTTTATCCTTCTTCTTGCAAGATATTCCTACTGAACGCAACCATTCTGATATTCTGACCAAGCCCTAATCTCGCTGATTCCCCTCTTCGAAGCAACAGCTGTTCTTCACGCGATCGCCTGCCAAGCTTGGTCCATCACGGGTCGAACTCTTCTTCAAGTTCCATCCCCTCTTGTGAATTGGTATGACAGACACTTCTGGAGAAAGTTCTGGGATGTTTGCAGACCCTTTGGCTTCTTCTGGACAGGTACAACCAATTTTCACGATGACAGGAACGGGAGGAACTGGTCTTTAGATAACCTCGGAAAAATTGACCGAGACAAATTATGCATCGTGGGCAGTTGCTGTTGAACTCTATGTAGAGGGTCATGATAGACTTGATATTCTTCATGGTACTAGAGTGAAACCGGATGAAAAATATCCTAGTTTTCGTACTTGGAGGCGTGACAATATTCTGGTAATGACTTGGATACTCAATTCTGTTAGCTCTGGCATCAAACAGGTCATTCTTCATAACAGAACAGCTATTGATATGTGGAGGACATTGGAGCAGATGTATGGACGCAAACATGATATGATGCGTACTTATCAGATAAGTAGTCAAATTTTTAAACTTAAACAAGGTTCTATGTCTGTTACAAATTATTTTGCTGCTTTAAAAGGGCTATGGGATGAGTTTGACTACTACAGGATGGATAATTGGATTTCCACTGATGATCATCAGAGATATCTAAAGCTTCTAGAAAAGGACAGAATCATTAAGTTTCTTGATGGGCTTCATACAGAGTTTGAAAATTTAAAAGGACAAATTCTTAGTCTTGATCCTACTCCCTCCTTAGAACAAGTTTATTACAAAATTCTGAGTGAGGAAGGCAGGAGAGGGACCATGAACAACAAAGGTAATATCTCTGCAGCAAGCACTCCAATTGGAGAAACATCTGTTTTTGTAGGTTCTTCCAACAAGCTCAAGTCTGGGGGAACAAAAGGAAAAGGTGGAAAATTTTGTCGGCACTGCAAGAGGACTAATCATGATTCAGATTTTTGTTGGGAGAAATATCCAGAAAAAAAACCTGAAAAATTTAAATACAGTGAAAAGAAGGTTCCTAATCGTGGGAATCTTGCTGCCCAGAACTTAGTGGATGGGGAGACTCCTAATTCCTCGGTACCGTCTAATATTGAGTTGTCATCTACTGATATTGCCAAGCTTCAGCACCTTTTATCACGACTTCAGACTTCATCCTCTGCCAATTTGTCTCAAGCGCACACAGGTATCCGGGGTCTGGAATTAAGTATTGATGCGTCAAGATCTTGTATTCCCTGGGTCATTGACTCAGGAGCTACGGATCATATGACAAATCTTGCTAATTCCTTCATTTCATACTCTTTGTCTTTTGGGCAGGATAAAGTGACCATTGCTGATGGCATCAAAGCTACTGTAGCTGGAAAAGGTTCCATACAACTGGCAGACCACTTTATCCTATCCTCTGCACTTCATGTCCCTTCCATTTCTGTTAATTTACTTTCTGTTAGTAGTATTACTAAACAATTACACTGCTCAGTAACTTTTTTCCCTGATCATTGTGTCTTTCAGGATCTCGAGACCAAGCAAACGATTGGGACTGGCCGTGAGGTAGGAGGTCTTTATTACTATCATTTTGGAACAACAACTGCTCTGAAGTCTACAGCCCAGTGTTCAGAAAATAAGCATCAAGAAATCTTCTTATGACATTCTCGTTTGGGACATTTATCTTTTCGGTCATTAAAGGTCTTATTTCCTAATCTCTTCTCTTCTATTTCTCTTGAGTCTCTTAAATGTGAAGTTTGTTAGTTATCCAAACATTATAGAACTCATTTTTCTGAGTCCATGAATAAAAGTTCGTCTCCGTTTGACCTTGTTCATTCAGATGTGTGGGGTCTCTCTCCTGTGCCTTCTTTGGATGGCTATAGGTACTTTATTTCTTTTATTGATGATTATACTCACTGTACATGGCTTTATTTGATGAGAGGTAGAGACGAAGTTCCTCGACTTATTCAACATTATTGCAAAATGGTTGAAACTCAATTCCACACTCAAGTGAAAACTCTTAGATCTGATAATGCATGAGAATACTTTGCACAGTCCCTAAATACTTTTTTAGAGGATTTAGGAATTCTTCATGAGTCATCTTGTCCCTACACACCACAACAAAATGGAGTGGCTGAGAGAAAAAATCGTCATATCCTTGAAACAGCCCGTGCATTATTATTTCAGCGCCAGTTACCCAAATATTTCTGGGCTGATGCTATCCTTGCAGCTACTTATATCATTAACCGTCTACCATCAAAAGGTCTCGGGTACCGGTGCCCTCTCAATATTCTTCGTCCTGACACCACGTTGTTCTCACTTACACCTCGGGTATTTGGCTCCCTTTGTTTTATTCATGTTCTTGGTCCCAAGACCTCTAAGCTTGATCCTCGAGCTATACGGGGAGTTTTTCTAGGGTATTCCACTTGCCAGAAAGGGTACAAGTGCTTTG